>CM072824.1:16321724-16921724 GCA_036937905.1 Salvia rosmarinus | reverse complement strand
TATTCTGTTGTTTTTGATAGTGGTGTTTATATCATGAGAAATGACGAGTTTATCTATGGTGGCATATTATATAATTCTCTTTATACTATTTCTGCAAAGCATAATACCTATAATTATGTTGCATCTACTACATCCAACCATAAGGGAATGAAGTTTTCTTTACAATAGGACTATACATATCTTTGGTATCTTAGATTACGTCACATCAATCTAAATAGGATCCAAAGACTGGCTAAGAATGGAGTATTAGGTGAATTCACGGTTACTCCGTTCCCAGTCTGTGAATCCTGTATAAAGGGAAAGATGTCGACCAGACCCTTCAAAACGAAGGGGTATAGAGCCAAAGAGGTGTTAGAATTAGTATGTTCTGAACTGTGTGGACCGATGCCTACACAAGCTCGTGGAGGGTATGAGTATTTTGTCATTTTCATTGATGATTACTCAAGGTACGGATACGTACACCTACTTCACCGCAAGTCAGAATGCATTGAGAATTTCAAAGAATTTAAGGCGGAAGTGGAGACGAAGCTATGTAAGAGTATTAAGTCACTGCGGTCTGATCGCGGTGACGAATACCTCAGCAACGAGTTTATGGACTATCTGGCGCAGTGTAGGATTACGTCCCTGCTCACTACACCGAGCACATCATAGCAAAACGGTGTGTCAGAGCGAAGAAATAGGACTCTCTTAGAGATGGTTAGATCAATGATGAGTTATGCAACTTTGCCTATTTCATTCTGAGGGTATATCTTAGAAACATCGGCATATTTGCTCAATCTAGTACTATCCAAGTCAGTCGATAAGACCTCTTTCGAGTTATGGTTTGCGCATAAGCCTAGTTTAAGCCATATAAGGATATGGGGCAGTCCAACCATGTGCTGAACAAGAAGACTGACAAGTTGGAGGCTAGATCTGATGCAATGCTATTTGTAGGATGTCCTAGAGAAACGAAAGGTTGTTATTTCTATAGACCTAAGGATCATAAAGTCGTTATTAGCACCAACACCTGATTCTTGGAGCAAGACTACATGAAAAACCACAAATCCAAAGTTGAAATCATTCTTCAAGAATTGGAGGATGATCGTATTCCACTACCGATTTTGCTAAAGGTACAAAATATCGAGTCTAGTGGAAAGGATCGACACCGGATACTTCAAGAGATTGAAGTGGGTCGAGTTTCACTAGGGATATCGGTTGTATAAGTGGTACCTAACCAGCAAGTTGTGCAAGAAATGAAAGCATAAGTTACTACATCCACTATTGCCATTGTGCCAGTAACGCCTCGTCGTAGTAGGAGGATTGTGCAACAACCTGATCAATTTATGTTCGTGGGTGAATCTTCGAATTTAGTCCCAGTAAGAGAACAAGCTATAATCGACCCATGAACATAAGCGAGATGATACAAGACATAGATGCATGAGCATGTCACACCGCTATGGACTTAGAGATTAAGTCCATAACCGCTATGCATGTATACGTTAAAACACATCTACCAAGTGGCAAGGAAGCCATATGTAGTAAGTGGGTATACAAGAGAAAGAGAGATTCTGATAGAGAGGTTTCGGCTTTTAAAGCTAGGCTTGTGGCGAAATGGTACACTTAGATTGAAGGGATTGATTACGATGATACATTTTCGCCTATAGCAATGCTCAAGTCCATAAGAATTCTTCTGGCCATAGCAGCTCACTTAAACCTAGAGGTTTGGCAAATGGAGATAAAAAACGCTTTCTTAAACGGTTACCTTGAGGAAGGTCGAGACATCTCTATATGCAGCAACCCGGAGGTTATGTGAAGAAATGTGATGAGCATCTAATGTGGAAGCTTAAGAAGTCCATCTATAGACTCAAGCAAGCTTTCCAATCATGGAACTTACGCTTTGACGAGTTGGTAAAAATCTATGATTTTATACAGTTGCCTAGCGAGAGTTGCGTGTATCGTCTAGATATGAACAGTGATGTGGTATTTCTTGCACTTTACATAGATGACATCCTTCTACTTGGAAACAATATGAAGATGTTATCAGACGTAAAGAGTTGGTTATCCAATCAGCTTCAAATGAAAGACTTAGGAGATATAGCGTACATTTTTGGGGATCAAGGTTTACTGAGATCACAAAAGAAAAATATTGAGCTTATCTCAGGCGTCTTATGTTGATACTGTGATTACTCGTTTTAACTTGTAAACCGCTAAGAAGGGATTCTTAACCTTCAGACATGGCGTTCATTTATTTAAGGAGCAGTCGTCGAAGACTGCAACGAAGATAGAGGAAATGAGACACGTTCCATACGCTTCCACCATAGGAAGTTTCATGTATGCAATGTTGTGTACGAGGTCGGATATCTGTTATGTGGTAGGCATAGTAGCAAGATATCAGTCTAACTTTGGACAAGCTCATTTGACTGCGGCAAAGCATATATTCAATTACCTGAAATGACTCGAGATTATAGGCTAGTTTACCAGACAGATAGTCTAATGACTTTGGGTTATTCATACTCGGATTTTCAAGGTGACCGTGATGAGAAGAAGTCTTCCTCAGACTATGTGTTTACCTTAGGAGATAGAGCCGTATCTTGGCGGAGTGCAAAGCAGCGGTGCATTGCAGACTCCACCATGGAAGCCGAATATGTAGTTGCATTAGAGGCTGCTAAGGAGACGGTATGGTTCAAGAATTCATGGATCTAGATGTGGTACCTTGTTTGTCCAAGATTATCATAGTTTTCTATGATGACTCTGGTGCAGTAGCAAACTCGAAGGAACCACGGACCCACAAGGTGATGAAACACAAAGAGAGAAAGTACCATATCATACGAGAAATCGTACGACGAGGTGACATGCTTATAGAGAAGATTGGTACTGCGGACAACCTAGCCGACCCATTTACGAAGAGTCTGCCGCAAATAGTCTACAACAAGCATGTTCGAGGACTTTGATTGCGCAAGATGGCCCCCACTTAGAAATGAAACTTTTGTATATGTGGTAGAGGCAAAGTGATGGTATTTTTTGTAATAGCTAGTAGGGAGACACATTTTATACTAAAGTTTGTTTTAGTATAAGTGGGAGATTATTGGATTTGTATATTGAACGCAGGATGATTGAGCTTGTATACAATATTTCATGTTATAACTATTACAGTCTCATATTTGAATTGTTTTCTTGATTGTATATGTAGTCAAATTATCTCATACAAAAGTTAGATCATATAGTGTGTAGAAGATTACGGAAGTTTGTATGATTGGTTAAGATAGTTGGGATATAAAAATGATCAAAGCTAAGACAACTTGAGGACGAATTGTCAGTATAGGCTGCAGTATCTATAAGAAGTGACTTGATTAAGTTGCATGTCTATGCTGATACGTCTTGACGTATTGATAGATCACATGAGATAAGTTCTTCTATCTGACCGTCGTGAAGAACCTACATCAGGTGACTTTACGTTGATCTAAACCTCGATAAGGTTTTAGCTGAGTATGATTTACTGATCATCACTTTGACTTGTTATGGGTGAGTGTTACATGAGATAACCCAAGATTCTCCGCATCTTTGATGGTGGCAGTGCTTGTATATCATGCTAGTTACCTGTATCGAGTCACAGTATCCGTTTTGGATGATGACGTTCCCTTAAGGAGCTCAAAAAGTTTATTGTACTAAACCATGTAGGTTGAGTCAACTCAAGTACAATAATAAGGTTGAGTGATAATACTTAAGGAATTAAAGAGATTAATTATTTTAAGCAGCCAGAATGCTATAAATAAATTAATGGACGTGCGATATCTTAAATATGGAAATTCGTAAGTCTAAGTGCAAGCCAGACTCACCTTCAAAAATAAAGGGATAAATCAGCATTTATTCTCTAATGGAATAAATAATTATTAATAAATTAATTTATGTTCTTGACTGAACATAAGAGAATTAATTCATTTTAAGTCCATCTTTATTCCTTGTATTTGATCTCTGGCTGGCCCCCATCAAGGCTTGGTGATGTTAAGAATCTCACCCACTACCTATGAAGAGTCCAATGGGACTCTGTTCTGATTTATGTATTATTTTAATACATCTTCAGTATCTATATAGATATTATAATATTATTAGATATCATGACATAATTATTCTATATATGATTTACTTCAGGTAAATGAAGATAATTGTTGTATTTATTAGATATGCAAGGATTCTAACTAAATAGGATTCTAGGAATTCATTATAAATACAAGGTGAGAGAAAATCAGAATATAAATCATATTTTTGTGTTGTGATTTTCGAAAATCATTAGAACAAAGTAGGAGGCGAAATTTTTCAGTATTCTTCATAGATTACTCTCACTCAGTATTGGATAATAGGTATCCGGGATACAGTCCAGAAGATCAAAGTTGGAGTTCGCAATTGATCAGATTTTTCAGAAATTCACAGATAAACACGTGTAAACACCTATGTTTTGTAATTAATTATATGGATGCATGCTAGGTATATGATCAATGTATGGTGAATTAAACATCAAAGATAGATCATCTGGAAGAGGATAAAATAAGTTTTCCCTACAAGAAGATCACAGAAGTCTATATTATTGGTTAAGTTGGTTGATGAATAAAAAAGATCACAACTGAAACAACTTGAAGAAGAGTTATTGGTATTTGCTGCAGTATGGATAAGAAGTAACTTGACTTGGTTGTTTGTCTATGCTGATACATCTTGACGTATTGATAGATCACTATGAGATGAGTTCTTTTATTTGACCATCATGAAGAACCTAGATCTTAGTGACTTTATGTTGATCTAAACCTCGATAAGATTTTAGGTGAGTATGAGTTATTGACTATAACTTTGACTTATTATAGGTGAGGGTTACATGAGATAACTCAATATTTTTCGCATCTTGGGTGGTGGCAAGGCATGTATGTCATGCTGGTAACCTGTATCGAGTCACCGTATTCGTTTAGGATTATGACGTCCTTTTAAGGAGCTCAAAAGATTTATTGTACTAAACCATGCAGATTGAATTAGTCAGAGTGATATAAATAATTAATGAATATGCGATATCTTAAATACCGCTAAATTTCTACCAAAATAAATGATAGTAAAACAGCAAGTATATTATATCGTATCCACATGGACTGCGACTCGAGAACATAACAAATAATCAACACGGAATTTTGATTATTATTCAGGCAACAAATTATCAAGAGAGATGCTTATAAAACTAGACTCAAAAATATAAATAATGAATAAAATCATATATGAAAGACTGACCCTAGGGATGTACTTAACCTAACCAGATTCACACAATTAACCTATTAATCTGTTTACCAATTTAATCTGCATTCATATGAAGGATCACTAATGTAACTATAGTTTCCGCCAGGACAGCCTATAGTAGTAGGTTAGCCTAAACTCTATCTCCGTCGGGTCTCACGAGAAGTAAGCTAATTACCAAAAGCACACAAAGATTTACCTCCTACAGTTCACCTATCTCATCCAGATCTCAAGGTAAAAACTGTATTATATATTCAAGATATCGACTATGCAATTAATTCCGTTAGGACATCAATCACATAACTAGCATGCATCAATATTGGTCAGATACCAACACATGAGAATTAAAGTCAAGAATTATAAATCATGAAAGGGATGGCAAAACAGTATCAACAGATAAATTATAAGAATCTAGTCAGACATACAAACTCTAGGATCAATACGGAATTTAGCTACGCATAATTAAATTACTAAAACAATAAATAAATAAAGATAACATAACCATAAATAAATAAATAAAACCGTAGGATTCAATGATGAACAATGTAACAGCTTCGATCCGTAAATAAATCTGAACTCTAAATTAACTAAACTACGAAAACTAAATGCAAGGAAAACTGGAATAAAATACTGGAATCAAAACAATTGAAATACTAGAAGGAATTGAAAAACTAATCTAATAAACTATTCTGGAAAACATGCAGAAGAAAGAATGCAAAATATGTGTTCTGTATTGTAAAGTGTGCGTGTGTCCCCCCTCAATTCTGATGTCTGATGTGCTATATACGCAACCCTAAGTTGCTGCGCCTTGCGATCTTTCATCGCGAGCATAAGTCGCGATAGAAAGTCACGAATAAAACCTTACTGCGCGCTTTTGTCTTGCCTCGCGTGCTTTGCTCGCGAGAGAAACTCGGAAAGCAAAGTCGCGAGCCTTCAAATATGTGCCGTGCTTTCATTGCTCCTCTCTAGCTTTGCTCGCGAGCTTAACTCGCAAAGCAAAGTCGCGAACCTCTCAAAAATGCTGAAATTCCATTCTTCCCCGTGACCTTTGGTCTCGAGCAAAACTCGCAAGGTTATTTTCCCTCGGCTGTGAATTGTGCGACTTCGCTGTTTCGCTCCGTTCTCTCTCGTTCGGACTCCGAATTGCGATCCGCTTGCACCTATAGACTCCTATCGAGATGCTCTTTAACATAGTGAAATTTTCACATCCATACTTATCATATCCATTTCATCATATTCAACGTCGTTTTCAAATAGATATTCTTCGCACGAGCTCGCGATCGGGTTAGCTAATTCCTCTTTATCGTGATCCACATTTTTAACATCAAAACTTGTGCTAAAATGACATGAAACACACACGGCATAATATCTTCCAAGGTAAACATAAATATATCAAAAGATAACTTAAAAGATCACTTATCAATTATAAACAAAACGAATATAGCCTTATAAATCAGGTAAAAATGAGGCTTATCACGGTGATTTGTAAGTCTAAGTACAAACCCGACTCAGCTTCGGTAATAAATGGGTAATTCAGCATTTGTTCTCCAGCGGAATGAATAAATATTTATGAATTAACTTATGTTATGGACTGAACATAAGATAATTAATTTATTTGATGCTCATCTTTATTCTTTGTATTTGATCTATGGGCTAGCCCATCAAAACCTATTACCACTGTAATTTTTGACAACCCCTATAGGATCTCACTGGGATTATGTTCTGATTAATGTATTATTTATTTAATACATCTTCTAGTCTAGATAGATATTATCTGATATTATTAGATATCAATGGGTAATTATTTTAGAAAATAATTATATTCAAGGAAAAAGATAATTATTATATATTAGATGTGTCAGAATCCAATCACAATAGGATTCTAGGGAAAGTAGGTATGAGAAAATTATATCATTTCATTCCTCATAGGGGGCAAAAATTTTGTGGTGTTCTCCATAGATACTCTCACTCAATATTGGAGATCATGCATCTGAAAAATAGTCCAGAAGATCAAAACTAGAGTTAGTCACTTATCAGTTGTGTGAGAAATTCGTAGGTAAATACAAGAAAACCCATATGCATGGTAATTAATTATATAGGAGCATGCTAGGAATATGATCAATGTATGATGAATTAAAAAATATTAAAGATAGATCATCGGGAGTATGAGTAAATTAAGATTTCCCATCAGAGACTTTCTAAGACGATAGCATAGGGAACGTATGTCATTTCTTTTATCTCATTTCTAGTTTTCGGCGACTGCTCCTTAGATAAATGAGCATCATATCTAAAGGGTAACAATCCATTCTTAACGGTTTGCGTGCTAAAATGAGTAATCACACTATCAATGTAAGATGCATGAGATAAATTCAATATTTTCTTCTTGCTATCTCGGTAAACCTTGATCCCAAGAATGTACGCTGCATCTCCTAAATCTTTCATCTAAAACTGATCGGATAATCAACTATTTACGTTTGATAGAAGCTTTACATTGTTGCTAAGTAGAAGTATGTCATCTATGTAAAGTGCAAAAAATATTACGTTACGGTTGACATATAAATGGTACATACAACTCTCGTTTGGCAACTGGGTAATGAAGGAAAATCTTAGTTTACCCATGCTCCCGATGATCTATCTTGGATGTTTAATTCATCATGCATTGATTATATTCCTAGCATGGTCCTATATAATTAATTATAATACATAGGTGTTTTCTCGTGTTTACCTGTGAATTTATGGGATAGTAGATCAATCACGGATTCTTGCTTTGATCTTTTGGAATCCTTCCTGGATGCCTATTTTTCAGTACTAAGTGAAAGCAATATATGGAGAATACTACAAAATTTCGCCTCATATATCTCTCTATGTGATTTTCGAAAATCATAATAAGGCATACGATATTCTGATTTTCTCCTACCTTGTATTTATAATGCTTTCCCTAGAAGCATATTTAGATAGGACTCTTGTATATCTAATAAATATAATATTTATCTTCAATTTCTGAAGATAATTCTTATCTAGAATAATTATCTCTTGATATCTAATAATATCAGATAATATTTATCTAGATATAGGAGATGTATTAAAATAATATATAAATCACTACAGAATCCCAGTGGGATCCTACTATGGGGGATGAAATTCTCAGCAGTAATAGATTTTGATGGGTCAACCTAGGGATCAGATACAAGGAATAAAGATGGGTCTAAAATGAATTAATTATCTTATGTTCAGCCCAGAACATAAATTAATTCATAAACATTTATTCATTCCACTAGAGAATAAATGTTGACTTACCCCTTTAATGCCGAAGTTGAGTCGAGCTTGTATTTAGACTTACAAATCCCCTTATTTAAGATATTGCATGTCCATTAATTATTTATAACACTCTAACTGCTTAAAATAATTAATCTCTTTAATTCATTAAGTAGTACTTCCTCCGTCCCACCCAAGATGGCTCGCTTTCCTTTTTGAGTTGTCCCACCCAAGATGGCACGTTTCCTTTTTAGGAAATAATTATCTCTTCAAAAGTTATGGGACCTACCTACTTTTTATCACTTTATTCACTTTATACCATTCTCCTAAATAACCGTGCCGAAAAGAAAGGAGCCATCTTGGGTGGGACGGAGGGAGTACCATTTAACCTTATTATTGTACTTGGGCTAACTCAACCTGCAGAGTTTAGTACAATAAACTTTTTTAGCTTTTTAAGGGGACGTAATCATCCTAAACGGATACGGTAACTCGATACAGGTAACCAGCAGGACATACAAGAACTGTCACCACTCAAGATGCAGAGAATATTTGGTTATCTCATGCAACCCTCCTTCATAACAAGTCAAAGTGATGGTCAGTAACACATACTCACCTGAAACCTTATCGAGGTTTAAATCAATGTAAAGTCACCGATATCTAGGTTTTTCACGACGGTCAGATAGAAGAACTCATCTCACTGTGATCCATCAATACGTCAAGAGTATCATTATAGATAAGCAACCAAGTCAAGTTACTTTTTATTTATACTGCAGCTTATACTAACAACTCATTCTCAAGTTGTCTCGTCTCTGATCCTTTTTATATCTCAACCAACTTAATCAATCATATAGACTTTTGTGATCTTCTACACACTATATGACAACATATGCTATCAAGTAAACAATTCAGATATGAGATTGAAATAATGGTAATTGAAAACATTATATACAAGTTCAACCAATCTGCTTTCAGTAGACAAATCCAACAGAGGATATGTGAATAATAACTCATGCCTAAAGATAGAGTTCGAAATACTTAGGTAAAACTAAGTATTGTCTCAACTTACAGATTAAGCATCTTCTCGATGGAATATTTTTATACCAGTCGATCAAACTGAAAGATGTTCTAGATAATTTTTATCGATTTTGGTTGTCTAATGGTTGTCCTGTCACTTGAAGTGATATGACTCATTTAGATCAAAGCCCAGTAGTTCCTTACTTGTGTGTCATTGGAACACAACTTTTATCATGTCTGATATAAAATTTTAAGTTAATATGCTAGCAAGAATTTGGAATTGAATTAACCATATCCTTTGTTATCTTCAAGAAAAATATGATCTTGGTCTAGTTTATTAAAAAAATCGAGATTCAATATTAGTTGCTACTTAATTTTGATTCTAATCCCTAATGATGCTAAATTTTAAACTGATTATATATATTATGCTATAAGATATATCCCTCAGTATCACTTATGATGATACTACAACTTGTGTTGCATATATTAGTATGAGTTTGTTATTTTCAAGAAGATGAGCGATAATTTCGAAATAATCCCGACGAATAGACCCTGAATGTCAAATGGTTATAATCATTTTTCCTTACTAAGTTTTTTCCCATGCAGTTTTCTTAATTAAAGTTTTTAACGAGTCAACTAATGCAACACATGAACAACTGTTTATCATGTACTATTTTCCTCTGTCAGATTTTTCACAACATTTTTCCGAAGAGGTTTTAATGAGACATGAACATCAAAACAATAATCTCCAAGGGAGAGTATTATATGAAGACTATGCATTTGTGCTTCGCTCAAAGGCTAATCTGGCGGACTTATTCACAAAGGTATTACCAACATCAACATTCAGAAATTTGGTACACAAGATCGACATGCGCCAAACTCAAAGATCTACAATGATTGTTTTCAAGAGGAGCCATTATACTTTTTTTCCTTCAACTAGGTTTTGTCCCATTAGATTTTCCTGTCAAGGTTTTATGAAACAACATCTTTTTCTTAAAGGATTGGTCATTCAAGGGGAGAGTGTATATATATATATATATATATATATATATATATATATATATATATATATATAGGGTTGGGTTCCCGTAATATCGATCCGCATGTAGTATATAGTACTAAATTTAGACCACATATTTTGAACATGTGGCCACACCACAAGCTGACATGTGGCAGTCCTTTTTTATTTATTTATCTTTCTAATTTTCGCAAGAGTATATTGGGAAAAATAAAAAGTTAGCCTTTTTCTTCTTCTTCTTTTCCTCTCTCGCGATTTTCTTCATCTTCTTTGAATTTTTTTGCGGCGGCCGCGATGACGGACAACAAATGTTGCGGTGTGATAGCAACAACGGTGGCAGCGCAACAGCAGAAGGTGTGAAGCATCGGATAACAGCTTTTGAAAGAAAAAGAGAAGAAATTTGAGGGATTTTATGGAAAAAGATATGTGGATTTTGAAGGATCAAGAGATATGGTGGTTATGGCATGGTTTATGGCGAAGTTCGTCGATAATCGGATAAGAAAGCGGCAAAACGAAAGAGAATGATAATGAGGAGTTTTGCTGTCGAAAATGAAACATGCATATTGCAAAACGTAAAAATGCATACCACAAAACGTCAATATGCATTCTATAAAACGTAAACATGCGTACTAAAAAATATAAATATGTATATTTTCTAACAAAAATATGCATATTACAAAACAATAACATGCATACGACTAAACACAAACCTGCATGCGACTAAACACAAACCTGCATGCTACGAAACACAAACATGCATGCTTTAAAAAGAAAATCATAAGTTTCTCATTCACGAAATCTCTCTTTGTATCTTCTCCAATATACACAAGCACTTATCTTGTTGATCATTTACTTTCTTTATTGTAAATCATTTGTTTTCTTTCGAATTATAAAGTTATAAGTAATCGATCTAAACGTGAGAATAAATTTTGGAGAAATCAATCTCATATGCATTTTGTGTTCAACATTATATAATTTTATGTTCAATTTTATGCAGTTCTCTGCATAACAATATGCAAGTATTTTCTAGAGAAATAAATCTCATATATTATTTTGTTTAACACGTATGCAGTTTTGTGTTTAAACATATGCAGTTTTGTGTTCAAACGTATGCAGTTTTCTGTTTTAAAACATGCATAATTTTTTTGTATTACATAAAAAAATCAAATTACTAATCTACCCTTACTGTGGCGAAATCAGCGTCAAATTACTTAAAAATCCAAAAAATCTCCACCATAGGATCTATGAGATGAGTGAATGAGATTTAATATTACATACTACCTCAAACTCGGATACTATTTGATCATTCATCTATATATATATATATATATATATGGAGTGGATCAAATGAGAACTCTAATTTTTTTGAAAACTAAGAACTAATGTGGTCCATTTATTTTTATAATCTGACTGTCAAGATTAATTATAAATAGTTTATTATCCTCATATTTTAATGATAACCGTTTAGCCATAAATTCAAAGAATTTTATACATTGATTTTTGTAATTATTCTCATATGCACAATTACTACGATTACATGCAACACTATGAATTACATGAACATAACAATGAATTGGAGTTGATAGCATGCACAAGAACTACGATTATATGAACAACAACATGAATTATATGAACAAACGAATAATAGAATGTGAAATATCCAAATAACGAAAATTTATGGATTTGACTATTTTTATCATTAAATAATTATGAATCATCCGATCTTATTTAATCTAACGGTAATTATTGGTTCTTAGTTCTTATCTAAGAAGTGGTTCTCTCGATAACCAACCCATATATATATATATATATATATATATATATATATATATATATATATATATATATATATAGTGGATCAAATGAGAACCACATCTTTTTGCGAACTCTGCGAACCATGCATAAGACGTTGAAGATGATGTATAAAGCGGTATAAAGTTGTGAATAAAGAAAACTTTCTAAAATTATTTTGTTGTGCAACAATTTTAGAAAGTTTTGTTATGCACAACTTTATACCGCTTGTGCATCATCTTCAACGCCTTATGCATGATTTCAAGTTCTCAAAATATGAGTTCTCATCGGATCCAACCCTATATATATATATATATATAGGGGATGGATCAAATGAGAATCCATATATTTTTGAGAAATAAGAACTAATCTTGTATGTAAACATAGATGTATACAACGGTTAGGATTTTATTTTATTTTTGGACAATTTTTTTCAGATTTTAGTGGTAAGGTTACTAAAGTAACTTTAGTTAACGTAACAATACTATCCCTAAAATAATGGGATTTATATAGTTATTTTTGGTAGGATTTTATTTGCAAAGATTATCATCTTCATTTAGGTGATTTGTTTTCATGAAAATGACGAAACATATTGAAGAATTTTGCACATAAAAACTTTGTACATTTTCATGGATTCATCGGATTTGTTCACCATTTAATGTTTTATAATATTAATTTTGCTATTATCTATAATTTTTAATGCGCAATTTCTATTTAGTTATTCTTTTTTTTAATTATGTCTCTTATATCATAATTTTTAATTATTTTAATTAGTGTTATTGGCTCACAGTCGATTAATATTTTTAATTATATCTCTTATATCATAATGTTTAATTATGCCAGTTTTTGTAAATATTTCTAGTTTAGAAAATCGGAACAATTTTGCAGAATATAGTCATTGTTATAAACTTGTATATTAGTTTCAAAGAATTTACATATGTGTGCATAATATTGCATAATACCACGTCAATATGTGTGCATAATATTGTTATCGAGTATGCATAATATTGTGAATGGTAAGCACAAATTTTTTGGATAGTGTTGATACTATGCATAATATTGTTACCGATATGCATAATATTGTTCATTCCACATGTTAGTTGAGTTGTTAGATTCCATATCACAATAATCTAATGAATATGTAATCGAATATGTATGAAATATATATATATATATGCACAAAATAAACTACTAATTGTTTTTATAATCGTCTTCTTCATGTAGGTTATACACGTGTTCACCCTCTGTGCATTATTATATGGTTGTTTGTGCAAACTTTTCTCCTTATTTATGCATAGATATACTAATCGTGCGAACAAAGCTTAATGTTGAAAAAACTACTGAGATATTAGCATATCAAATGATGATTTGATATAATTGTATATTTTTTATGTAACATGCGTAGAGATCTTGAAAGATTATAAATGGAAAGAGAGTGGGTAAGTGAGGGGATGGTTCAAACTATTGATTACGGTAATTAAGGGAAATTAAGGGTGGTGGGTGGTTTTCGATGGATGGATGGAAATTATGAATTACCAGAATACCCTTCATGCATTAAAATGATGTCATGTGTCAGTTGAATCTGATTGCTTAATATGCATAGGACTAATCTAGACCATTAGATTTAACATTATCTATGGTGTATATTAGTTCTTATTTCTCATTTAAGGAGTGGTTCTTCCTATAACCAACATATATATATATATATATATATATATATATATAGTTTGGTTCAAATAACAATCATTCTTATCCTAAAAACTAATAACCAAATGAATTCGTTATGAAAATTGATGAATGTTGAGAAAGTTAATGAATTCAAAATTCAAAATTTTCACCCGGTTCGAATCCCATGAGGCGAAAATTCTATTTTTGGATTCGAATTTTCCAACAGATTCATCAACTTTCACCGTGAATTCATCGGTTTTAGTTCTCACAATAAAAATGGTTCTCACGTTAACTCTTCCATATATATATATATATATATATATATATATATATATATATATGGGTTGGATCCGGTGAGAACTCATCTTTTGAGAACTTGAGAACCACGCATATGATGTTGAAGATAATACACAAAACAAGATAAAGTTGTGATAACGAAAACTTTCTAAAATTGTTGCACAACAAAATAATTTTAGAAAGTTTTCGTTATGCACAACTTTATACCGCTTTGTGCATCATCTTCGACGCCTTATGCATGGTTCGCAGAGTTCATAAAAAGATATCGTTCTCATTGATCCACTCCTATATATATATATATATATATATATATATATATATATATATATATATATAGGGGTTGGATCAGGTGAGAACTCATCTTTTGAGACTTGAGAACCACGCATAAGAGTTGAAGATGATGCACAAAACAATATAAAGTTGTATCGAAAACTTCTAAAATTATTGAACAACAAAATAATTTTAGAAAGTTTTCGTTATGCACAACTTTATACCGCTTTGTGCATCATCTTCAATGTCTTTACGCATTGGTTCGTAGTCGCAAAAAGATGTGGTTTCATTTGATCCATCCTATATATATATATATATATATATATATATATATATATATATATATTTTGGTTCAAATGACAATCATCTTTATCCTAAAAACTAAGAACCAAATGAATACGTTATGAAAATTGATAAATCTATTGAGAAAGTTAATGAATTCAAAAATTCAGAATTTTTCATCCTTTTCAAATCTCATGAAGGGCGAAAATTTTATTTTTTTGGATTCGGTAACTTTCTCAACTAATTCATCAACTTTCACTGTGAATTCATCATTTTTTTGTTCTCACGATAAAAATGATTCTCACATTAACCCTCTCATATATATATATATATATATATATACACACACACACACATATATCTTTATAGATATATATCATGTATAAAATGATAGCCAAACTCTAACCCTAGCTTTATATCTCCCTATAAATAGAGACTTTTAATATCTCTCTATTTTATAACAAATTTAACAATTTTTGCTTGAATATATGGCATCAAACAGAACAAAGTAATACATTTTTATTGAGAAATAACAAAGAAAAAAATTTATAGATTGAAAGGGCTAATTCCCATTGCTAGATCAGAAGAAAATTGACGAGCACAATCAAGCTTTTACTGCTGCTGCTTCTTTCAAAGTTGATCCATTCAGAGCATTTGCCGGCTGTTGCTTGACCGCCTCCTTGTCCGGTTTCACTGCCTGCAGCTCGTCGTCCTGCGAAGGAGGGCACATTCTGCCACTGCTGCGGATGAGATCTTTGATGGCCGATACAAGCTCTTTATCCTTCTGCAACGACTCTATTGTCACGTGTACTCCTGATCGACATAAACAGCCGATAGTAAGAAAGGGGATGACGAATTTGAGACAGAAATGATGGTCTTGGTCAACAAGGAGATTTATATAGAGACAGAGATAGTTCATTGTATTCATTGTTGATCAGATTTCAAGGTAAGACATAATGTAAACACACACACACACACAGAGAAGAGTTCATAGCATCCATTCTTGCAGATTACAAGAGAAGACATTATGCACACACATAAGCATCCATTATTGCAGATTGCGTGTGTGAGAGAGAGAGCATACTGAATCGCCAGTAGTGTTTCGGATTTGTGGGGTCGTTTATCGTCTCCTCAACAGCAGGTCGTATTGTGTATTCTTCTTTCAGTGCTAGCAAATCCTGATCGAAACGAATATCATGTTGTGTATTTAAAATACTGAATAATGAAGATCATGAGTCAAATCCCGACCAAGACGAATATCATTTTGTGTATTTAAAATACAGTTGAAATACCTGAAGTGGAAAAATCGCCCACATAGACGGAGATTCAACATGCTGGCGCAAAATGAACTGCGCAATCTCCGGGGTGCACCTATCCGGTGGGAGCATGTCAGAGCCCAACATGGCCTTGAAAAACTTGCGTCTTCGCTCTTCATCTTCTTCCCACCAAGCACGGAGAGTCGAACAGTCATGGCACGACGGAGCACATACCTAAATGGCAACAGAAAATCATCTCATTCTAATCCTAGATTAATATGTAAGGTCCAAGATTTTTTTATTAGTACTCGTCCTGGTCACATAGCACCATCACATAGCGCGACATTTGAAATTTGGCGCCATGACTGAGGTATTCTCAAATTACAAATGAGGAATAATTTAGAACAAGTTTTTACCGTCATATAACTGTATTGTGAGGGGATGCCGAATTCTAGACCAGGCTCGTTGGGCATGCGTTGTATGCGCAGTCCTATTAAACCCAACTCTTGCATGACCTGCATCAACGTAGTCCCACCATAAATTGAAACAATTTGGACATATAAAGGGTAGAGGTTTGTAAAGAGAACTGATGCAAAATCGTACGGGGTGAACGCAAGACGGAATTAGGCCAAGATCTTCGCCACAAGCCAGCATATCGGACGAGTTCAACAGAGCCGGTAATGTCTTCAGCGCATTTTGACGCCATAGATCCTCTTGCCGTTGGAAATAGTAATCGTAATATAGTCTTTTCAGCACGTTTTTGCTGCAAAATTTGGCAGCTAGTCAAAGATAGCATAAGCATAGCTACTAACGTCAGTCTAACGATAGTGAACGAAAACAGAAAATAAACGATCAATTTTTCTCTGAAGTCATTATGCACAAACAAATATCATACACTATCTACCTGTGCTCGTCTAAACGAGTAAAGTTCGATGTGTCTTCAAGGTTGAAACGAGGATAAAACATTTTGGGGTCTTCGGGGTCTCGGATAAGGACGACATTCTGCAATAGTGAAAGCGTATTCAAAGAGATTACACTATTAGAAGAGTAAAAATCGTCAATCCCCAAATCAGAAAAAGCATTTCTTTGAGAAAAAGACTTTTCCTTATACTTGCCTGAATAAGTTCAAAGAGGCTGCGTCGAAGGTTATCTTCACTCTCCAAAAAGATCGATCTTTCCAAGCACGACTTCAGCTTGACTGCAATTTTCTTTTCGGTATTGCAGTCCTCCTTGAACTGCATCGATAACACGGAGAAGACTCATATTTCACTAGTTGACCTTCATTTTTTATTTAGTATATAGTTACGAGTAAAACAAAAGACAAGAAATATGTATGTGTCCCGACTATAGATCACCTCATAATGGTCCTTCTGATACTCATTTAAGAAGTTGGAAGCGATTACAGTCCAAGAAGCTCCAAACTTTTCCTGAAATAAAATCGTGTCGATGCAAAATCATAAATAAACGAAAATGCATCAGTAATTGTATGCTACAAAACCCAAACGAGACTTGGTACCTGTAACATTGGTTGTGTTATGTATGGGCGACTCAAACGGTTAAAGTCCCAAATTCCTTCCTTTTCGAGTTCCTCCTACAATAAGAATCGATGACGTGTGTGAATCGATGACGTGTGTGAACATAAAGCCTTAAATATAGGCAAAAAAAATTAATTACAGAAGTCGAGATTTAGATATGAGGTGGTGTGGGACCAGGACCATATCCAATTATTATTATTTTTTTATTTTAGTCCCACGTGTCCTCACAGGAAGGATTTGTCTTAAGACATATACCTGGCTAAGAGGGATAGAAGGTCGGAATTTTCCACAGAGACCCGTCATGGAATGATCCGGAAGCTCCCAGATGCGGAAGAAGCCAAGTATGTGATCGATCCTGTATGCTGTGAAGTACTTTGCCATCTGCTAGCAAAGATATGAAGACATGTTATTTCAGATGTGAACCACATATGAAGAAACTATGATAGAAAAAATCGAGCACGAGACCTGTGATAAACGACCACGCCACCAACCATAGTTGTCCTTCGACATTTCTTCCCAGTTGTACGTCGGGAAGCCCCAATTCTGTCCATTTTTATCAAAATAGTCCGGTGGTGCCCCGGTCGAGGTGTTCATGCGAAAGAGAGTCGGATACACCCAAGTATCCACGCTGTTGCGGTCGACTCCAATCGGGAGATCTCCTTTTAACACGACTCCTTTCTTTCTCGCATATTCAGCAGCTTCCGATAACTATTATCACAAACACCAATTAGGGTTCACTAATCCCCAATTCGGATTTATTAACCCTAGTTGTTTATTAATCACAATTTGGATTTTATAAGGGCAGATAAACCATGCATCTGAATGCACCGGAGTATGCCTCAAATTAAAATACTCACTTGCTTATGTAAATGGAATTGGATGTAGTAATGAAAGCCGATTACATCGTAGTGCAAGCTCTCTTTAGAGACAAGTTTCTCGAGCTGAAATTAAGGAAAAACGGTTAGCACGACTGAGGTTGACATCATAATATATTATCAGAGTAAACTAACATAAACTAATTCAATATCCGGTCACCTTGTCTTTACTAAAATTAGAGAAACGGCCCCACTGGCTGTGATCCGATGTCTCAAAAAAATCCCTTAGGAAGCAGAAGGCTGCGTAGGGTTTCAACCATTCCTATCAACCAAGAAAAATGTAATTTAGAATAGGAAAAGGTGTTAACCAGTAGACTAATAAGTCGGTGCGAGCAAAGATATAGTAACCTGATTCTCGGAAAAGTAATTCTGGAATTCAGCCGAACTAAGTACAGCTCCCTTCTCCTTAGAATAAATCTTCTTGGCAATCGAGAGTTTCGCAGTCATGGTAGCGTCGTAATCCACATCCTGCAAAAGCAAATATAAAGAATCAAAATCAAAATCAGCATATATTAGTGAATATCAGGAGTGAAAAAAGAGCCGATTTTCACGGAGCTATAGTAGTACCTTTTTATCAAGGTCTTTTCTTGTTCGCTCTATCTCTTGCTGCATCGAGTGAAAAAAAAACATGGTTATAGGGGAAGTTTACATTGTTTCACGAAAAGCACACATCTCCAGTTTACTTTACTAGTTTATTATATATAATCGGCAGAATAATGACCTTACCTTGATATCCTCTGAAAGATTTTCCGAAAGGGCCTGCACTCTTAGGTATAATGGATGCAATGCAAATACCGAGAGAGAGCTACAAGCCGGAAGAAACGAGCATCAATTTATAATGGTCAAAAACGTGATCTATGTAGTTGTACAATTTTTCCCTATATAAAGAATAACACAGAAATGTGACATTCTATAGCCTGTTAACATACCTGTAGGGATATGAGTCCCACCACATTCCATGTACTGAGGTGTCGTTAATCGGCAATAGCTGAACCAAATGGAAGCCCGAGTCGACTGACCAGTCGACTAGTAACTTCAAATCAAGAAACTCCCCAACTCCCAAATCAGCCTCTGATCGCACGGAAAACATGGGGATAGCTACTCCGGCACCCCTCCAAGGCATTTCCTGACAAAACAATCAGATTGTTTTAAATATTGAGGAATCAAATTAACAACGAGAAAACTCGTATATCTTACTCGGATTTGGCCATCTGAAAGGATAATGTACTTGGGTTGACCAGCTGAGAAATCGACAGAGAGTTCTCTATTAGCACCGATTTCAAGAGCCAGTTTTTTAGCTTTGCCATATTTGCAATATCTATATGTGAGCATTGTTAAGGAGACCAAGATTTACTATCAGTTGTTACGAGCATTCAATATTCAATTCCTCGTGCCTACAGAAGACACGTGCAAGGATATTTTACGGGAAATTCATCCTTCTTCATTACAGATTCAGCTATCCAAACTGATTCGCCGGCATAGCTGAGTTTAAGGGCGCCCTCCGTCTTCCACTGCCCCAGCTTCGAAGGACTACCGATCACATAAATCTTCCGATATTCATACAAGAAACACGAATGGAACTTGAGATTCAACAAATCTCACTTGTTAAAATTGCTCGGGCCTTGAAAAAGAAGGTCTCACCGATGTGTCTTCTTCAATATTCGGGCAGCAAATTCGGAATTGCACAACGAATGAATCTGTTCATCACATTTGTATATAAACTTAGCATCTCTAGGATATGCTCTCGGACTTTAAGAAATGATAACCCAAAGATAAACTTTTACCTTCATTATCCAACACATTCTGAACAAATTCAAGGGGCCTCTCGACTTTCAGAGTAGAACTTCTTCGAAATATGACATATTTGAATGCACTTCTTAAAACTAGATCATCAGAACCAGTCTGCAATTAGAATACACAAAATTTCAGTTAGCAGCTCCCAATAATCGAAAATATGTGAAAAATATTTTCAAAATATTCAACTGCTCCAAGCTACACGCGTAATTTAGGACGAGATTATTATAATTTAGCATCACTAATCAGTCCACTTATCATCATGCCTACGTTAAACTTAAAGTTACAAAAAATGACAAATTTGAGACAAGCGAAATCCAAATAAAATACCATTAATCGATTGCTAGCTCAAATCAAGAACTCCAACAAAATAAAGAACCAAAATACACAAGCAATAAAGAAGATACAACCACAAAGAAGATATCCACGATTATGTCATGAGAGAGACAAATTAGGCACCTGCCATAGATCATGAAGCTCCACCAACTGCCCGTGTTGAGCACTATCGGGCAACACCATTTTCCTCTTCTTCCCCGCCTCCCATCTTATCACGTTTTTCTTATCATCCACCACATAATAGCTGTACTCACAAGTAAAACCGGCCGGGACAGAGAGACTGCCAAACCATATTAGCTCATCCCCTTGATGAGAGGGCCTCAACAGAAAGCCTTTCTTCACGTCCCATGAGCCAAGGACGCGTTCAGAGCCACACACCAGTATCTGCTGCCCCCAGTGGGTGAAGTATGGTATTCTGAAGCTGACAATCACCGAATTCGACGGCTTGCCCCCGAGAAACAGACTCGGGTTTGACATTTCTTTGCCAAGATTTGACCTGAAACAGTATGCAGATGGGATTACTTGGTAGCAAAACTTACAAATTAATTGGCTTGCTACATCAAGTTATGAGTCCAACCAAAAAAGCACACAACACAGTTACAAATATGGCTTTCAAATGGCAGTTAGAATATCCAAAGAGCCATCATTGATCCTCACTTTTCAGAAGCCCAGAGCTTTTTAGAAAGTTCCAACTTCCAAGAATTGTATAATGTTAAATAGAACGGAGAACAAAAGCTACTATTTTGAGATGTAAGAAAAGGCCAATTGTTAAACACACAAATTATTCTGTCTCAACGAACTGAACATTCATAATTTTAAATGACACCTTTTCCATACACAACAGCAGAATATTGGCATCTAGATTAAGAAGATCAAGAAAATAGAAAAGTGGGAACCAGAATCTTGAAGAAAAAGTTGGTGAGAGTGGCATTACACATCACTCAAAATTCTAAGCTTTAAACAATCTTATTAGGATAAATTCTTTTTTTGATCCCAGAATATACCAGTACTTTCACAATAGATGTATTACTGAAAACACAAGATACAACGAATCAAGAATGAATTCAAAACAAGTTGATTTGCTTGCATAATTTTCACAAAATCAAGAACGCACCTTTTTTCTTGGTAGCTCTTGAAGAAAATGAGATAAGAGAATGGAGGAAGAATCAGACGGTGGGTCTTACGTGTGTCTTGCAATAGTATAAAGAGCGAGCAATATATTTATTGTATTTATCTAGAATTTAATTTGGAAGATTTTTTTTTTATAGGGTTGCGACTCTTGTGACGGAGATATATAAAAGAGGAGATATTTTGCCATGTGAAGCAAAAAAGAATTGAAAATTTCCTCCTCCCTCAAATTGCTGCACTAGATGAGAAGCTGACAGGTGTGTTTCAGTGTTTATGTGTGTGTGTGTGTGTGTGTGAGAGAGAGAGAGAGAGAGACTTCTATGAGCCTGAATGCACATGCAAGCTCTAATTCTTGATAAATTTTAATCATCCCAGCAAAAATCTACGTTTTGTCTTGGGCCTTTTTACCTGTCCCTCGATCTTGCAGAAGAATTTTCTCAAATCAAAGCTATCATCTTGCCGATATACGCCGATTCCCATCATAAAAATCCCATCTTTCCTAAGATTTTTCGTGTATAATTACAAAACAAGATGCTTTGATTAATAAGTTGTGTGAGAAAAGAAAAGAAAAAAATCAAGATTGTGTATGGTCCTACTCTCTAAAGAATTGTTGTCGCAACCATTTGGACATGAACATTGCAAAAGTGCAAGAAAAAGGTTGAAGAAAAAAAAAAGATGATTGCAACTCTTGGGTCCCCCACATTCCAAATAATTTGGTGTTTTTTGCAAATGGGATGAAAGCAATACATGTCTTTAAATGCTTCAAAAGGCAAATATCTTCACGTATCAAATTAATTTGGTGTTTTTGCAAATGGGTTGAAAGCAATACATGTTTTTAAATGCTTCAATAGGCAAATATCTTCATGTATCAAATTCATCTTTTAAGTATTCTATTGTATAAACTCAAATGTCTCTAACTTGAACGTCAATTGATCTTCATCAAAGTTATTCATCGATTACAATAAAAAAATTTAAGAGTCAAGAAATTGAAATAACTCAGAATCTTTATGTGAAAAATCTTCCAAATTTAGCCATAAATCAGTCTCCATTCACCAACGCTTAATTTAATCATAAGATAAAATTTTCACATGCAGTACATGATTAGTAGTGTTGTTTCCAACTAACCAAATTGATTAAGCAAGTTAGGTAGATAAACACATCTAACCTCACTCAGAACTGCAAAATGATCTTCATAGAACATGCATTGTTCAAGAAAACACGAGCAACAAACAGAAAGAGCACATCGAATTCAACGTAGACCTTCCTAATGCTTCCAGCTGATAAATTACAGACCACTGTAGAAATCGTACGTGGAAAATCGTGGCTTATTCGTAAGAGATTAGAAACCAAAAAAGAAAAGAAAAAAGTATTGTTTACATTTGTTGGTTTTCCCTCCTCAAATTTATGTAGAAGAGATATCATACATAAATCAGTGGCATTGCAACACCATGAGAAGCCTGTCACCTATGAGACTTTGACCTTCATGCTGTTTAGCCACCAAGATTTTTTTACTCGAATATTTACACGTGCAAGACAACATATATGCAGTGAGTGAGGTGCTGCTCTTTGGGTGTCGCTCTCACCAGCAAAACTCCAGTTTAGAATGCTTGGTTGTATAAAAGCAGTTGATGACTTCGTGCAGTACCTGCTCTAACCAAAACGGTGCTCTTCACTTTCTGCAGCTACAGAGCCATTCCGAGCAATGTAAACAGCAGCAGAACCCATAGTTTGGAGGAGACGGTTTTTGCAGAAGCTGCAGAATAGAAAATGCACTCAAATTAGCACACATCAACAGGTAGAGTCGTGTAAACTTATTTGGAGTGAAAAACGTACAAACATGGTTTCATCAAAGACCTAATTCTGAAAGAAAAGATTTAAGAATGTCGTTGTCTAGGATCCCTGACTAATTATTTACCTCGAGGAGATTCAATGGTTGGCATTTCTACCGATGTTTGAGATCAAGCAAATGGATATGGTACGAGATTTCCTGACTAATACCCTAATAGCATTAGGAAAGGGAATAATATACTCACATGGAGATGGAGAGGGTGATGTTATTGACATCACATCGAGAGGCCTTGCGCGATATTCACTTGGTGAAGGGGCCCGATTATGAGCACGAGCTGCATTTGGTGAAGGCCGTTCTGCAGTAACTGGAGCAACTTTCGGTGCTGGCTTATCTGTTTGCCTTGGTCGTGATGGAGATATGTACGGTGCCAAAACTGGTGGTGCAGTAGGTGCCATCTGAGAATGCTTGTGCTTGTAACCGAAAGGACAAGGAGGCTCCATTGCTTTTGCAGGAGCTGGTGCAGGTGTAGATACCGGTGATCCTTTCCTGCTGAAAGACCCTCTACTCGCAGTCGACGGAGAAGGTGAGATGCCAGGAGCAGCATGATGGTGGTGGTGGTGGTGGTGGTGGTGGTGATGGTGGTGGTGGAGTTTCGACATAGGAGATTGAGAAGGAGAAGGAGAAGGTGATGGTGAAGGACTGCTTCCATCATTGCCAAGGGAGTGTTGTAAGATCGACGAAAGACGAACTTGCTTGACCCGGCCGAATTCGGTGTTGTTCAGACCAAGATTTTTGGAGTGTGAACCTGTGATAGTTTGAGCCAACTGCTTCAATCTCGACGGTTTAATCCCCACGGCCAACATGACATGCGACTGAACTGTTGTAGGTGGATCTGTTGTTGACCCCTTCAAATTCGTCAGTGCAATAAATAAATTCTGCATTACAGAGAAGCAGCAAAGAAGAGATTAGCTAATTAGATTTGCATACTCTGATAGAAAATAATTCAATCTTTTCATCTAATAAAACCACGGACCTCGTATGGGGTCAAACGTAAGCCCACTTTCAGTTGGCTCGTGAGTTCGTCGAAATTGTTGAGCAGTCTATCAATGGAGTAGGTCAAGGTGAAGTTGAATGGAATCTTGACACTTTGCAAAAGGAATGCCTTCTGGTCTGGACTGGCAGTGATCCCTCCTTTAAATTTGAGCACGTCGAATGAGAAGGGATCCCTGAACAAAGGTGCAGTCAAACTAAGAGCCGATTGATTCGATATTAGATACACAAAATGTTCTCTTATTAAACTCCTTGTCGTCGCATCAGATTCAACTGCAAACACAACCTTTGTTGTGTTTGGTCCAGCTTGTACTAAATGTATTATTTCCACCTGTCGCAAGAAAGAAATTATATCACGATTTAGAGAATACAAGAATACGAGCAAAACATATTATGATTATGTATAGATAATTGACATTAAGAGATCTAATGTAAATGAGCACATGCACAACTTAGCTAATGCTGTAAATCTATGGATATAATCCTTGTTGTGCACCTCGGTTCATTGGATCGTTTCTTTGTTGATTCCTATTTTATAGTTACATTTAGAAAAGAGAACAATAGCGTAGCAGCAAAATTTAAAATTAAATGGACCAAGAGGTTTAAGGAGTACCTTAGTATTAGAGAAGGGAATCTCATCAAAAATATCATTCTCAAGTTGCAACTTACAGTCTGAGAGAAAAGAAGCTGACTTGTTCAGCATGAAACTCGCGACAACGTCATGACCTGGAGAATGTCAAATGAATATTTCATTACATCGAATAAACTAGTGACTTTCTTTTCATGAAATACTAGACATTAAATAATCTAAGAGAACAACATAAACATCCTCTAAAAGTTCCATCCAGCCGACTCAAGGTTAAGCTAAACCTCTTCCAATCCACACTTATTTGATTTCCTCGTGTTTATTAGTGTAGCAAATACAATAATCCAGTTTACATCCTAATCCTTTCACTAGTCTATAGTGGTTTTAAGTCCTCAGATTCAAGGAACTATGGTTTACTCTTGTATGCTCGCATTTTGAAATATTCTTTCTAGAACTCAAAGTGAATGAGGCTCTCATTTTCTTATCAAGCAATTTAAGGGGTATAATTATATTGATCTCTTAATTTTAATTGTACGTATGAAATTATTACATTTATTATACAAATGGATAGGCATATCCCCTCATTCATATCCTTAACAACCATATCCATGAACCCTAAATTTTATAAAGTAAGAATTTGACTTCTAGATATGCAGTCCTTATGCCTTATCAGATCGCTCCCCTCATGTCCAAGCAATATCGGCCTGCAGGGGAACTCTTAAGAGTCGAATACAGACACTAAATGCACATTTTCCACTGTTACTCACCTTATTTCTTGACAAAACAGGGTACTCCTAATAAAAGATTATAGGAAACCTTTCTCTTTAATTCATTACAATAGCAAACAGAATTGAGCATGAGAGTGAAGACGACAAAGTTACATATATTATCATTGTCTTTTCTCTAAATATATGTAAAATTCAAAGCTGGCATTACTCTCATACCCTCTCTATTGCAGCTCTAGAGATTTTATAATGTATCTATCATCTATTACAAAGATAGATGATCTCAATTTCCAAAAGAGCAATGGCTGAGTCTTTTAGTAGTTGGTCAAGTTCAATTGTTGATAATCCAGGTTGAGTAATTCATCTATTTATTCTTAAGTATTACTGAAACCACAAATCTATTGATGCCATCAATATCATTACATTATCCAAGCCACTTTATTCAAAATGTCGACCTCCACGCCTGCCAACATAGTTTGCTACTACGTGAAATCTATTTCCTCCATAGATTTCGTCAAAAGTTATCTTACTTATTGTGCAGCCCAATTATATTAAACACCTCTAATGATGTATTATTACCTGGGAAAGTTTTATTCTGCCATTTAGGAAACTGCAAAAGGAAACTTAACCTTCTCTACTCACTGATTTCCACACCTGTAGAGGTTATGCATCTTATGAAACACCAAAATGAAAATCTCGAAGGATGATAAAAGTAAAACAACTGCCACATTGAGACAACGGAGAGCAAAAAGTATCACTCTCTAGCTAAAAATGTTCTTCATAAAGTTCGATAGCCCATACCAATTGAGCTAAAATTATGGCACTATGGCTATCCCTCCATCCAAAAAACCTGAAAACTAAATGGTATATTTTCAGTTGGACTCAGGAAGAGATATTGAACGAAATTCAACATACAGCACGTGAAGACCCAATAGAAATGATGAAATGCTGCAAGACATCTAGACATTGCTAACGGATAAAAGGAGGATCCAAAATCATAAGAAACGACCAATCTGATAGGTGAGAATGGAAACAATTATCCATCACATCCAAAATCATAAGATTCAACAATATCAAGAATCTCAATTCTTGCAAATTATAACGCAAGCCATGATCTTGACACGGAATTCTCAACTAGAAACGGAAAATCTTTTGTATTTATTGAGAACTGCAAATCAAAAGAAGAAAGGATTCAAATCATAGCCAACCATGGATCAAGATGCACCCTTCCAGGCCATAAAAATCCAAGAACTCAAACCACCTAAAACCTGAAAGGCTAAAACCATTTAAATCCCAAAACTAGAAAAGCTGCATCATTAAATTGCACCATATAACATACTAAAAGATCTGCATTACAATACAATGCTAATAATCATTATTCCACCAAAAAAATCCCAAATGTAAAAAGAATCATAATATTTAAACATACAAAAAGCCCACCAACCTTGATAATCCAGATCCAGATCTTTGCGATCTCCAAAATGAAAGAGTGGCAGCCAGAAAACAGCAGACAAAAGCACTCCAACACCAAGGACCAGAGCAAGAAAACATCTCAGTGTCACCAACTTTCTAACCCTGCTGCAGCTCAAGCAGCACCCATTACCACTCCCAGCACCAGGGGTTGTACCATGTGCATCATATGCAGTACCCTGCAAAGGCTGCAAATTTTCTGCTTTCCCCATTGCAGAAAAAAAATTCCAGCAATGTGGGTCTTTTCCTTGTGGGTTCTTCAGCTACACTCCATTACTGAAACCTTTTTTTAGTGAAAGAAACTCCATTGCCGATCCATTTTCTTCTCTCTCTTTCCCCTTTTGTTTTTCCTGCTTAGACAGATTGATATGAAATTTTGGTGAGTGGTTATGCGTTGGAGAAAAGGAATAATTTTTACTTTAGGGTTTGAAAGTTTTGGAATGGAAGTGGAAGATTGTGGCGTAACTTCAGCAGATCAACTGTTTCTTTCCTAGTCGTGAGGGTAAAGACAAGTCAATGTGCTGTCTTGATTTTCTTCTTTCCATCTCTTATTTTTCACTACAACCAAATAGTAATTTTGTTTGATTTGCCTCCAAAAAAAATTGTTTGATTTTAAAAAAACTATCTAATTACAAAATTTTGAATCTATATTGTTTACAGGAAAAAAGATTTCCACTATGGAAACCATATTTTAGTTGTGGTGATAAAGTGGAGATAGTGTGGTGGGAATATTGTGATTGTGTGTGTTTCTTGATTTTGTTAATGGCAATGTTTTCACCGAAGTGTATATACTAATTTTCATATATTTTGTACATTTAAATATTTTTTAATTATTAAATGAAGTCAGTGTTTTTTTGTTTTCTGATTGTGTGTGTTTTTATTTTCTTTTCGAAGTTAATTCGGTTAATGGAGAGAATCGAGCATGATTGTTGATTTAGTGAAGAATTTGATTCTTTATAATGCACCTATTTCTAAAAGTAAATGTAATGGCATTTATTATTCTTCAAATAGTAGCTCAACTCAAGTCACTTTATGTGTAACTTGAGACACCTAACTATATTTATAACGTTATTTTTTCATCGAATATAGCATCAATTTGTTTGGAAACTTATGTTATTTTTTCATCGAATATAGCATCAATTTGTTTGGAAACTTATTTTAACCGTGATTACGATAATCTATCTTGGATGTTTAATTTATTATACATTGATTATATTTCTAACATGCTCCTATATAATTAATTGCAATACATATGGGTTTTCTTATGTTTACCTACAAATTTCTAGAACAGTAGATCAATGACAGACTCCAATTTTGATCTTCTTGACTGTTTTTCGGATGTTTATTCTCCAATCTTCTAGACTATTTCCCGGATGTCTATACTCCAATACTGAGTGAGAGAAATCTATGGAGAATACTGTAAAATATTTGCTCTTTATATTTCTCTTTGTGATTTTCGAAAATCACAATATGGCATAGGATTATTTGATTTTCTTCTACCTTGTATTTATAATGTTTTTCATAGAATCCTACTGAGATATGACTCTTGCATATTTAATAAATACAATAATTATCTTCTTCCTTGACGATAATTTTTATCTAGAATAATTATTTCTTAATATCTAATAATATCATATAATATTCATCTAGATATAAGGGATGTATTAAATAAATAATACATAAATCAGAACAGAATCTCAATGGAATTCTTTAGGGATGGACGAAATTTACTACAGTTGATGGTCAACCTAGGGATCAAATACAAGGAATAAAGATGATTCTAAAATGGAATTAATTATCTTGTGTTCAGCTTAGAACATAAATTAATACCTAAACATTTATTCATTTCACTAGAGAATAAATACTAATTTACCGCTTTCTTACTGAAGTTGAATCGAGCTTGTACTTATACTTACGAATTCACGTATTTAAGATATTGCACGTCCATTAATTATTTATAGCACTATGACTGCTTAAAATAATTAATCTCTTTAATTCTGTAAGTAGTATCACTCAACCTTATTATTGTACTTGAGCTAACTCAACCAGCAGGGTTTAGTACAATAAACTTTTTGATCTCCTTAAGGGGACGTCATCATCCTAAACGGATACAGTGATTCGATGCAGGTAACTAGCATGTCATACAGGCACTGACACTACCAAGATGCGAAGAATCTTGGGTTATCTCATGTAATCCTCACTCATAACAAGTCATAGTGATGGTCAGTAACTCATACTCACCTAAAACCTTATCTATGTTTAGATCAACATAAAGTCACCGAGATCTAGGTTTTTCACAACAGTCAGATAGAAAAACTCATCTCACTGTGATCCATCAATACGTCAAGACGTACCAGCATAGACAAACAACCAATTCAAGTTACTTCTTATCTATACTGTAGCCTATACTGACAATTCGTCTTCAAGTTGTCTCGGCTGTGATCCTTTTTATATTTCAACTAGCTTAACCAATCATACAGACTTATGTGGTCTTCTACATACTGTATGATCTAACTTTTGTATGAGATAATGGAACAACATATGCAATCAAATAAACAATTAACATATGAGACTGGAATAATAGTAACATGAAATATATATAAAAACTCAACTATTATGCTCTCAATATACAAATCAAACAGAATTATGGCTATCATATAAGGTATAATTAAATAATAGTCGTGTGGGTTTTGAAGATTATTAAATGGGATTTATTATTCACCAACTAAACCTAATATAGGCAAGTTAATAATCTATTTGCCCGTGAGAAATTACCCGTGGTTGGAGTGTCGTGATTTGAACATATTCATTTACAATAACTAGACTATTTTTTCATCGTAAGAAAATATAAATATGTGTACAAAATTACATTTATTTTAATGTACGATGATTCACAATAGACAGACAATTGAACCAATAGATGATGGTCGTCGTATTTATTTCACTTATAGTTGATCAATTAGCATTAGGAATTATTGATCATCTTCAATATTATTTGAAGATATTTGAAAGTAATAAATCAATGCCCTTAACTTATTATCTATTTTGTACCCTTAACTTATTATCTATTTTGTCGTTTTGTTACACAATATAACAAAAAGAAAAAGGGAAGAATAAAAGAAGCATATATTACAGTTTATCTTTATGAGCTTATCTAACCCAAGAAATTCTCATTTAATGCTTTTATTCATTTTTTAGATCAACCACTTTAGATTGTTAACCACTGCATACGTTTTAGCAATATTAAATATAAAAATAGAATTACATCTCAATCCTTCTAAATAAATACTCCATATGTCCCATCCAAGATGAGTTGTATTCTTTTTGGACTGTCTCATCCAAAATGGTCTGTTTTTATTTTTTAGAAATAATTATATGTTCAAAAGTTGTGGACATACCTACTTTTATCACTTTAACCATTTTATACGTTTTCCTAAATAACCATACCGAAAAGAAATTAATCGTCTTGGGTGGAACAAATGGAGTAGTTTATTTTACCTCTACGATATCTAAATGCAATTTTCGACCAAAAAAGATTTGTTTATCAAAATTTGAATATGATATGCATGTTGTGTAATTGAAAAGGCACCACCTACTTTTTATTATTTTGGAATATTTTGCACATGCCTCTTATTCTCAAATGTACCATACAGGCTAATGGATAGAATGGAATTTTAGCGAAAGCAATATTATTTATCTGTAATATTAACAATAACTTTCTTTAAAAAAGATATTCTCTTTTTCTTTTCTTTTTTTTTGTAAAAGCTTTCATTCCAGAAATAAGGAAAGGTTCCTCTTCAAATTCAATTACATTTTAAATATATATATATGGATTGGATCCAGTGAGAACTCATCTTTTTTGAGAACTTGAGAACCATGCATAAGACGTTGAAGATAATGCACAAAACAGTATAAAGTTGTGCATAACGAAAACTTTCTAAAATTGTTGCACAACAAAATAATTTTAGAAAGTTTTATTATCTTAACTTTATACCGCTTTGTGCATCATCTTCAACGTCTTATCATGGTTCGCAGAGTTCGCAAAAAGATGTGGTTTCGTTGATCCACTTCCTATATATATATATACACACACACACTTATGGTCGAGGTGAAAGATACGCCCCATTGACTCTAACTTACCTCGGAAAGAAGGGAATCTAGGGAAGATGCCGAACAAATAGAGAATCTAGAGTTTTCAACGTGCTCTTTTTCTCTCGAACTAGGCGATAGGCTCTCTACCATTCATCTTGTCCAGGTAGAAGTCTTGGGTCATGCGAGACAGATGAGACTACCAATCATCGAAGCTGCAGAATGAAGTTCCACGGTTATCATACCAATTAGCGAGCGATTATCAAGCAAACAGAGAACAAAATCGAAAAAAGAAAATTCGGAGTTCAAACAAAGCGTAAAAGCATGAATGGTTGACAAGCGAAATCTAATAAATAGTGACATATTACTTAACCAAAGACAGATTGGGATAGAACCTGTACAAGCTGAAGGCCAATGATCAATAGGACCGAGAAGCAAGTGATATTGATGATGCTCAGGGAGTACCAACAGTTGAACGGTAACACAAAGCGGAGTAAGGACGGGGGTCAAAAGAGCAGACTCAGAGTCAAGTAAAAGAAGACTAAGGCATCACCCAGTGTTTGGGGACGGAGGTGTTGGAGAGGGACCAATGCTTTTCAAGTCTGGTGTGGTTTGAAAACAGTGTAGTAAGCTTTTTTTTTTTTTTTGAGTAGTAGTAAAGAGTATCGTTAATGGCCCTATCGGGAAGAAAGGGAAGGAATGAGGGCTCAAACTCCTTAATAAATAAATAGTATGGTAGAAAAATGCTTGCCCAATAGCCTTTCCTTTTCCAAATTTTTTTACGAATAGCCAGCAACAGAAGCTCAAGCTTATGGAATTGTTGATCTTGTAGCAATTGAATGGAAAAAATGGATTTTGTGAAAATCAGTGATTTGAGATTTTATCTATGAGTTGACTATATAAATATTAAATAAAAAAAACCAGGTTATGATCAATCTAAACCAGCCCATTATGTATATGACTCAACATGCCGCCAACAGTGAACTATTAAGGATCGCATCCTGCGCATAATCTACATTATAGCCTGTAATTGAAGAGTACACAATTCGAACATTTTCTTCTAATTTACCTCAACTCAGCAATGTATAAAACTCTTGATTCACAAAATATTTACAAATTCAAAAAAAAGGCTAAAGCTTGTTCTGCTTCACTTTGTTCTCTTCAACCTTGCTTTTGAGAAAAAATAGAATACAATAGGGTCTGAAGGAGAACTCATCTGGCTCATGCCTATGCGGGTTCAAATCCCGCCTCCGCCAAACAACTGTAGCTACTGGAATCAAATAGTCGGAGCTCAAACTCAACATCAGCAAATAGGATTAGATTAAGCTAACCATTCAGACGCTATAATGGTTTCATCATCATGAGGTCCAAAAGGAAAGGAAATACAAGCATCTTGGCCATCTTGACTTGGTCAAGGTGAAGGGGGAGCAAAGCGACGAGTTTGAGGGGTCTTCCGCGAGAGTAGCTCATCTTCTTTTCCAGATTATTAAGGATAAGTTCTCTTTTTCGAATGTTAAGCTGGTCAAATTAGCATTTCTTCTCTCTGAAAGGGATATAGCAAAGTAAGTGTAAGTAAGATCCTCCGTCGAAAGCAGACCCGCCTATCACCTGATAGTCCATCACTGGCTAATAGTTGGTTATAGTTTACATGTAATTTCTTAAGTGATCACTGAACCTTCCTATAGGTTCTTATGGGAAAGATGTGTACGGGTTGTGATAGATGCTACTTCCCTTTAAGCAAATAAACCATAAGAAGACCGTAGGAAGACAAGAAGGAAATGATATATATAGGGGTGGTTTCGGTGAGAACACCTATAACTGTAAGAAATAAGAATATATCACATCCACATATCTATCTCATATCAATGATCCAGATTAAATGTAATATATAATTAAATGATTTTAGAATATATATTTTTAATAAATTCCAATAAGGGTAGATTAGGTATAAAAAATTATTTTCTCTACCACTCCTAGAGCCGGGAAAATGAGCCCGACCTGAAAAGTCCGCCTGGGTACCCGGTTTAATTGAAAAATTAAAGGCCAAAAAATCGGACCTAAAAGTCCTAGAAAAAACTCAAGACCCACAGGGCTTAGGGACAAAAAGCCGGGGTTTCGGGCTAAAAAAGTCCGTCCGATATTCTATTAAATATACATATTTATAATATTATTTAATATACATATCTATAATTTTTTAATAATATTAATTATATTTTATATAATTATTTATTTTTTATAGTAAAATTTCTTACTAATTCATATACTGGTGAGGAAAATAATTTTTTTGAATTGCAACACATCAAAATTCTGAAAAAAAAATAATAACCTCATAAATCATTCAAAAATAATTCATAAGAGAAATAATCTCCAAAAATATATAGGCTGATGATTAATGACCTTATAATATGTAAAAACTTTTTTGAATCATTGATCTTAAATATATACTGTATAATTAATTTATTTTTTCTATTATTTAGACGTCTAAGTGGGATTGACGTTTAATAATATCATTTACCTTTGATTTGTAATTACTAATTTTTTCTCCTTAAATTAAATAATTACAATTATACTACATTACAATAGTATCGTATGAATACATAAATAGGTCACGATGTACAAGAAGCATTATCATAAAAAAAAGTAAGTTCAATATGTATGAGATTTTAATTATGTATTTAATTTATTTATTTTTGAAATTTAAAATATTAATTTATATATTAAAAAATTAGGAAATAATCTAAAAAAAGTCCGCAAGCCTAGAGTTTATTTGGGCTTCATATTTTTAGATCCGAAAATTTTCAAGTTGGCCCGACCCGGCTCGAAAAATTGTAAAAGTCCGACGGCCCAGGATCGGGCCGGCCCAGCCCGTTACTTTTCCAGCTCTAACCACTCTAGACGTAAATTTCGCCACTTCCCGATAATCTAGCTTCGAAAAAATAGGGATTTTATAATCTGCTAAATATAATATTGCACAAACTAGTCGTTCTATAGCACATATTTAATAAATATGTGGCACACATTACACATCACGTATCACAATTTATTGTTGCACTACCTACACTTTCTGTAGCACATATATAATACAAACAATGCACATATTTAATAAATACGTGACACACATTACACATCACGCAATATAATAATGCTACGAATGTACTCTACATGTGCAACAAAAAAACATAATCTATCTAAACTCATGTTGGATATAAATTTTTCACATAAGGTTGAAAAAAATTAAATTTATGTAGCATATGTAATTTCAATTCGTAGCTCAATTGTATATAAATATATGTATTTTAATGATTTATTCTGTAGCACTTTAATCATTAAATGTAGCATATATATGACAACGTGTAGTAATCTTATTATATAGTACATTGTGTAGCACATAGTCACTAATAATATTACACAAAACGTAAGATCGTATTGCATATAAATTATTTATGAGGAGTTACTTAAATTTTAATTGGCAAAAATTAAATTAACTTGCAATAGTTCACCAAATTTTTAGTATATGTGCAAAATAAATAAAATAAATATGCTAAGAAAATATTCCATTAGTGCAATAAGTGAAAAGCATGTATGAATCTATACATGAATTTTTACACCGGTATTTTCCATGGATTATGTAGCTTGAATAACAAATTAATTTACAGAGATTGAGTATTGAAACTGAAATAATCAATCTAAAATAATAAGTTAAAAGAGAGATTACAAGAAATTTTAAAAAAATGATACAATCGTGTGTTTCCTAAAATTAAAGAAAAAAACGTGTTTAATAAAAATGAAATTACTAATATAACCTTTGCAAAAATTCAGGGAAACTAAAACATAGCATATGTAGATATGTATTATAGCATAATGTAAATTATTAAATTAATATTATCCATTGATTTACTAAATTCAATGGCTTAGATTTATTTTTATTTCTTAAAAAAATTCATTCTTACTTGATCTATCATATATATATATATATATATATATATATATATATATTTATTGTATTTTATGGAGTACAATCCATTCATCACAATTTACATCAAATAATAGTCTAAAATATTGTTAATTATCGATGTCATTTTAATTAAAATTTCGTAATATATATTCAGTCTGCTTACCTCCATATAAGCTAGTACACATTCCAATTGACAAAATTAACTACATGAGAATAAAATCACTATTTACAATGCAAGTTGTGGTACTCATATTTGTAATTAGTGCCTACTAGCTACAAGCTACTCTATAGCGTTCTCGCCTCTCACCCGAGAGTATTTCGGTTAATAAAAATATAACTAAATATTGATGGTTCAAAATATTTATTGGCCGGCTTTCATATATTAGGGTGAAAGCTCTTCTTGAGCTGTGGTGAGTTTTGCTTCCATTTTAGTCAACGTGGGAAAGGGATATTCAAAATAAACACATCTAAATATTCTATCAATTAAATTTTTAAAAGAAAATTGCAATAGAAATTCGACAATTATGTTAGTGACTAGTATATTGCATCTTTTTTTTTTCTTTTTCTTGATTTTGCATTACCACCTTCTAGATTGAAAATAACATGGAATTAAAAAAAAAATCAAACACGTATAAAAAGGCACGTATTATTTAGCAATACAATTTGTTTCTTCTACGAAGTTTCAATGTACGGATTGAGGTTTGTCTCAATTATCCAAAGTAGTTGACTATTGTGTTCTTATTTTCATTTTCTTTTATTTCTTTAAAAGAGAAAGGTTCCACTTGAAAAAAAATATAAATGTTGATTAAATCATAACACGACATAATTATTTATAGAGAATATTTTATGTATTACTTTCAAATTTTGGACCAAATCTACATTAAAAAATGAAAATTCCTAATCAAATCGACTGAAGTTTTCACCAAATTAAAGTCGCATTATTTTAGTTACTGATGGTTAGGTACGGTATATTCTACCAAAATTGTCATATCATATATTGTATCAAATATCATTTACATTGAATAAGAGTATCATTTGCATTGGAGAAAAGTATTAATATACGCACATGTAAACGTCCGCACATGAGACCATCATAAATTATATATATATATATATATATATATATATATATATATATATAGTATATATATAGTTTGAAATGAGATTCATTCTTATCCTAAAAACTAAGAACCAAATGAATTCGTTATGAAAGTTGATGAATCCGTTGAGAAACTTAATGAATTCAACAATTAAGATTTTTTCACCCGGGTTCGAATCCCATGAGGGACGAAAATTTTATTTTTTTTATTCAATAACTTTTCGGTGGATTCATCAACTTTCACCGTGAATTCATCATTTTGATTCTCACGTTTCACAATAAAAATGGTTCTCATGTTAACCTATATATATATATATATATATATATATATATATATATATATATATATATATAGGGTTGGATCCGGTGAGAACTCATCTTTTTGAGAACCATGCATAAGGCGTTGAAGATAATGCACAAAAAGTATAAAGTTGTGTATAACGAAAACTTTCTAAAATTGTTGCACAACAAAATAACTTTAAAAAGTTTTCGTTATGCACAACTTTATACCGTTTTGTGCATTATCTTCAACGTCTTATGCATGGTTCGCAAAAAAGATGTGATTCTCATTTGATCCACTATATATATATATATATATATATATATATATGTGTGTGTGTGTGTGTGTGTGTGTGTGTGTGTGTGTGTGAAAAAAGGATCATATAACACATGTTGATAATTTGGGATCAAAACAATGATTTGATTAAATCTCAAAATCAATTGAAAAGATATATATTGTTATATTTTCCCGATAATAAGTCATTGCTGCATTGTCTGTTAGTCAACTCATCTGTTAAGGAGTTGAACTTAGCTTAGACAAGTCATTTGTTTAAAAGAGAAACCAAACTGAAGACGTTCAGTTAGGAACCAAATTGTAACAAGAACCAGTTGACTCATCGAAGGAAAAGCCTCAAGCTCTAAAGCAACAAGATCAAGTCGACGAAGTCATAAGCAACAGAAAATATGCTTAAAGCTAAAACAAGTTAAGCATAAGAAGAAAAACTTAGTGTTAAAAATTTATCGTCATATAAACCGAGTTCAATGAAAGGATTCAAGAAGTCGGATCATCAAAGGAACTGATGATTCTTGTGGCATCAGATAGTCTTAGTTAGAAGACATCAGAAAATCAGAGAATTCAAATAACTCAGATAATCGCTCAAAAGATCTGAAAAGTTGTAGTCTTATAGCAGATCAAATTACCTGAATATGAAGTTAGAAGAAATTCGAGGGAGTCAGCACGAGATCAGACGCGGACACAGTTGAAGGTAGGGATGGCAACGGATCCAGGACCCGGTCCAGATCCATGGATCCAGATCCATTTTTAAGGATCTGGATCCTCAAAAATCTGGACCCGACGGATCTGGAACATATATCAATATTTTGGATATGGATCTGGAGTTTAGGTTTTAAGACCCGGATCCGGTCCAGATCCGGCCCGTGGACCCACCAATTATATATATATATATATATATATATATATACTATTTTATTATAATTAAATTAGTTAACCTAAATAATTTCTATTCTGCGTCTCGTCGTCATTCCCAATTTCTCATTCCAAAATCCATTTAGTTTTTTGTGTATATATATATATATATATATATATTATTTTTATTATAATTAAATACATAATCCCAACTTAAAACTCTTCAATTTTCTTTTTCAAATTATTCCAAAACAAATATGTTCCAAATTTCATTTCAGATACTCCCAATTATGTATCTATCGGCATTCACGGCGAGTCGCGTCACTTACACCACCGAAGATCGAGTTGTTTGTTGCTTCCTACTTTATAGTAAATTTGTAACTAACGTCTTCCAATATAGTGATAATTGTAGAAATTCTAAATAATTATTATAGTATTATTATGCATTTAGATTATTATGGTGTTCTTGTGAATTATAGTTGATTAGAATTTATTTTAGAAGCGAAACATATGGATCCGGTCAGACCACGGACCATGTGGATCTTATGGATCGGATCTAATTTTTTGGATCGATGGATGCGGACCGGATCCGGACCAAAGCAAAAAAAATCGGATCTGGATCTGGACCTAGCCAGATCCGATCCAGATCCGGCCCATTGCCATCCCTAGTTGAAGGTCGAAGATGAAAGCTGATAAAAAAGAGTTAGATTTGATGATAGATTGCTAAACGCATCTCCTGAATCACAAAGCGATAAAGCGCAAGACAAATCCAACGATTTCAAACGGCTCTATTCGAACAACTAGTTTGAGTTCAATCTTCTATACATACAGGACATTTTCAACTGGAGATAGAGAGCCAATTAGCTTGAGTGCTTGGTACGCGGAGATTCACGAAGATGCAATTGCTATATTTGCTTTAATGATGGCCTTTTTGATCTCACTTGTTCGAGCTACGAGTTATGAGCTACTAAGAACTCCTTGAGTTAACAAAGAGTAAAGGTTAACTCTGAGAATCTCCGAGCTCTTGTTCTTTCAAGGAGGCTAGGAGGTTTTCGGTTTTTTCTTTCTTAACCTGCTGCAATTGCGTTTGCAGCTGTGTTGGATGTTGGATGTCTTGAGAGAAAGAAGACACAACACCATACCTTCAACATCGGCGAGACTTGTAAAAATCTATCTTCTGTTTTCTAAATGATTTCACCACTTAGTCTATGATGAAACTACTTAAGTCTAGTTTCCCATATATCTAAACTGCTCTTCATTATAATACATGTGATAGAACTTACATAAGTGTTGTCTATCTTTAGGTTTGTTATTCAATGTAAAAGCACACTTACATAGTTGGAAATATAGTTATAACCGAGTCCAAGAAGGACGAAGTTAGAATGAAGCTGTAAATAAATGACCAAGTGTAGTTGGGTGAAAGTAGAGATGACAATTAGTCCTAAAAGAATTGGGTGAAAGTAAAGGGGAGAGATCATGGTCTGATAAACCACGGACAAACGATTTCTAGTACATGAGATCTAAAATCACTTCCTTTAGAAGTATATAATAAAATATCCTAAAGTTGATTAGAATTCAGTTATTTACATGTTCGTGGATATATAAGGAGTTTATTTAGAATAAATGTTGCAAATTTCGAGAAAGTAGAAAGAAAGAAAAAAGAAAAAAACACCAACCTCCAAAATGCGTGAATATAGCAAACGAAATATAAAAAAGGTTTACCGACAACTAAATAGTTAAGTCCGCTCAAAAGAAGTAAAAGAAAAAAAGACAAAATAGATAAATCGTCCAGCGTTTCTATCGGCAGTGACACCCGCTTTTACTGTAAGCCGTCATATATAAATACATTGTAGATTTCCACCGTAACACACTCCCTCCCTCTCTCTTTCTAGGGTTTTAGGCACACACTCTCTCTCTATCCCGCTCCAATTTTCTCTCTTTCACCTGCAAAAGAATCAAGCATGACTCAATCCCAGGAGGAGCTATTGGCCCACCATCTCGAGCAACAGAAGATCGATGTAACTCTCTCTCTCTCTCTCTCTCTAACACGTGGGCACACAAATGGAAGCCACGGCTTGTGCGATTCAGATTTTGTTGTGGGTTTTGGATTGTTGTTCATAGTTTCCATGTGTTTTCAATTTAATTTTTCGCTTTGGTATTTTTATTGTTAAAGTAGCTAATTTGAGCTAAGTAAAGAAAGGCTGCAGACAGGCTATTGGGGAAATTTCTAGGGTTTTTTGGTGGTTTTGATGGTTTCAAATTATTAGAAGTTAGATTTAGGGAGCCATTTTGTTTGTTTGAGAAATGTATGCAAGAATAAATTATCATTTGTGTAGTATTTGTCTATGGTATTAAGGGCTGGCTTTATTATTGTTTCAGTGGAATTTGCGCTTGATAAATGATCAAAGAAATGTATCGCATTGTACAATTTTATTTCAGCAGTTTCCCTGTATAAGTAAACCAGTAAAAATTTATTAAAGAGATTTGAGTAATTGCGTGATATACAGACTTGGAATTTCAATCTGGCACTGGTGAAACACATAACTTTACATTTCCTCTCATCTAATACTCTCTTGAAAAGAAATCTGGATGGATTTGTGTTCTAAAATGCGAGGCGTTTTCTCAGCTCTCCATCTCAATGCTTTATATTCATATGTTTTGCTATAGGACCAAATGAAGCCTAACATGAGTTCAAGGATATTTGAGTTTGAAGTTATTTACAAATATAGAATATGGAGTCCCTATTTCCACTTTTCTTTTTTCTTTTTTAATTGAGCTAATAGGGTAACAAGATGAGAAAATGTGGAAAAGTAAAATTAATTGCATTTTCTTCTAATACAACTTGTCATTTTTAGGCATTAAGAATGTGACTATCAGAACTAAAGTGCTGGCATCTCTTATATGTCATGCATGTAGTCTGAATTCTACTTCTCAATTCTAGAATATGTGATGCAATGCTTCCAGTCCACTTGTTTTCAAGAATTGCTAGAATATCTGATTTTGGAGTAGCAAATTAGCAACCCTTGTGAATAAGATTTAATTTGGTAATTTAATAGAAACCTGCTGTTTATGGGGATTTTAGAGTGGACTTAACTTCAGGAACTTTTGTAGATATTGATGAGGCTGTTTATCTTCACTGGTGGATTTCCACTTCATACTTGAGTTTATAAAGGTTCCCAATAATTTTGACATTAAGATCATTGATTTGATTCTTGTATATGATGGATGTCCCTACCTCCGTACTCGAGATATGCATGATATGCAATTGATATGGTTGTTTCTATTACTTGATCGCTTATTATTCAATTATGTTTGCAGAATGATGAGCCTATAATTGAGGATGAAGAGGATGACGATGACGATGACGAAGAAGATGAAGATGATGCAGAAGGTATGTGTCCACCGCTGAGTCTAAAATTAATCTCCATTTCCTCATTTTTCGCCAAAGCTTGTCCATCTCTTTGAATATATGATGCTAGACAGTAATCGAAGATTTAGGATATCTCTGTTTTCTGGTTCTTGATATTGCAAATGATTCAGAAGAATCATATTGGTTATGTTCTTATGAAAGATCTAGGTAGAGAAACACCTAAAATTTGACACATTTACATTCAAACTGGGCTCGAGTAATTTTCCCTTCAATAACAAAGAATATCTGTTCTTGGAAAATGTAGGATAATATGTGCTTTCGAGTTCCAGTTTGATGATTGGCCAATTAATTTCAGCTTCAGTTTTATGGTCTGTAACTTGTAAACCTGACCAATTAAGATAGCATATTATCAATCAAAACAGATGTATAAAAAAGGTAAGTCAGAAAATTAAATTCTTGGATAGACTCATAGCATCATGAATTCATTTCTCTTGCCAGGACAAGAGGATGCCAATGGTAGGTCAAAGCAGAGCCGTAGTGAGAAGAAGAGTCGCAAGGCAATGCTAAAGCTGGGAATGAAGCCAATCCCAGGGGTCAGCCGAGTCACCGTGAAGAAAAGCAAGAATGTTAGTTTCTTTTTCACTTTTCCCTCTCATGCCTCCACGAACTTGACTGTCGTTTCACTGACCCTTCAATGTTGTGACACGGTGTTTCAGATCCTATTCGTCATCTCAAAGCCAGACATCTTCAAGAGCCCGAATTCAGACACTTACGTCATCTTTGGCGAGGCCAAGATTGAGGATCTGAGCTCGCAACTGCAGACTCAAGCTGCAGAGCAGTTCAAGGCTCCCAACATCAGTCAAGCTGCACCAAAGGCAGAGCCAGCAATTGTAATTCAAGATGATGAAGATGTTGACGAGACAGGCGTTGAACCCAAAGACATCGAGCTGGTGATGACGCAAGCTGGTGTTTCAAGGGCTAGGGCCGTCAAGGCTCTTAGGGATGCAAATGGAGACATCGTCTCCGCCATTATGGAGCTCACAAACTAGACAGCATTGAGGGCCACACTTTTCTTACAACCCCGCTATATTGAATCATTGAAGTGGAGCGATCTTTTTTCGTTTTCAGTTTTCTGTGTTCATGTGTTAGAAATACAACTGCTGATGGTGTCTAAGTTCTTGTCGCAATTATGTTTTCGTTTTCAGTTTTCTGTGTTCATGTGTTAGAAATACAACTGCTGAGTTCTGGATGGTGTCTATGTTCTTGTCGCAATTATGTTCTCAGTTTTGCATCTGTTTCTAAATTTGTTCGCTGTTCTCAGCCCATCTTATTTGTACTCATATCATCAAATGTTCAAACAAAACTAACAAAAACTAATCTCGTTAATAAACATAAATAGACTTATTTAGGGAAGATGTTGAAATATTATAGAAAGTAGAAAGAAACGGAAAAAAAAACCCTCCAAAATAAGTGAATATAGGGAGCGAGATAGGAACAGTCAATAAGGTTCACAGACAAATAAATCGTTGATTCGCTCAAAAAAAGATTAAAGACAATAAATAAATAGTCAGCATTTTCTAACGGCAGAGTGACCTGCTTGTACGGTTAGCCTTCATACTTAAGTACTCCCTCCGTCTCAGGGCATTAGTCCCAAAACTTTTCGGTCCGCAGACCAAGACACACTTTATTACTCATTAATACCTTCCCAACTATCTTTACCCAAACTTATTTTATTCCTAATCCTTCTCACCTAATCATCATTATCTTTATTATTTTTAATTCTCAATTTAGTTATATTCTTAATTTTTTGTCTAATTTTTTTTAAATTGCTTATTGAAGTTAATTTTTTTTATTTATTTTTTCGGCCACACACCAAAAATAAAATAAAATTATAAAGTGATAGACAATTAAAAAGAAGGAGAATTTGAAACATTAAATTAAAGTGATTACTCATTAAACTGTAATTTACAGAATTAAATTCCTGCTATTTTCTTAAATTGAGAAACATTAAATTAAATTAAATTTGAACACATTAAATTAAAGTTGAACACAATAAATAAAAATCAACAACACACATTACAAAATGTATAAGGGGGACCCAACACTTAGTGAGGAAGAACCAAAAGTTTCGAACAACATTCCAACTATTTTGCCTCCAAAAATTCCCAAATATTTTGCCTCCAAAAATATTGGCTAAAAATATCTAACTTATCTACTCTATAAATACACTACACAATTCCTACAAAGTCTCAAACTACAACAGCAAAAGAGAAAGAGATGGCCAAAACCAAAGATATTCCATTCTCTAAAGTGACAGCCATTGTGCAATTCCTTCTTGAGGACATGAAGGACGGCAGACCAAAGAGAGGGAGGGTGAATGAAGCTGCATCAACCTTCGAAGTATGCCGAAAATCCATCAGTCGTATTTGGGCTGAAACAAAGAAACAGAAACAAGCAGGTCAAGTAATTTCAATCAAAAATAAGAGGTGTAATGCATACACAAAGAGAATTGAAATAGACTTGGAGCTTATTTCAAATTGGAACTCATGCAAAGAAGCACCATAAGAAGATTGGCGGCGGTATAAAGTGCGACAAAAGTGTGGTTGGGAGATGGGTATCTAAAGGGTGATCAAATCTCATTCAAATGCAATCAAGCACGATCTAATGACACCAAACAAGCTCTTAAGAATGAGGTTTTCATTAGATGCATTAGTGTTTGATAGGGTTTTGAATGTTTTGAAGTTTAGAGGCATGGAGAACATTGTACACATAGATGAAAAGTGGGTTTACATGTCAAAAACTTCTCACAGATTCTACCTAACCCTAGATGAGGAAGAACCTCATAGGGCTGTAGAAGCGAAGTTTATAACTAAAGTCATGTTCATGTGTCTTGTATGTAGACCCATCTTTTCGGTGAAGATGCGATCGTCTTTGATGGAAAGATTGGAATCTTCCATTCACGTAAGTCGTCCCGGCTAAAAGGAGGAGCAAAAAAGAGATCTTGGCACTATGGAGACCAAAACAATTGCATCTATCACAAAGATGTAATCAAAGATTGTGTGATCAATCGGTAGGAGATCAAAGATAGATGTGTGATGACGGTGGTATGAAACTCCAAATATAGATGTTCATGTGACATTCCATGGAGAAATGTATCTTTGTTGAGCTTTACAATTGTAACTTAGTTGTTCAATATTCTTAAATGCCTACATGTTTATATACTGAGATAATTCCGACCATCATGTCAAAGTGGCCATCTCGGTCCAACAAAATGATTTACATACAACAAGACAATGCAAAGCCTCATATAAAAATGATGATCCCGATTTGGGAATGCGACCACAAAGAATGGCTTCAATATCATCATAACACATCAACCCCCCAATTCACCAGACACAAATGTGAATGATTTAGGTTGGTTTAGAGCCATCCAAAGCTTACAAACAGAGACAACATGCAAAACAATGGAAGAACTTGTGAATGCAGTTAAGAACTCATTTGAAAGATTATCTCCAACTACTTTAAACAATGTTTTTCTGAGTTTGCAAAGTTGCATGGTGGAGATTCTGAAAGTTAGAGGGCAAAACTCATACAAAGTGCCACACATGAAGAAGGGACACTAATCGAGAGGAAGACTTCAGTTAACTTAGAGGTATCTATGGACTTAGTCGAGGAATGCATGAATACCTACAAATGTCGATTTGCGGAAGAAATGGGTAAAGTCATGCAAATGCTAGGGATTCAACACATTCCATGAAGAATAACGACCTAAACTACGTGCGGTGATAGTGTAGACAATGCTTTTGAATGCATGGTATGCATGTTTTGTTAATAGATAGTGTGGAATTGATTCTTTGGTTTATTGTTTTGATGGAAGCGTACTCAATGCCCCAAATGCAATACAAAGTGTTTTGTCTTAGGTTTAATAAACCTAAGGATTCACTATGTAGTGTAGTATGTGTGCCATCATAAAATGTCGAGAGTGATCACATATCATCATCATCACAACCCATCATCACACAAACCATCAATTTTGCATCACAGATACCAGCAATCAACCCACACCATCTCTCCAACTTGCACAACTACCAGCAAACAAAACAAGCACATCCATTACATAGCCAACACACAAACCACATCTCACATTGTCATAGATGTGGAAAACAAACATAAATGAATGGAAATATTATCATTTCAGCAACCACATCTCCCAACACACAACAAATCAGCCCACACACCAATTGAGGCAACAATATCTCAGCCACCCACCAATTGGGGCAGCCTGATCTCAGCCACACACAAATTGCACACCAACAATATCTCACCACCCACCAATTGGGGCAACTTGAGCTCAGCCAAACACAAATTACACAACAAAAATATCTCAGCCACCCGCCAATTGGGGCAACTTGAGCTCAACCAAACACAAATTACACAACAACAATATCTCAGCCACCCACCAATTGGGGCAACTTGAGCTCAGCCAAACACAAATTACACAACAACATAGTGCAGAAATCATCACACACCAATATAGTGCAGAAATCGAACACACCAATTCATTAAATGCGGCGCATAAAAGAAGGATCTCACCCAATTCCTCATCTGAGGTAAGAGAATGCACATCATAGGCTTAAGATCGTCAGGAATATCCCTCATGTAAGCATTCAGCCTCATCTCCGCATATGTCCAAGCCCTAGTCTCCACGGCATCGTCGGCCTCCGCCCCGTATGTGTCGGCTACCCAAAGTGCAGAGACCCCACGTTCAGAGCCCTTACCCCCGGGAATCAAGGGCGCATCATCGGCCTCAGCTTGTAGGCAGTTAGGAGGGTCAGCCTCCTCGGCCCCACGCACGACCCAACACGGATCCAAGTTCGCATAGTAAGTGTGTGCACCACATCGAACCATAGGATAGTAAGTAGGCGGTGGGGAAGAGAAAGCAAGAACATGACAACCACAAATAGCGAAGGGGTCGGCAAGGGGTAGAGAATTACCTACAAAGTCATCATCGACCTCTGCTTTCACCAGATCCATGGCGATGGGTGGCGGATCTACGGAGTTTGAAGGCATCCCGTCATCGCCGCCTCGTCGACCGCCACGAGGAGGTGAAAACTTAGGGTTTAGTTCATCATCGGCCTCAACATTCACTGGAATGAAGGGTTCATCCTTCACACGACGAAGATTTGTCATTGCGGGAGGGGTGAGAGACCGAAGGCGAGGTCTAGCAAATCTAGGGACTATTGGGCTGGGAGCTGCGATTTGCCGGGCAGAGACGGGCAGAGAGAAGAGAGAGAGAGAGAATGGATAGAGGGTTTAGGGACTATTGGGCTGGGAGCTGCAATTTACCGGACAAATCTAGGGTTACGGGTTGACGAAGCAAGCTCGCCGTAGAGAGCATCGAGAGGAGAGAGGGAGATGGAGAGGCAAATAGAGAGCAAATGAGTGAAAAGGGAGGGTCGCGTGTAGTTGGGCTGGGATATTAGGGCTTAATTAAAGTTTGTTAATTAAGCCCTAATCCGACCCAAAAGTGGTAATGGGACTAATGGGCTGGGACATCCCATTTAGGAAAGTGGGACTAATGCCCTGGGACGGAGGGAGTACTTAACATTGGCTTCTTTTCTCTCTCTAGGGTTTTAAGCACGCGCGTGCGCGTCCAGACACACACTCTCTCCAACTCCCTCAATTTTATCTCGTTTACTTGCAAAAGAATCGAGCATGACTCAATCCCAGGAGGAATTATTGGCCCACCATCTTCAGCAACATAAGATTGATGTAACGTCTCTCTCTATAACTCAGATTTTGTTGTGGATTTTTGGATTACTGATCACACTATTTTTTAACATGAAAACGTGCAAGTAGATCGGTAAGTCGAGTATCGTATCCATAGAGATTTTAATGCGAAAACACAAAAGCTAACTCAATAATCTTTCATCATTATCCAAGCGACAAATTTGGTTTTGAAAAAGGTTTTGAGACCTCGAATATTAAATTCAAAGTCAAGATCAAATAAATAAAAACTAAACACTCAAATAGATAATAAGACTAAAAGACTAAACCTAGGGATGTATTAATCCTACCCACATCATATGTTTATCTTGCTTCCTATTAACCAATTTTAATCTAGCCAAGATGAAAGATTACATATGTAACCAACAATTTCAGTTACGACAATTGTGCCAGTAGATTACTAATTTTCCCTATTACTGTTACGTCTCAAGGTAAAAATATAGCAACTCCAAAAAGATCACAAAGAATAAGCTTCCTATAGATGTTTCTATCTCAGCTACGACTCAAGACTTATCCGTATTATGCATTCAAGATCGATTGACAATTAAAACTGTTAAGTATTCAACTGACAACTATGTATGTATCAAGATTGATCAGAAATTAACACATAACATTTAGCACCAAGAATCACAAATCGATGACTGGAAGGTAAATAGCAAATAGCAGGAATCACCACACTTAGGATAGAATCATACAAACCCTAAGATTAGATAGGAAATTTAGCTAGACATAGACATTGAAATAAAATACAAATTAACCATAAAAATATGAATTGTATAGATAAAATCCGTAGTGTAGTGTCTGAAGAACAATCGTTAGGTTCGTATCCCAACCTAAACGGAAAATGGGAAAATACTGAATTCTTCCGGACGAAATCGTTCCAAAGCGATTACAATGCGTAAAATAAATGTAGAACAATGATAAACTAAAATCTAGATTAATGTAAATCAAAGCTAAGATGAAAGTATGTGGAAAACTAGTAAAAACTGAAGAAAATCATGCAGAGCAAAGTTGGAGGCGCCAATGCACGGTTTATATAGGCAATGGGTTGAAAACCTAATCGCGCCAAAGTCGCTACGCATATCATGATCGCTAGCTCGGTCGCGAGTTTTGAGTCAGTCAGTCTTCGATGAGCTCGCGGTCTTCTTCGCGGTCGTTTGATTTTGCCTCGCGGCCGAGCTCGCGGTCGCGAGCTCGGTTGCTAATCTTTAGACAGTAGCTTTTTTCGGAGTCTCTCGCGGGCAGGCTAGCGCTCGCGTGGTTTTGCCTAGCGGTCGTTAGGTCGGTCGCTAGTTTCTGTCCAGAATATTTTCACAGGAGCTCGCGGCCGGGCTAGCGGTTGCTAAGGTGGCCGCTAGTCCCTGTTCCTTTCCGTCTTTGGTTCGTGTTTCGCTTCATGTTTCGATTATCATCTTAAATGCCTAGAAAACACCAAAGAGGAACCAAAGAGTAGTATCTTCCAAAAATAGCTAAAAGCATTGAAATAAACGCACTTAACTGATCTAAAATTATCTAAATAAATCATGAATAAACGAGTAAAAAGCGCGTTTATCAATTACTCAGTTCATATTTTCCACGGGTTTTCCCAGTTCTCTTTTTCGATTTGCTATTTTTTTTCCTTGAAGCAGCTAGTTTGAGCTAAGTACGGAAAAAGCTGTAGAGAGGCTTATGAGTTATGAGGAAATTTATGTGTTATTTCAAGATTTCATTTACTCTCCGATCTAGTGTTATTTTGTGTGGTTTTGATGGTTTCAAATTAATGAAAAATAGATGTAGAGACTCGATTATTTGTTTGAGAAATGTATGTGATAGGATACGGCCCAACTACTAGGCCCAAGCATCAGACCCAATATAAATGGGCCCCGACATTAAGTTCGGCCCAAGAAGAGGCCCAATACAAATAGGCCCCGACTATAAAGCTCGGCCTATGTGAATTCGGCACAAGAAGACTCCTAAACCAACTACAACTCATATCACAAGAGGAGACGCAGAAGATTCGGATGCATATCTAAAAGAATCCTTATGAGAGAAGACTTTGTATTAGAGTCGAACTCATTATGGTGGTTTATAAATAGATGCTAGGTTAGAGGAAATCGGCTAGCTACTCTCTTTGTAATCGCTTTTACACACTCAATACACATACACTCTCTTGCTCCGTGGACGTAGATCTATTTCAACAGATCGAACCACGTTAATTCCTCGTGTTCATTGCGCATTTATTACATTACGAAATTAAGATCGATCACTGGCGCCGTCTCTGGGAAACGAAATTTTGTGTTTTCGATCTTTTTCTTGGGTAACAATCAGAACAACGATGAATACAAGAAGCATTACATCCAGGGCTGCTACCGGCAACAATAACGGCGGCAGGACGCGCCGAACTCGGCTCGGGAAAAGCTCGATAAGAGATACGACCCCCAAAGGGCACGTTCAAAGTCTCGATGAGCGAGGCAACCCTATCCTGCGCGAAGAAGAAGAGTACCGTAGCGAAGGAGGTCGCAACAGCAACAGAGAAGAACCCCAAGCACCGCAGTTGAACCTCGACGGAGCGGTTAAAGGGTTCCTTGAAAAAAATAAGGAGAGCTTCCTCCAATATCTTAGCCGAGAACAAGGTCGGCACCATCATGAAGAAAAGGACGCCGAAGACTCATCAAAGCACGAGACGGCACAACGAAGATCCCCCAGCCTTCAGGTGGTAGGCGCTCGTGCCGCGGATAATGCCCCTACACGAGTTGGTTTCCAAACCAACCGTGCAAGGGAAGAGCAACGTGGGACAGATCGTCGCGATCTCCGCGAGGTCGATCCCCACAATTACAATGAGTCCGGCCGACGACCTCAGCATCGTTCTCCGGGAGATGGGTTCGATGGATACGGGTGGATCATTACCCCTTTCTCCAACGAGATACTCGACACTCCTCTCCCGGACAAGTACAGGGTGCCGAGTATCGCCCCCTATGAAGGACTGAGGGATCCGTAAAATTTCCTTTCTCAATTCCAATACGACATGATCAACCAGCGTCTCAACACCATCCACATGTGCAAGCTGTTCCCAGAGTTACTGATCGACAACGCCTGCCGGTGGTTCAACAGTTTACCTACCAGTAGTATTGGATCTTACCGAGATCTAATGGAAGCCTTTCATCGAAGGTTCTTCCAAAAAGCCGAGTCCAAGACCACATCGGCTCATCTCCTCACCGTGAGACAAGGCCGAGGTGAGTCCATCGGCGACTTCATGACTGTGTTCAACAAGGAATGCACGAAAGTCGAGGGCGAAGCGACCTCCTCATTATCTCGACTTTCGAATGGCATCTTGCGGAGGCCCTATACTGAGGAGATCGTCATCACGAACCCGTGATGCGACGGAGCTGTGGCGCATAGCAGATCGATTCGCTAAAGCGGATGAAGCGGACAAGAAAAAGCAAGAAGCTGACAAGTCAGAGCCCTCTGACAAGAGAAGGAAAGAGGATGGTCGAGGGGACCGAGGCCAAGGTCGACGAAGTGCCTTGGAAATGATACAACATGCCCCTATATAGTCTAAGCTCGGGCCACGTCATAACCCCGAACGACCTCAGTATACACCCCTGACGAAGATAAGAGTGGAGATTTACGAGCTCCATACGGACATGTTCGAGAAACCTCGACCCATGTTAGGGGGAAAGAAACGCCGATCCAAAGACAAGTATTGCTCCTTCCATGAGGATCATGGACACGACACGGAGGAATGCAGGGACCTCATGGCAGACATCGAAAAGTTGATGCATGACGGGGTTCTTGAGAGGTACCAAGGTCATAACCGATGAACTGGTCAGTACGAGGCCCCCCACCGAGGTCAGAAGAAGCGGAAGCAAGTGAAGAATAGGGGAAACTGTGCCCCTCACAAGAAAGCAAGGTACATCACTGACGAAGAAGGTGATGACGAGCCTCAGTACAATGGAGTTATATCCACCATCATGGGGCTCCCCCGCGGTACTACGAAGTCCTCCCTAAAAGTCGAGGCCCGAAGTCCCCGAACCAGCGAACCTGTAAACAAGAGGTTCAAAAGGGACGAGGCAATCACCTTTTCCGAGGACGATCCCGTACCAGCCGTAGTACCTCACTAGGATGCACTGATAATCCAAGCAGTGGTCGCCAACAAGTTAGTCGTGGCGTGTACGTTGATAGCGGTGCGTCGGTGAGCATCCTCTTCAAGGAGTGCTTCAAAAAATTAGGGATTGAGGAGGCCCGCCTTAAACCAGCACCACTACCACTTCGGAGCTTCGTATAAGAAGAGATGCGCCCGGAGGGGATCATTGAACTACCTGTCACGGTGGAGAAAACGCCGACGAGCTCCACCAAAGTGACATATTTCTTCGTGATAAATGCCCACTCACCATATAACATCATACTGGGACGAGACTGGTTAAATGCAGTGAGGGCGGTATGCTTCACATACCACCTAACAATGAAGATCCCCATGAGAGGAGAAGTAGCTGTGATCCGAGGAGATCAGAAACAAGCTAAAGAATGCATGCAAGTCGCCTTAAGAGGTGCTGAGACTTCGGCCCAATACCCACAAGCATAGCAATTAAGGAAGCCCAAGGGGTTGGACCTGGGAAGGATCTCGTTCGCTCTCGACAGCTCGGCAGAGGAGGTCACACTGTATGAGGATGATCCCCTCAAGGTCGTCAAAGTAGGTTCTACCGAAGTACCTCAATTGAGAAAGCAGATCATCCAACTCCTAAGGGAGTTCAGAGACGTCTTCGCCTGGTCACCCCTCGACATGACTGGGGTCTCACCGAGTACTATTACTCACCGGCTCAACATTGATCCAAGTGTCAAACCAGTTCGGCAAAAACAGTGGATCTTTGCAGCGGAACGAAATCAGGTCATACATGACGAGGTGAACTAACTACTGAAAGCACGCATATTGTTCGAAGTCAAGTATCCGACCTAGATAGCCAATCCGGTGATGGTCAAGAAAGGAGGAGGGGGATGGCGAATGTGCATCGACTACACCGATCTCAATAAACATTGCCCGAATGACTGCTACCCCCTTCCCAACATTGACAAGAAAGTTAACGCTTTGGTCGGATACGAAGTCTTCAGCTTCCTGGATCTGTACAAGGGGTATCACCAAGTCCTAATGAGTGACGAGGACGCATCCAAAACAACCTTCATCACGGACTTCGGCGTCTTTGCATATAAGAAGATGCCATTCGGACTCAAGAATGCAGGGGCCACCTATCAAAGAATGGTGGATAAGATATTTCAGCCCTACATCGGTCAAAATGTGGAGGTGTATGTAGATGATATCGTCTTCAAAAGTAAGGAGAAAGTCGCAAGTGTTGCCGACCTCCGAATCGTCCTCGGCTTACTTCGTAAAGTGAACCTAAAGCTAAACCCCCAAAAGTGTACATTCGCAGTTCGGTCAGGAAAATTTATGGGGTGATGGGTTTCACAAGAAGGATTAAAAGCCAATCCGTCCAAGGTTCAAACCGTTTTGGAGATGAAGGTGCCGAAGACAATCCACGACGTTCATAAGTTGACGGGCTGCATAGCTGCGCTGAGCCGTTTTATTTCGAAAGCCGCGGATAAGCAACTCCCATTTTTTAAAATTCTCAAAAAGGCTCCGGAGTTTCATTGGGATGATAAACACAAGTTGGCCTTTGAAGATCTCAAAAACTACCTCGCCAAACTCCCCACTTTATCTGCCCCGAGAGAAGGAGAAGTCCTCCCCCTATACCTCGCAGCTTCGGATGAAACCATAAGTGCCGTTTTGGTACGAGAGGATGGATATCGTCAGCTCCCTGTATATTTCATCAGCCGAGCACTAAAAGGGCCAGAAACGAGATATCAGCCTCTGGAGAAGCTCGCTTTGGCATTAGTAAATGCTGCAAGGAGACTACGTCCATACTTCCATGCACATCCCATACAAGTTCTCACCGATCATCCGCTTCGGCAAGTGTTGACAAAGCCAGAAGCTTCGGGGAGAATTACGAAGTGGGCAATTGAGTTAGGCGAACACGATATCTCTTTTTGCTCTCGTCAAGCCATCAAGGGTCAAGCCTTAGCAGACTTCCTTGTAGAGGCTAACTTCACAGAGAAGCCGAAACCCACCGAGCTTACCTCAGATAATGCCGAAGCCGAACCCATCATGGAGACATCCGAGAATTGCTGGCAAATCTATGTGGATGGAGCTTCGGGGAAAGCAGGTAGCGGTAGGGATGGCAATGGACCGGATCTGGCTAGGTCCAGATCCAGATCCGTAATTTTTTACTTGGGTCCGGATCCGATCCAGATCCATTGGGTCTAAAAAAATTAGATCCAGACCCAGATCCATAAGATCCACAGGGTCTAGGGTCCAGACCCGGATCCATATATTTTATCTTCTAAAATAAATCCTAAATCAAATATAATTCACAGTAACACCATCATAATAATAATAATAATCTAAATACATATAACACTATAATAATTATTTCAAAATTCTACAATCATCACTATACAAGAAAATATTAGTTACAAATTTACTTTTGCTTTCATGACAATAAATAATATTGCAATAGTAATAGAAGAAGTAGCACACATATTTTAGCAAATAAACCATTCATATACAAAATTTCATCAATTACAATGTACAAATTTCTAATATTATTAACATACTATCCAATTTCGTAACCTAGTTTATCCAACTTTGACTAGAAAGAAAAATAATATAATACACTTATAAATAAAAATAAAAATTATATATACATATATATTATATGAATCCATGGACCGGATCTGGACTGGATCTAGATCTCAGAAATCGAGATCCAGATCCAGATCCGGATTTTAAAAGAATGGTCCGGATCGGTCCGGATCCGTTGGATCTATTTTTGAAGATCCGGATCACGAAAATGGATGCGGATCGCGGATCTCGGACGGGTCCGAGATCCACCGCCATCCCTAGGTAGCGGGCGGACATCTTGCTTACGGGACCGATGGCCAAGAGATCACCCACGCACGGTTTACATTCAAAAATACAAACAACGAAGTGGAATACGAGGCCTTAATTGCAGGACTTCGCCTAGCTCAAAGTCTTCAGATACGAGCCGTACAAGTTCACAGTGATTCCCAGGTCATAGTAAGCCACATGTTGGGAAAGTACGAGGCAAAAGACAACAGGATGAAGAAATACCTTGAAAAGCAAAAGCCTACAATGCCTTTCTCATACTTCCAGTTGGTTCGCATCCCAATGGAGCAAAATAGCCGAGCTGACACCTTAAGCAAACTGGCCTCGTCATCAACGAGCCCGCCAGTAGAAGAAGTCCAAAACAGAAGCATAGACGATGCCGAGGCCGAAGTCAACATTGTCTCTGATGAAGAGCCTAATTGGATGACCCCCATTCAAGCATGCCTCATCATCAACGAGCCCACCAGTAGAAGAAGTCCAAAACAGAAGCATAGACGATGCCGAGGCCGCAGTCAACATTGTCTCTGATGAAGAGCCTAATTGGATGACCCCCATTCAAGCATATTTGGAGAAGGGCGAATTACCTCATGACAGGCTCGAGGCTAGGAAAATCTTGAGCAAATCTTTACGATACGTACTTGAGCAAGGAATTCTCTACAGAAAGTCGTATCTCCAGCCTCTCCTAAGGTGTTTGGGTCCGAACCGAGCTGAGTATGTACTACGAGAAGTACATGAGGGATCATGTGGAAGCCACATCGGACCCCGCGCGTTATCAAAGAAAGTCATGCGATGGGGATACTACTGGCCAACAATGTTTCAAGACTCAATCAACCTCGTAAAGAAGTGTCCGAAGTGTCAGATTCATGGAAATGTGCCAAGGCTACCTCAAACCGACCTCGTCAGTATGCAAAGCTCTTAGCCATTCATGCAATGGGGGATCGATATCGTGGGCCCCTTCTGTAAAGCTCCAGGGCAGTTTCAGTTCCTGATTGTCGCCATCGACTACTTCACAAAGTGGGTGGAAGCCGAACCCTTGGTGAAAATCACAAGCAAAAACGCCCTCAACTTTGTCTGGAAGAATATTGTGTGTCGTTTCGGCATCCCTCATAGCCTCATTTCGGATAATGGGACGCAGTTCACAGATAAGGTCTTCAAAGAGTGGTGTCAAGAGCTTCAGATTCAACAAAAATTCACCTCGGTGGCCCATCCTCAAGCAAATGGTCAGACCGAAGTCACCAACAAGACAATTGTGAAGGGACTCAAAACTCTCCTAGACCGACCGAGTAAAAGGCAACTGGGTGAAAAATTTACCACAAGTCTTATGGTCATATCGTATAACACCTCGGACATCGAACGGAGAAACACCCTACAGTTTGGTGTATGGAACCGAGGCAGTCATCCCGACAGAAATCGGTATGCCAAGCCCCCGTACCATCCATTTCTCAGCCGAAGTAAATGAGGAGAATTTACGAACTGACCTCGATCTGCTAGAAGAAAAGAGAGACCTCGCCTACATTAGAGAATCTCGGTACAAGCAACAAGTAGCTCGGTATTATAACCAGTGTGTGAAATCCTGACAATTCCAAGTAGGCGACCTCGTACTTCGAAATAACGAAGTCAGCAAAGCCGAAAAGCTCGGCAAGCTAGAGGCCACATGGGAAGGACCATACCGAGTAGAAGAAGTCCTCGGAAAAGGGTCGTATAAGCTCGCCCATTTATCCGGTGAGCAAATACCTCATACGTGGCACATCATTCATCTGAAGAGATATTTTGCATAAGTGTCAAATTGTTCGTTTCATTTTGTCGCGTCTTTAGGTCCTTTTTCTTTTGTAACATCGTCTTTTCATTAATAAATTCTTTCTCTTTATTTACTTCATATGCTTGCATATTTCATTTCACTTATGCATACTACCTCTCCCCCATTATAAAAATACCCGGATGAACAATATCCTCTAAGGATGACGACAAATACCCTCTAAGGAGGATGAACAATACCCTCTAAGGAGGACGACAAATACCCTCTAAGGAGGATAAACAATACCCTCTAAGGAGGACGACAAATACCCTCTAAGGAGGATGAACAATACTCTCTAAGAGGATGATATCTAAACGCGCGTAAGGGGACCACCCCTATCGACACTTCTCGACAAATAAGGAACCTATACCCTCGTTTATTTCGAGGACGAACTACCCTCGTTTAATTCGAGGACGAACTACCCTCTTTTAGTTCGAGGATGAACTACTATCGTTTATTATGAGGACGAAATGCATACAGTGTTTGACAAACAGGAAAAATCAACACAAGGCAAAGAAAAATTCGTTCTTATTTCCGAAGTATACAATGCATACAAGACATTACGAGGACGAAGGACCAGGAGGCTGAGAGAAGTTAAGCCAATCTCTACAAAAATCGGGGTTCAGCAGTTCATCTATGCTAACCCTACCCCTACCTCATCCTCGATCGACGCTAGGAGCTCGGCCAGCTCGACCTCTACGCCTCGTTATTCGACCCCGGCTGCTCGATAACTACCATCTCTCCTGTATATAGAACTCCCGGGAATGTCTATCAACAAAACGCACCGTCGGGGTAGAAGAAGCCTCGGCAGGAGAAGAAGCCTCAGCAGTAGGAGAAGTCTCGTCAATCGACAGCAACACCCGCTCGAGATGTGGTTGACGAGCTACAATAGTCTTGTACAGACCTCCTATTTTTCTCAGGTCGGCAAGCTGCTCCTGAAATTGCCAAGAGTCCCGACCGTACTCATATCCGTAGCTCGAACAACGAGCTGCGATCTCTAAGACTTTAGCTTCGGCCTCGGAGATGGTCAATCCGCCACCTCGGCGAATAACCGCCTCGTATTCTGCATGCTCCTCGGCGACCTTTTTGGCATTATCCTCCGCGATCTCCAGCTTCTCCTCCAGCTCAAAAAACCGAGCTTGAAGCTCGTCAAACTTCTATTGAGAAGCCCTGAACTTGGCATCGGCCTCTTCCTGTACATGGCCAAGTTTGCCCTCCAAGTGAAAAACCTCGACCTCTTTAGCTTCGAGAGCTCGAGTTAAAATTTTGATTTGGTCCACCAGATGAGACACATCAACAAATCCAGGAACAGACTGAAGACATAAGCAAAGACAGGCATTCTTCCATAAAATTGGGGTAGTTTATTAAAGCCTTTAAAGGCAGGAGATTGAAATGAGTACATATACATTTGAAAAAAAAAAAAATGTAAAGGGATCAACTGACCCCTCCAGCAACTTCTCCCTCGGGCTCAGTAAGCTCGGCCTCCTCCCGAGCTCCAGCAGCTGCAGCCTCGGCCTCCTTCCGAGCTCCAGCATCCTCGGCCTCCTCCCGAACCTCGCCAGCTTCAGCCTGCGCCGCCTCGGCCTCCTCCCTAACCTCCACAGCCTCGGCAATCACCCCCGCCCTCGGCTCCTTAGCCAGATCAGCCATTATAGCTTCGATCAAGGGGTCCCGGTCCACCGAACATGCACGGACCGACTCCAAAGTCAGCAGAGTCGAAGAGGAGGCCAGGCTCTCCAACACAGGCAAGCTCTTCAGGCCGCCAGCAAGGACCTCGGCATACGCCCGTAGTAGGGCCTCATTCTCCATCACCTCATACCCGTACTTGGACTTATCCAACTGCGGGTAATCCTCGACAACTTCATCGAGAGTGGCCGCTGCCACGTGCGTATTCAGAACCTCGGCCAAATCGCCAGCCAGCCCGGAGAACCTCCTGGACAAGAACAACCTCTCCGCAAAGGCACGGAGAAGCTCTCCTTGTGGAGCCGCCGCCTTGGCCTCCCGATGCCTGGCTGCCTCCAACTCGGCCTTCAACAGGCCAACTTCGGTATTCGCTGCCTCGGCCTTCGCCGCCTCGGCCGCCTTCTCCACCTTCGCCACCTCGGCTACCTTCTCCGCCTTCGCCACAGCTGCGATCTCCCTCTTGGCGGCGTCCCGAGCCTTCGCTTCGGCCTCGGCCACCTCTAAGATGAGGAGGGTTTTCTCCTCCTCAAACTCCCTGGAATATCGAGCCACCTGGTCGAATCGGGCGACGGCGTCATTTAGATATTCCATCACTTGGGTGGACGTCGTCGTCATCCTGGCTAGCTCGGTCTTCATGTACTCGGTCCTCTGTGCAGAAGTCACCCATGTCAACAAACTACATAAACACAACTTGGCGGCGTGCAAACAAATACGTTACCTCAGGGAAGGACTGAGTGCAACCTGGGCGCCGACGATCTCGCAATCATCATCGCCGGCAGGAGAAACCACGCGCCTTTCTTTGATGGGGCGTGGCATAGGTGGGGGCGAAGGCGATCTCATTTGGACTTCAGCCCTCTCAGAAGAGGCCTCGGCCACATCCTTCAGTGCCAAGGTGGAGGGATTGAGACCAGAACTCGACCTCTTCCTTTACTTCCCTTTAATGAAGTCCACTGTAGAGTTAAAAGAATGCAGAGTTAGAACATAATACAAAAAGTAATCAATAACGGAAGTAAAAGGAGTTGAGGGGGCCTTACCCTTCTCCGGTTCTACCGAGGTAGCAGGGTCATAAGGGCTCAGCCCCGCTGCGGCGAGCTCAGCCTCGGAAAAAGCTTCGTCAACGAGGCCAGCCCTATCCAAAATCTCCTCTAGGCCACCGAAGCTGTCATCGGTGGCCACATCCGTCAACTTCCCTACATTCCAGGTGAACTGGAAGGACTCATCGAACCGGCAAAAGAAGAACTTCTTCTGCCAGTTCGGGATTTTTGACTTTGTTTTTATTTTAAAACTACGACGAGGCAAGATATAATACCACCCCGCACTAGATTTAAGCTAGAAAAACCTAAGGACAAGCCCTAGGGTAAAAGGAAAATTATGCCGATTGTCATAGACACCAAGGCCCGTCAACTGCCGGAAAGAATTTGGCATTAATTGGGTAAGAGATATGCCGAACATTTGTTGCAGTTCGACATATACAGAGGGGAAAGGAAGACGAAGGCCGCTGTAACACCCTAAATTCATAATTTAAAAATGCTATATTTTCTTAAATAAAAATAGCTAAAGCGAAAGCATGACATTTTTTTTTAAATATATAAAATCTCTTGAATAAAATTATCAAATAATGAATCCAACAAACTCAAGTCTAAACTTTGCAAAAGAACTGACGCCAACCAACGACCCAAAGCAAACTACGCAAGACTTAGTAGCATGAGATAAGTTGAAGTTCTAATAACTCAAATCCAACAACGATAATAAAGGAAAAGAATTTAAATAAAAATAACACAAGTCTTGGAAGGAATTAAAAGCGACAAGACATCACTAGCACACCCACACCCACACGCCGCCCATGATCATCGACCGAAAATATTTTAGATAAAAGGGGTGAGCACAAAACGCACTCGGTGGTGGGGAACAAGGAATATCATTATTTTATTTGTCAAAAGCGTGTATATATCGCAAGAAAGTAATAGTCAATCATATTCAACCTCACCAGCTTAAAATTCCTGCCACAAAGGCAATGATACGCCACACAGGCTATGATTCGCCACACAGGCTATGCCACACAGGCAATGATTCGCCACACAGGCTATGATTCGCCACACTATGCCACACGTGCTATGATTCGCCACACAGTGCTATGCCATTGTGCAATGTGCTATGATTCGCCACGTGCTATGCCACACAGGCTATGATTCGCCACACAGGCTATGATTCGCCACACAGGCTACGCCACACAGGCTATGCCACACAGGCCATAATACACAAGCAATAATACGTCACACAGGCTTTTACCATGGATGTAACAAAACACGACAATGATTATCATCATAAACTTACAGATAAAGTAAATTCCACAATAAATATGTTTATTCCAAATAACATATTTGCAAGTTAAAGATGATTTCACCCACAATAAATATGTTTATTCCAAATCACATATTTGCATGTTAAAGAAAATTTCACCCACAATAAATATGTTTATTCCAAATCACATATTTGCATGTTAAAGAAGAAAATTTCACCCACAATAAATATGTTTATTCCAAATCACATATTTGCATGTTAAAGAAAATTTCACCCACAATAAATATGTTTATTCCAATCACATATTTGCATGTTAAAGAAGAAAATTTCACCCACAATAAATATGTTTATTCCAAATCACATATTTGCATGTTAAAGAAGAAAATTTCACCCACAATAAATATGTTTATTCCAATCACATATTTGCATGTTAAAGAAAATTTCACCCACAATAAATATGTTTATTCCAAATCACATATTTGCATGTTAAAGAAGAAAATTTCACCCACCTTATTTTGTCGAGTACAACAAATCCAAATCAATCAATTTTGGGACGAGGGTCCTAGTTGCGCGTCACCTAGTTCAATAAATACCGATTAATTTAATAAAAGACTAAATAAAAAATCTTATATAATATTCTTAAAGATATATAGTTAAATATCTAATTCAAAACTACTACTCTGGAATCTATAATTCTTGGGACTTGTAATCAATTTGAAATATTTACAAACAAATCTAACTTAAGTAAAAAAAAATCCTATTAGTAATATACGAAACATGGTATCAAACATTAGTTAGTTACTATTAATATTTAATTGTCATAAATTCAAACTTAAAATAATTATTTAATCAAATAATAAATAAAAGGCTATTGACAATAGATAGACAATTGACGATTGATTCAAATAAAAAAAATTGCTTTGTTAGTGGGAGGACTATTTACTGGGAAACAGAATAAGAATAAAAGTGATGAAAGCTTCTCTCGGCTATCAGATACTAATGCCAGTAACAAAATGCACAAACTATTTGATTTTCTCTCAATTTAAAAGTACCGTGTCTTCCAATCATATAATTTCTCATACACAAGATCAATTGCTCCCAACAATTCTTAATATTTTTGAATGTATAGTGAATGTTTTAGAGAGTCAGAGGGCATACAAATATTAAAAAAAAATGACGCACAATCATGGACTTAACAAAATTACCATGCTTTGATAATAAATTAAAAGCTTACCAAAAAGATGATAGAAAATTTTGACAGCAGCTAAACTTGAACTCCAACGCTACTGGCTATTGTAGAAAAGATGAAAGAAAAGGATTTAAAATTTTGTATTTGTGCGGCTATGTGCGTTTATGTGTTTGTGTGAATATGTGTTGAGGTTTTTGTGTGCGTTTGTACATATATAAATATAAATAAAACCCTAATCATACTTGAACTCTTATTAATAAAATCTCAATCCTAGATAAATATAATATAGAACTTGGGCTCAACAAAATAATATTTTACAAAGCCCAATTTGAGAATAAATAATATAATTTGACAATTATATAAGCCCAAAACTTAATATTATAATTGATAATTTCATAAGCCCAAAAATTATTTTATTTTTATAAAATAATATTTGAAGTTCGTTTTCTAGCTAGGGACGCAACTACGGACTTCCTCAAGTCCAACACAAATTCGAGCACGTCAAATACTCACAAATCCAACACAAAAGATTTAAATTTAAAGCAAATTAATACAAGCAAAAAGTGGGGCGTTACAACCCTACCCACTTAATAAAAATTTCGTCCTCGAAATTTGTCTTACCAGGTGCTATTAGGGACGGGTACTTAGCTAGAATTTCATCCTCACGCTCCCAAGTCGCTTCCTCAGGGCCATGGCGACTCCACTGTATTTTAATTAAAGTCACGCGTCGATTCTTTAACTCGTGGATTTTTCGATCTAGAATCGCAATGGGTTCCTCCTCGTAGGTTAAATCCTTATTAAGCGATATACCACCATAAGACACCACATGACTCGAGTCATGCATATACTTCCTCAACATCGAAACATGAAAAACATTATGCACGGATGACAGCTCAGGCGATAACGCCAAACGATAAGCAACATCTCCAATCCTTTCCAAAATCTCAAACGGTCCAATGAAGCGAGGTCTTAACTTTCCTTTCTTGCCAAATCTCAAAACTCCCTTCATCGGCGCTACCTTCAAAAACACCTTATCACCAACTTCAAAATGCAAATCTTTTCTTCTTTTATTAGCATAAGACTTTTGTCTATCTTGAGCAACTTTGATCCTATCTCGGATTTTCTTGACCATATCAACAGTTCTTTCCACCATCTCGGGTCCAAAATTTTTCTTTCACCTACTTCATCCCAAAAGACAGGTGATCTACATTTTCTCCCATAGAGTGCCTCATAAGGAGCCATACCAGTACTGGAGTGGTAACTATTGTTATAAGCAAACTCTATCAACGGCAAGTGTGTCTCCCAACTTCCTCCAATATCCAAGACGCAAGTTCTTAACATATCTTCCAAAGTTTGAATCGTTCTTTCTGACTGACCGTCTGTCTGAGGATGATATGCTGTCGAAAACTTTAACTTTGTACCCAAAGCAAGTTGTAGATCGCCCCAAAACCTTGACGAAAGCGTGGGTCTCGATCGATACAATGGATGTCGGTACCCATGAAGTCGAACTATCTCCGAACATATAAGCGTGCAAACTTGTCCATCGAAAACGTCATGTGCACTGGTACGAAATGCGCTGACTTAGTCAAACGGTCAACAATCATCCAAATTGCATCATTACCTCTCAAAGTCCTAGGAAGTCGAACTACAAAATCCATAGTGATGTGTTCCCACTTCCACTCTGGTATCTCTAAGGGCTTTAACAATCCCGAGTGTCTTTGATGTTCAGCCTTCACTTGTTGACAAGCCAGACATCTCTCCACATACTTTGCAATTGATCTTTTCATGCCATACCACCAAAAACTCTTTTTTAAATCTTGGTACATCTTGGTGCTACCAGGGTGTGCTGTGTACACAGTTCAATGTGCCTCATCCATTATCTCTTTTCTCAACTCCTCATCCACTGGCACACAAATTATCTTATTATAGGCAAGTGTCCCATCACGTAGAACTGAAAATCCTCGTGGATCATCAGACACCTCATTAGCTAGCATCCTTTGTAGGAACTCATCATCCTTTTGAGCTTCGCGAATTCTATTTCGCAACGTCGGACGTACTACCAAAGCTGAGATAATAGCATCCGCTTCTTTAGGTGTGGTCACTACCTCAATACTCAATCTTTCAAAATCTTTCACCAACTCCTCTTGTTGAGTTAACCTTCTTACAGGATTGCATCCATCCTTCTGCTAAGTGCATCTGCCACAACATTTGTTTTTTCGGGGTGGTACAAAATCTTACAATCATAGTCATTGACCAACTCCAACCACCTTCGTTGTCTCATGTTTAGCTCTTTTTTCGTGAAAAAGTATTTCAAACTCTTGTGGTCAGTATAAATCTCACACTTGCCCCCATAAAGGTAATGTCTCCAAATCTTCAAAGCATGAACTACTGCTGCCAATTCCAAATCGTGTGTAGGATAATTTAGTTCATGTGGCTTCAATTGTCGAGATGCATAAGCCACCACTTTTCCTTCTTACATTAGCACACATCCCAAACCCTGTTTCAACGCGTCACTATAGATTATGTATCCCTTAGAACTATCAGGGATAGTCAAGACTTAAGCGGTTACCACTTCTCTTTTAATATTTGAAAACTTCTTTTGCACTTCTTCGTCCACTCAAATGGTATTCCGTTCCGTGTCAACTGAGTGAGTGGTCCTGCAATCCTTGAAAAACCTTCGATACATTTTATATAATATCCTGCCAGTCCAAGAAAACTTCGTATCTCCGCAGCGCTTGTCGGCACTTTCCAATTACTTATAGCCTCAACGTTTGCCGGATCCACTTCAATTCCTTCTGAGGTCACCACGTGTCCAAGAAATCCAATCCGATTCAGCCAAAACTCACACTTTGTAAACTTGACTTACAACTTTTCGTTCCTTAGTGTTTCCAAGACTGTGCGCAGATGCGACTCGTGCTCTTCTTGATTTTTAGAGTATATCAAGATGTCATCGATGAAGAGGATCACAAAGTTATCCAAGTATGGATGAAACACTCTATTCATCAAATCCATAAAAACTGCAGGGGCATTGGATAATCCAAAAGGCATTACTACAAACTCGTAGTGACCATATCTTGTTCTAAATGCCGTCTTTGGAATATCATCTTCCTTCACCTTCAATTGATGGTATCCAGATCGTAGATCTATCTTTGAGAAAACTCCTGCACCTTGTAGTTGATCGAAGAGGTCTTCAATTCTCGGTAGAGGGTACTTGTTCTTTATTGTAAGTTGATTCAGGTCTCGATAATCAATACACATCCTCATGCTACCATCTTTCTTCTTTACGAACAATACTGGTGCTCCCCATGGTGAAACACTCGGTCGAATATATCCTTTATCCAACAATTCTTGTAACTACGACTTCAACTCTTCTAACTCATTTGGTGCCATTCGGTATGGAGCCTTAGAAACTAGTGCTGCTCCGGGCACAAGGTCAATGGTAAACTCCACTTGTCGACTCGGTGGTAAACATGGTATTTCTTCAGGAAACACATCGACAAAATCTCGAACCACTTCCACATCCTCTATTGTTGTCTCCGTCTCTGTTGACCCCAATACATTTACCAAGAATCCTTCGCAGTTTCCTTTTCTTAACATCTTTATCGCTTCCATTATGGATATTATCTTCAGTGGTTTTCCAATCCTTGCTCCATAGAATGTAAACTCATTCTCTTCTGGTCTTTGAAAAATCACTTCCCTCTCATGGCACCTTATAGTGGCGTGATTGCTACTTAACCAGTCCATCCCCAAGATCAAATCAAAATCACGCATCTCTAAAGCATAAAGATCCGCCTCTAATGTTTTTCCTCCCAACACGATTTTCACACTCCGTGCCATCTTGTTAGTTCTTAGAGTTTCTCCTGAGGGAATCCTAACATCAAGGGCTAGATTCTCTACTTCTACAGTTATTCTTGTTTTCTCACATAGCCCAACAGATATAAAAGAATGCGATGATCCAGAATCAAATAAGGCTAAACAGGTAATCCAGAAACGATAACCATACCTGACATAGTACCACTCCCTTCACCAGCCTCCTGCTGAGTGAATGCATATAGTCGAGCATTACCTCCTTGCTTCTGTTCAACTCTTCCATTCTTTCGACAGTTGTTGGCGTAATGTCCCTTTCATGGCAGATATAACATACTCCGACTTGTCCATGACATCTTCCAAAGTGTGGCCGCTTGCTGCCGACACATGGGCCTCTGCGTCGACGATTAGGAGCATGCCGAGTGTTAATCATTCTCCCTTCTTATAGGGAACATTGTTGTTTCCGATTTGGTTGTCCCACTTCCTCTTTCTTGGATGATCTACATTTCTTGTATTCTTATCCACTTCGAGTCCAGCCCACTTCATGCGCTCTTCTCGACAAAGAACCCCATAACTTACAATCTCGTGAACTGCAAGGATGCCCCGTATCTCAGGTTTAAGCCCACGAAGAAAACGATCAACCTTTTGATCATCAAGATCGACCGATCGTGTAGCGTAACGAGCAAGTTTATTGAACTTCCTCTCGTATTCAGACACAGTCATACCGCCCTGCTTCAAGTCAAGGAACTCCGCTTGTTTCTGATTACGATAGGAACGTGGAAAGTATTTCTCCATAACCACTTTTGAACCTTTCCCATGTTGGTTTCGATGCTCGCTCGTCAAACCACTTTTATAAGACTTCCACCGGTGGCTCGCATCTTCGATGAATTAGAAAACCGCGCACGACACCTTGTGGGCATCAGTACACTCTATGTGCTCAAAAATTCTCTCGAGCTCCATTATCCATTCCTCTAAAATCAAAGGTCCACTTCTACCATCGAACCTCGGCGGTGCGTATCGACGGAATTGCTCAATCACTTTGCTAGTAGTCGGCGGTGGAGCATTATTTTGCAGAGCGGCACGACGAGGTCAAGGCCAGGCGAAGTTCTTGCAAGGCAAAGAACCGGTGTTTCCACCAAATTCGCGATCTGTTGGTCATTATTGGGGTTGCGCTAGTCCACGGGCAATTTCCTATAAAATTAAATTCCACTTTATAACGTTGGCGGTGGACTACGGCAAGAACATGCTCATAACTAGAGGTATATTATTGTTATTCTCCATCCGACCTACACAAGGGAGGCCTAATAATCAAACAACTAAGTTCCTTCTAATTCCGATGATAAATAAGTAAAATTTCAATCAACTCATACTCAAGTTCAACAATAATTTCGCAAAAAGATGCATAACTCTCATATAATGCCACATACAAAACACCATCACATCTCATAATATTTGAGAGAGAATCTCCACTAATAAGTGCTCACCAAGATATTTTATCATATCAAAACAACGTAAATTACCTCGATCAGGAGCGTGTCGGAATGGGTGGTGCCCTTTGTCATAACAACATCATATAACAAATTTTTCAAAATTTTAAAGTCTACAGAAACGTAGACCCGCCTCGATACCACTAAATGTAACACCCTAAATTCATAATTTAAAATGCTATATTTTCTTAAATAAAATAGCTAAAGCTTAAAGCATGACATTTTTTTTTTAAATATATAAAATCTCTTGAATAAAATTATCAAATAATGAATCCAACAAACTCAAGTCTAAACTTTGCAAAAGAACTGACGCCAACCAACGACCCAAAGCAAACTACGCAAAACTTAGTAGCATGAGATAAGTTGAAGTTCTAATAACTCAAATCCAACAACGATAATAAAGGAAAAGAATTTAAACAAAAATAACACAAGTCTTGGAAGGAATTAAAAGCGACAAGACATCACTAGGCACACCCACACCGTCACGCCGCTCCATGATCACTGACCTGAAAATATTTTAGATAAAAGGGGTGAGCACAAAACGCACTCGGTGGTGGGGAACAAGGAATATCATTATTTTATTTGTCAAAACGTGTATATATCGCAAGAAAGTAATAGTCAATCATATTCAACCTCACCGACTTAAAATTCCCGCCACATTGTGCAATGATACGCCACACAAAGCTATGATTCGCCACACAAGCTATGTCACACGAGCAATACGCCACACGTGCTATGCCACTGTGCAATGATACGCCACACAAAGCTATGATTCGCCACACGTGCTATGCCAGTGCAATGATCGCCACATGTGCTATGATTCGCCACACGTGCTATGCCACACGTGCTATGATTCGCCACATGTGCTATGCCACAGTGCTATGATTCGCCACACGTGCTATGCCACACTGTGCTATGATTCGCCACACAAAGTATGATTGCCACACGTGCTATGATTCGCCACACGTGCTATGCCACATGTGCCATAATACACAAGCAATAATACGTCACACAGGCTTTTACCATGGATGTAACAAAACACAACAATGATTATCATCATAAACTTACAGATAAAGTAAATTCCACAATAAATATGTTTATTCCAAATAACATATTTGCAAGTTAAAGATGATTTCACCCACAATAAATATGTTTATTCCAAATCACATATTTGCATGTTAAAGAAAATTTCACCCACAATAAATATGTTTATTCCAAATCACATATTTGCATGTTAAAGAAGAAAATTTCACCCACAATAAATATGTTTATTCCAAATCACATATTTGCATGTTAAAGAAAATTTCACCCACAATAAATATGTTTATTCCAAATCACATATTTGCATGTTAAAGAAGAAAATTTCACCCACAATAAATATGTTTATTCCAAATCACATATTTGCATGTTAAAGAAGAAAATTTCACCCACAATAAATATGTTTATTCCAATCACATATTTGCATGTTAAAGAAAATTTCACCCACAATAAATATGTTTATTCCAAATCACATATTTGCATGTTAAAGAAGAAAATTTCACCCACCTTATTTTGTCGAGTACAACAAATCCAAATCAATCAATTTTGGGACGAGGGTCCTAGTTGCGCGTCACCTAGTTCAATAAATACCGATTAATTTAATAAAAGACTAAATAAAAAATCTTATATAATATTCTTAAAGATATATAGTTAAATATCTAATTCAAAACTACTACTCTGGAATCTATAATTCTTGGGACTTGTAATCAATTTGAAATATTTACAAACAAATCTAACTTAAGTAAAAAAAAAATCCTATTAGTAATATACGAAACATGGTATCAAACATTAGTTAGTTACTATTAATATTTAATTGTCATAAATTCAAACTTAAAATAATTATTTAATCAAATAATAAATAAAAGGCTATCGACAATAGATAGACAATCGACGATTGATTCAAATAAAAAAATTGCTTTGTTAGTGGGAGGACTATTTATCGGGAAATGTAATAAGAATAAAAGTGATGAAAGCTTCTCTCGGCTATCGATACTAATGCCAAGAATAAAATGCACAAACTATTTGATTTTCTCTCAATTTAAAAGTACCGTGTCTTCCAATCATATAATTTCTCATACACAAGATCAATTGCTCCCAACAATTCTTATTATTTTTGAATGTATAGTGAATGTGCAGAGAGTCAGAGGGCATACAAATATTAAAAAAAAATGACGCACAATCATGGACTTAACAAAATTACCATGCTTTGATAATAAATAAAAGCTTACCAAAAAGATGATAGAAAATTTTGACAGCAGCTAAACTTGAACTCCAACGCTACTGGCTATTGTAGAAAAGATGAAAGAAAAGGATTTAAAATTTTGTATTTGTGCGGCTATGTGCGTTTATGTGTTTGTGTGAATATGTGTTGAGGTTTTTGTGTGCGTTTGTACATATATAAATATAAATAAAACCCTAATCATACTTGAACTCTTATTAATAAAATCTCAATCCTAGATAAATATAATATAGAACTTGGGCTCAACAAAATAATATTTTACAAAGCCCAATTTGAGAATAAATAATATAATTTGACAATTATATAAGCCCAAAACTTAATATTATAATTGATAATTTATAAGCCCAAAAATTATTTTATTTTTATAAAATAATATTTGAAGTTCGTTTTCTAGCTAGGATCGCAACCACGGACTTCCTCAAGTCCAACACAAATTCGAGCACGCCAAATACTCACAAATCCAACACAAAAGATTTAAATTTAAAGCAAATTAATACAAGCAAAAAGTGGGCGTTACCAAGACTTAAGACTGCCTTCATAAATCAGAATAAACCCTCCGGAGGGGCACAGGCCCTATCCTCCGGTCGGGGAGCAACCAGCCCAAATGATTTCGGGATGAAAAATCTTGAAGCAAGCTCTATTATGGAGGGGCTTCAAGATAAGAAGGAAAAGAAGAAACCCTACCCAAATCCCTTAAAGGCGGGAAACCTACCCTACAAACATAAGGGAGGGGGGAATCAAGGGTTAAAACTTCTAAAACCACCGGCGAGTCCGGTGGTGACACCGACACAACACGGCCCTCATAGCCGTGAGACTCCCTAGAAGAAGCCATAGATAACTTACTTGTTTTATGTAGATATCGAAGAAGATGGCACAATGCTCTGGCGAAAATGACAATGGCGGAAAGTACAAACACTGAGTATTTTCAGAAGACAAAGAGTTTTTCTTTTTTGAGTTTGAAATGGAGGCGGATAAATTGAAATGGGAAAAGGAGTATCACAGAAGTTATTCCCCCAATGTGCACTTTATCGGGACCCCAACTGCCGTACGCATTAAATGAAGGTGACATACTCCGTGTTCGACATCGGCGAGACATCCCGCATCGACCTCGGCACGATGTTACACCTCCAACCACGGCGTCATATATCCGACCTCGACAAAAGATTACGTAATCGACCTCGGCAGGGCAACGAGTATTCGACTTCGGCCAATAAGAGCTATACGACATACAACTTGCGCGACGCCTCGGCGTAAGCGGCGAAGCGACATACAACTTCGCGAACGCCTCGGCGGTGAAGCCAAGCGACATACAACTCGGCGAACGCCTCGGCAAGCGCGGCCAAACGACATACAACTTAGACAGATCAGATGCACCCCACTTCACGGATCACGAAGTTTCGCGAAGCAATGTCGAACCATCGCCCCCATCCATCACGACCTCACTTCTACGCTTTTTGGGGAGGGATGTGATAGGATACGCCCAACTACTAGGCTCAAACATCGTGCCCAATATAAATGGACCCCGACATTAAGCTCGGCCTATGAAAGTTCGGCCCAAGAAGAGGCCCAATACAATAGGCCCCGACTATAAAGCTCGCCTATGTGAATTCGCCCAAGAAGACTCCTAAACCAACTACAACTCATATCACAAGAGGAGATGCATATCTAAAAGAATCCTTATGAGAGAAGACTTCAGATTAGAGTCGAACTCATTATGGTGGTTTATAAATAGAGGCTAGGTGATAAACAGCGATTTTACACGATTTAGTTGATATTTAAAGATGAGTTTAGCTCGCTTAAGATTAACCAAAGATGATTAAATGGATATGAAAATATGGATGTGAAAAGTTTACAATGTTAAAGGATGCATATCTAAAAGAATCCTTATGAGAGAAGACTTTGTATTAGAGTCTAACTCATTATGGTGGTTTATAACAGAGGCTAGGTTAGAGGAAATCTAGGGTTAGTCTTTCTTCATAGTTATCTTTCTTGATTAAATTCAAGCCCTAAAACCTCTCACCCTTTATCCGTGTCAATAATGATGAATAGTCGCTGAGCTAGCTTCTATGTTTTCGTGATACAATCTCGGTGGATACGATATTGCTACATCTATAATTACATTTTTTACGTGTGAAAAGGAGCGATCAAATTTTAGCGCGCTGTCGGGATTGTTAAGATTACTACTCTCTTTGTAATCGCTGGACCGAAAGCATCGACACTTGGGGAAACTTTGCGAGAAGTTTCTTTCGAATACTTTCCACCGCGAAAGCGCAGAAGATCATCGCCAAATCTTCATTTTTGCCAAAACCACGATTTAATCATTACACTCAATACACATACACTCGTAATTGCTCATAAGCAACACCGCGTAAGATGAATCACTGGAGTCCACCGTGACGGCTATGGGGAAGCACATAAAGATGTTGGAAAATCAAATTGGTCAAATTGCCGTACAAGTGAATGCACTACACAAAGACGGGCCAATTTCCGAGTAATACGGAGGTGAACCCGAAGAGTCAATGCTTCGCCATTCGAGATAAGGAGTGGACAAGCTCACCCGAGCCCTCCACACGACGAGAACTGCGCGATCGAGCTCGCGATCGCGAGCCCGATGAGCCATCCGAGATCCGAAGACGTGTTGGTAAGAATTCGGATTTTGTTTTTCCGCCGACTTTGTTATTCTAGATATTCCCGAATTCAAACAACAACCACTAATCCTTGGTAGACCTTTTCTAGCAACCGATCGTGCTGATTGATGTGCGTGAAGGCAATCTCACGCTTCGTGTTAACGATGAGGAGCTCAAGATTTCCATTTACGACGCCATCAAGAAACACGACGTTGGAAAATCGGAAGATTGCTGTTCGATCATGACTGCTGCCGCTGCTCACGTCTCGCATTTAGAGGGTACTCGACCGATTGAGGAACTGTGAGAAGAAAGAAGTGGACTCGGCATGGAACTCCGAGTGTATCGTTCAAGTTTGGGGGGGGCCACTTCCATAGTCAGTGGTGGTCATCCGTGAATGCGAAGTTTATTGCTACCAAAACACCAGATTGACGAGGTTAGTGATGGTCTAGCTAAAGACGCAATAAGCACTTGTTGGGAGGTAACCCAACGCTTTGTTTGTGTTTTCGTGTTTTGTCGCTTCTTTCGCTTGTGTTGCTTTTTGTCGTTTCGCTTTTTCTTTTCGCTTTTCGCCGATCAACGATCAAGCGAGTTAAGTGTGTTAATCCATGTGGCCAATGACTATAGAAAATTTTGTGAAATTTAATGATAGTGCACATGATATGTTAGAAAATGACGATGAATGACGTGAGATGGTTTAGACTTGTTGTTTTTCACCATTTTGCTTAACCCGTGAGACTTGAGCTTCATCGTATAAACATATTGATACGCTTTTAATTGTGTGATATCATGCATGTAATTATCTTCTAGAACTTGCCGTGTTTCGTGTCGAGACTGCAATATGTGTTTCGAATTTGGAAAGGATAAAGGCCATCTTTGTTAACCACATATTCACCCAAACACTAACCCGTTGTTATATACCATTTGTCGCCTTCTTCGAGCCTTTATTAGACTTTTTCTTTCGATTAACCGGATGATAGGAGGTGAGGATGGACATGGGAATCAAAAGGTTGAAATTTTGATGTAGTTATGACGAGAAAAGTTTATTTTAGAAAATACATCTGTGGTGAAGAATAGTACCTTGTTCGTGAAAGTTAAACCCTATAAGCTCTATAAAAGAAAAGAAAAGAAAATGTTAAGTTCACTATGAGTGTTGAGCATAAAGGGTCTTTAATCAAAGTATATGTATCTTACGTGGCATTAAACGCTGATTTAGCACGTTGGGAGAAGAGAAAATGGACAAAGTCCATATGTGTTTAAATGTATAAACGATGGTGCTTGAAATATTCTTGAGTCACTTAGCCATATATTATCCTACCTTAACCAATGTGCCTACATTATAACCTATAAAAGACCTCTTTGATCCTTATTTGAACACATTTGACGCGGTGGAGATGTTAGAGAAACGCAAGCCTATGGTAAGATGTTGCATTGCATTGATCGTTAATGTATACACGCCTTAATTTCTTTACGAGTTTGAGTGTATTTTCTATACTCTACACACACGCCTTTGTGAGGGTCAATTAAATGAGTTTTGCCGTAAATTGTTGTTTGTGTTGAGTGGACTAACGCCGTCATGTGCGCTAATGTTTTTGAGCGCTATAATATTTCCGAGGCCTAGAATGATTATCCTCTTTGCTACGCCCGCTGATCTTTCGCTTGTTTTTCTGCTCGCTTTTGTTTGAGGACAAACAATGTTTTAAGTTTGGGGTTTGATAAACGCGATTTTACACGTATTTAGTTGATATTTGAAGATGAGTTTAGCTCGCTTAATGTGCGCTTATGTATCGATTCTTAATGTTTTATCTATTTCTAGAAGATATTGCTCTTGGGGTTTCTCTTTGGTGTTTTGTAGGCTTTTCGTGTGATAATCGATGATAAGGCAAAGATGTAACCAAAGATGATTAAATGGATATGAAAAATATGGATGTGAAAAGTTTACAATGTTAAAGAGCATCTCGATAGGAGTCCATAGGCGCAAACGGATCGCACTGGAGTTCGGACGCCGAGAGAACGGAGCTAAACAGTGAAGTCGCGCAGAGCCGGCAGCGAGCTCGCGACCATGCGCGCGCGAGAAATCGCCTGAACGCCCAAAACCTCGCGACCGCTGCTCATGTCATGAGGCGAGGCGGCAGACTCAAAATTAGGTTTTCAGCCCTAATCTATAAACAGGGCTTCACCGCGCCCCAACGAACCCCAGCGATTTTGCACGCTTTTCCTCGCTTTTATCTGCTTTTCATTTATTTTCGCTTTAGCTTTGATTTAGATTAGTTATAGCAATAGTTATCCATCGCTTTACATTAGTTCTTCGCATTGGTAACGATTTAGCACGATTTCGTCCGTCGAAGGAATTCCATCTTTTTCCGTTTCCGTTGATTTGGATACGAACCCAACCATTGTTCTTCGACGCTTCCCTACGGGTTTTATCAATTTAATTTCGCTTTTATGATTATTGCGCACTTTATGTCGTTAATTATGTCTAGCTAATTTCTGCTCTAATCCTAGGGTTTGCATGATTCTATCCTATATGTTGTGATTCCCATCGTTGTTATTTACCTTCCGTGCATCGATTCATGATTCTGGTGCTTATTTATATGTGTTGATTTACGATCAATTTTGATGCATATCATAGTTGCCGCTAATTACGAATCGCTTTAATTGTCAATCGATCTTGAATGTATGATACGGATAAGTTTCGAGTCGAATCGAGATAGACATTCGTGAGAAGCATATTCTTAGTGATCCATTCGAGTTGCTTATTTTCCTCAGAGACGAATCGTGATAGGGAAAATTAGTAATCAATCGCCGCAATTGTCGAATCAAGTTGTTGGTTATATATGTGATCTTCCGCCTTGTCTCGGATTAAAACGGTTAATAATAAGCGTGATAAATATCGCTGTGGATAGGATTGGTGCATCCCTTGGTTAGTCTTTCTTCATAGTTATCTTTCGTGATTTTATTGCTTTATTTTATATTTCGCTTGGTTACCTTTGCTTTGATTAAATTCAAGCCCTAAAACCTCTCACCCTTTATCCGTGTCGAATAATGATGAATAGTCGCTGAGCTAGCTTCTATGTTTTCGTGATACAATCTCGTGGATACGATACTCGCCACCCGATCTATTTCAACAGATCGAACCATGTTAATTCCTCATGTTCATTGCGCATTTATTACATTACGAAATTAAGATCGATCAGTATGAAAGAAGAATTTTTTTCTATGGTGTCCAGGGAATAGTTTGTTATTGTTTCAGTGCGAATTGAGCTAGGGAAATTGATAAGAGAAGTGCGTGTTGTTGTTGTTGTTGCGATTCCATCTACAAGTAAAACCAGTAGAGGTTTATGAAATAAATTTAAGTAATTGCTTGATATACAGAGATGGAATTTCAATCTGGCACCGCCGCACCGGTAAAATATAGAATCTACATTTCCTCTCGTCTAATACTCTTTTGATTAAAAATCTGAATGTATTTGCATTCTAAAGCGTGACGGCATTTTCTCAGCTCCACAACTCAATGATTTTTAATTATGTGTTCTGCTATAGGGCCAACTGAAACCTAATATGGGGTTCATAGCTTATTTGAGTTTGAAGTTATTTACAGACAAATAATATACATTCAACATTTCCACTTTGTTTTGATTGAGAAAACGGAGTAGCAAGATGAGAAGCATGGAAAGTAAAATGCATTTTCTTCTAAGACAACTGTTTGTCACTTTTAGGCATTAAGAATGTGATTGTATCAGGAAATGAACATCTTATTTATGTATTCTGAAGTCTACTTCTCATTTCTTGAATGTGTGCTGCCACACTTCCGGTTCCAATTTCAAGGATTGCTGGAATATCTGATTTTGGAACAGTATCTCTTGTGAATATGATTATTTTGATAATTTAGTAGAAACCTGTGAAATTTTTGAAGATTTTTCTGGACTTAACATCAGAACTTGTGTAGATATAGATGAGTTTATAGGTTCTCGTCTTCCCGATAATACTGAGTCAATGATATTAAGACTATTGATTAACTTGCATATGATGATCATCACTATCTCCACACTGCAGATATGCATGCCTGACAATATACTTTATTATGCATGTACACGATGACCACCCTACATGAGTCTGGTAAAAGTGAATTCTATACATGGTTGCTTACTGTTCAATTGTTATTGCAGAACGATGGGCCTATAATTGAGGATGAAGAGGATGACGATGGTGATGATGAGGATGATGATGATGATGTTGAAGGTATGTGTCCACCCTCGAGTCTAAATGGAACTCTCCATTTCCCATTTTCACCAAAGCTTGTCATCTCTTTGAATATATGGTGCTAGATAGTAATTGAAGATTTAGGATACCTCTACGTTTTGGTTCATTTTCCAGATGATTTAGGGACATCATATTTAGGAAAGATATCTAGGTAGAGAAGCACCTTGATCGATCTTAATTTCGTAAGGGAAATAAATGCACGCAAGAACACCAGAGATTTACGTGGTTCGATCTATGAATAAGATCTACGTCCACAGGGAGAGATAGTATTTGTGTATTGAAAATATGAGGAGTGATTACAAGAAGTGTAGATGATCTTTTCCGTCTAATCTATCCTCTATTTATACACGATTATGATAACCTAGATCTCGAATCCGAGATCTATTCTAAGATAGGATTTGAATCCTATCTCCTCTCTAATTCAGATTCTCGTAGATATGACCGAATCTTCAGCGCTCCCACCGGTTCCGGACTCGTATAGCCGAGCTTCATATCGTGCTTATTTATGTTGGGCCCGATGCTTGGGCTCGAGTTGGTCAGATCCTATCATATCCCCCAAAAAAAAAGACGAGCGAGGTCGTGATGGGTTTGGGGATATTTGCTGAGACGCGTCCGCGACGGAGTGGAGCATGGTCGATCTAGTAGTTATCCTTGTATATCGACTTCAGATTTTGTCGGCTCGACTTGATTAGTCTTTGCCGATGTCTTTGGATGGGCTTCACTTGACGAGGCTTTTATGCCGAGGTCTTTGATTGACTTCGCCTGACGAGGCGTTATGCCGAGGTCTTTGACTGACTTCGTCTGACGAGGCGTTATGCCGAGGTGTTTGGGACGGCTTCGCCTAACGAGGCTTTATGCCGAGGTCTTTGACTGGCTTCGCCTGACGAGGCTTTATGCCGAGGTCTTTGACTGGTTTCGCCTGACGAGGCGTAATGCCGAGGTGTTTGGTCGGCTCGCCAACGAGGCTTTATGCCGAGGTCTTCGATCGGCTTCACCGACGAGGCGTTATGCCGAGGTCTTCGACCGGGTCACCGACGAGGCGTTATGCCGAGGTGTTTGGGTCGGTCACCGACGAGGCTTTATGCCGAGGTTCGATCGGCTTCACCGACGAGGCGCTATGCCGAGGTCTTCGATCGGCTTCACCTGACGAGGCATTTTACCGAGGTGTTTGGGTCGGCTTCGCCTTTATGAGGCGTGAAGCCGAGACTGAACGCGGGATGCCTCATAGCATTTAATGCGCATTTAATGTAGCAGCGGTTGGATTCCCAATAAAGCGCATATTGGGAGAATAACTTCCGTGATACGCCTCTTCGCCTATCACTTGTACATTTCAATATTCAAAAAATCTGAAACTTCTTGTGTTCAAAAGTTTCTCTGTCACCATTATCGCCCTCGCGAGTATCAGTGCTATCTTCCTCGAATCTTCAAACCAGTAAGTTATGGCTTCCTCATCTTCGTCACCTTCTTCTGATTCTCACGGCCCTGAGCGCCGTATTGTGTCTGTGTCACCACCGGATTCTCCGGTGGATTTTGAAATTTATCATCTTGGTTCCCCCCAACCTACCTTATGTAGTTTAGATTTTCCGCCTTTCTATGATTTAGGTAAAGTTTCGTCGTTTCCTTCTATTCTGACAATCCCTGTGATATTAGAGCTTGCCTCTAAATTTTTTGTTCCGAAATCCGTTGGGTTAATTGCCCCTCGTCCGGGGGATAGGGCTAGCCTCCCTCCGCACGGATTTGTAACAGTATACGAGGACAGCCTTAAGTGCGGTCTTCGTCTTCCTTATCCTTCCGTGTTTGTTGAGTTACAACAGCTTTTTGCTATCCCCTTCGCCCAAATAACACCGAACTCTTTTCGTCACCTGACGGGCCTTGGTATATATGCGCATAGGCATAACTGCCCGTTGAGTCTAGGGCTCATCCTTAGATTTTTTCGCCTTAAATTTAGTGCGGGGTGGTATTACTTAGCACCCCGTCGTAAATTTAAAATAAAGACGAAGTCGAAGATATCAAACTGGCAGAAGAAGTACTTCTTCTGCCGGTTTGACGGTTCTTATGAATTCGCTTGGAAGCGTGAGAGGTTGGCCGATGTAGCCGTTGGGGATTGCTTCGGTGATGTGGAGACGTATCTGGACCGGGTTGGCCTGGTTGACGAAGTCTTCTCCGAGGTCGAACTAGCGGCTGCGGGTCGAGCCCCATGACCGCCGCCGCAGATGAGCCGCGACGGCGAGGCCCTACACTTAGCTTTAGTGTCAGAATATTTTTGTGTTGCTATGTATTGACTTGACATGTTATTTCTGTAGTGGAATTCGTATCCTCAAGGAAGAGAAAGGGGTCGGAGTCCGAGGCCGATCAATCTAAGAAGGCGGTGAAGACTCTGCCCGAGGTCACCCCGAAGAGGGCTGAAAAGACTGCGACCTCGCCTCAACCGAAGCGTTCGTCGCCTCAGCCGAAGACTTCGTCGCCTCAAGCGAAGCATCCGTCGCCTCCGCGCACCTCCCGCTCCGGAAAAGAGAAGCGTCATCCTCCTACCGACGACGACGACGATTGCACGATCCTTGGTACCGACGTCGCACGTCCGTCTTTTCCCCAGGTAATGCACTGTGCTGTACTTTTTCAAGTCGTGTTGAGGCTTTGCTTGACGTTGTTAGCTTTATTACAGGGGACCGAGGACGTAAAGGTCCAATTGACAGCGGTGTCCGAGCTTGTTATCGGGCATCTGAATGATGCTGTGGCTCATTTTGAGCATTTGGCTCGTTACGCCCACGAGCTGGAGGGGGAGAAGACCCTTCTTGTGGCGGAGGCGATCGAGGCGGAGGAGAAGGCTCGGGTTGCGGCCGAGAGGGAGGCCAAGGCTTTGGCCGTGGTGGAGAAGGTCAGGGTTGGGATTGAGGCTGCACGGGCGGAGGCGTCGGCCGAGATAACTTTTTGAAGGTCGAACCGCTTCGCCAAGGCAATAAGGCCGTTGAAGGCGAAGTGGGCCGGCCGAGGGAAGCCGAGGCGGCGCTTCTTGGGGAGCTTCTTCGTGCTTACACCGAGAAACTTTTTTTATCTCGGAAGTTTTTCGGGCTGGCGAACAAGATGACCGAGCTGCTGAATAAGAGGGCGGTGTCCGACACACTGGATGACGTCGCCGATGACTATCATGACTTAGATAAAAATAAGTATGGATACGAGGTGGTGGAGACTGACGCTCTGGTGCGGTCCTATGTTGGTCTCCTCGCTAGCGGTCTGAAGAGCCTGCCTGTCGTTCAGAGTCTGGCCTCGTCCTCAACTTTGCTCACTGCCGAGTTCGTCTGTGCTTGCTCGGTGGATCGAGATCCCCTCTCCGAAGCTATTATGGCCGAGCTGACCAAGGAGCCGGAGGCCGAGGTGGTGCCCGTTGAAGCTGATAAGGAGACTGAGGTGTCGGCGGCCGAAGTTCAGAAGGAGGTCGAGGTAGAGATTGCCGAGGCTGAGGCAGGCGGGGTTGGCACTGAGGAGATGCAGCTCGGAGCTGATGGCGGGGTCAGTTGATCCTTGTAAATTTTTTTTTTTTTTTTTTTGGTGTACTTGAGCACGATATTCTGCCCTTGAGGCCTTAATAAAATTTGCTTTTCACTGAAGAGACTTGCCTTTCTTGTTTTCTTTTGTCGATCTTCTCTCGAAATGCCCGACGCCCTCGTTAAATCACATCAAGCTTTGAGCGGGCTCTTGAATCAAAAGAGGTCGAACTCCTCCGCTTGAGGGAACAGCTAGACCATGCGCAGGCAGTCCGATACGGCTTAGGTCCGCCAGAGAGCCGTGACGAGCTTGTGCTCGCCTCCTGGAGTTGGAGGAGAAGTTCGAGATTGCAGGAGGAGGCTAGAACAAGAGGCGAGGAGCACTGAGTACGAGGAAGTCATCCACCAAGTGGTGGGATGACCATACCGAGGAAGCTAAGGTTGTTGAGGCTGCCGTCATTGTGCGCGAGGTAGTGCGTGAGTACGGCAAGAAATCTGGCAGTTCACGGAGCAGTTCGCCGAATTGAAAAGACTCGGAGGCATATACAAGATTGTCATTGCTCGACAACCACAAACAAGAACCGCTTCGATCGGATCTGAGGCCTCTTCTTCGCTTCGGGCTTCTCGCCCGCCTGCACTACAATAAATGTTCAATTTTGACGATCCGGAGTGGCGAGCTCAAGAGAGACGCGCTATGGCCCAAGAGCGACGTGGATCCTCAAGGAGCCGGCGGGCATCATCGAGCGGCCGAGGTCGATCTAGCGCTGCATCGTCAGTGGCCGAGGTCGAGTGGCGGGGCTCAGAGCGTAGATCGAGGACGAGGTAGAGGTAAGATTAGTATAGATGCTCTGTTGAATCCCGATTTTGCTGGGATTGGCTCGCCTTTTCCCGCCTCTGGACCTTCTTCGTCCTCGTGATGTACAAACTGTATACTTTGAAATAAAAATTATTTTTGCTTTGTGTTGACTCTTCGAGAACACTTGTCTTTAATTACCGTAACCAATGAGAAGGTAGGTCGTCCTTGTTTAGGCGAAGATAGCTCGTCCTTGCCGTAAACAAAGGTAGTTTATCTTCGTACGAAGGTATCCGTCCTCGAAATAAACGAAGGTATCCGTCCTCGTACGAAGCTTCCTCGAAATAAACGAGGGTAGTTCGTCCTCGTATGAAGGTATCCGTCCTCGAAATAAACGAAGGTATCCATCCTCGTACGAAACTTCCTCGAAATAAACGAGGGTAGTTCGTCCTCGAACGAAGGTATCCGTCCTCGAAATAAACGAAGGTATCCGTCCTCGTATGAAGGTATGGGTTCCTGTTTTACCAAGTTTTATCGGGAGGGGTGGTCCCCTTACGCGCGTTTATAGTTCGTCTTCGTATTAAACGAAGGTAGTCTGTCCTCCGTCGAGGGTATAGTTTGTCCTCCAAAGAGGGTATAGTAATTTTTATAAGAGTTATATGCATAAGTGACAAATAAAAACATGCAAGACAAAAATATAGATAGAGAAAAGATTTTTATTGATAAAAGATAATGGAACAAGACGATAAGACCCGGACTCGACCTAACAGGACTCAAAGACGAACAAGACTCAACTTTCGACACTTATGCAAAATATCTCTTCAAATGAATGATGTGCCATGTGTTGGGTATTTGCTCACCGGACAAATGGGCGAGCTTATAGGCTCCTTTTCGAGGACTTCTTGACCCTTGTAAGGTCCTTCCCATGTGGCTTCTAGTTTGCCGAGCTTTGCGGCTTTATCGACTTCATTATTTCGAGCACGAGGTCGCCTACTCGGGCTGTCGGGACTTGACACGCTGGTTGTAATACCGAGCTACTTGTTGTTTGTACCGAGCTTCCTCGATGTAGGCGAGGTCTCTTTTCTCGGAGAGATGTAGATCGGTTCGTAGATTTTCCATTTGCTTCGCGGAGAAGTGAATGGCGCGGGGCTCGTATTCGATTTGCAGGATCACCGCCGGTTCCATCGCCCGATCGTAGGCGTTTCTCCGATTCGCCGTCCGAGGTGTTGTTTGGTATGACCATAAGACTTGTGGTAAATTTTCCACCCAAAGGCCCTTAGCTCGGTCAAGACGGGTTTTGAGACCCTTCACAATCGTCTGTTGGTGACTTGATCGACCATTTGCTTGAGGATGGGGCATCGAGGTGAACTTTTGTTGGATCCAAGCTCGACACCAATCTTTGAATATCTTATCGGTGAATTGTGTCCCATTATCAGAAAGAAGGATATGAGGGATGCCGAATCGACATACTATGTTCTTCCGCGAAGTTGAGGCGTTTTTCTTGTGATCTTTCCCAAGGGTTCGAACTTCTACCCACTTCGTGAAGTAGTCAATCGCGACAATCGTGAATGGAGTTGCCCTTGCTGCGTAGAAAGGGCCCACGATGTCGATCCCCATCGCATAAATGGCCAAGGGCTTTGTATGGAGGCGAGGTCGGTCTGCGGTAGCCTTGGCGCGCCCGTGAATTTGACACTCGGACACCTTTTCACAAGGTTGAGTGAGTCTTGAACATTGTCGGCCAATAGTATCCCCATCGCACGACCTTCTTTGACAAGGCTCGGGTCGATGTGACTTCCACATGATCCTTCGTGCACTTCCGTAGTACGTAATCAGCTCGGTTCGGACCTAAGCATCTTAGAGAGGCTGGAGGTATGATTTCAGAGAACTCCCCGCCCAAGACATATCGCAAAGATTTGTTCAGATCCTCCCGCCTCGAGCTTATCATGGGCGGTTCACCTTTCTCCGTGTATTCTTGAATAGGAGTCATCCAATTAGGCTCTTCGTGCGAGACTACATTGACTTCGCCCTTCATTAGCATCATCTATGCTTCGATTTTGAACTTCCTCTCTTGGCGGGCTTGTTGACGACGAGGCCAATTTGCTTAAGATGTCACCGCCTGCTTTGCTCCCTTGGGATGCGAATTATCCGGAAGTGGGAGAAAGTTTGTTGTAGGCTTTTGGCTTTCTCGAGGTATTTCTTCATCCCATCGCTTTTGCCTCGCTTCCCCAACATGTGGCTTCCGACGACTTGAGAGTCACTATGAACTTTATCGTCAGTGTCAAGACTTTGATCTAGGCGAAGTCCTGCGATCAAGGCCTCATACTCTACTTCGTTGTTCATATTTTTGAACGAGAACCGAAGTGCGTATGTGATCTCTTGGCTATCCGGTCCAAGGAAGGAAGATGCCAGCTCCGCTACCCGTTTTTCCCGAAGCCCCGTCAACGTAGACTTGCCAGCAATCCTCCGATATTTTCTCCACTGGTTCGGCTTCGGCTTTGTCTGATACGGACTCGGGGGGCTTCGGTTTCTCGGTGAAGTGGGCCTCGGCAAGAAAGTCCGCTAAGGCTTGACCTTTGATGGCTTGACGGGGGCAGAAAGATATATCATGTTCGCCCAGTTCAATTGCCCACTTCGCAATTCTCCCGATCGTTCGGCCGTCAACATTTGCCGAAGTGGATGGTCGATGAGGACTTGTATGGGATGTGCATGGAAGTATGGACGAGTCTCCTTGCGGCAAGATTTACTAATGCTAGGCGAGCTTCTCCAAAGGTCGATACCTTGTTTCGGGCCTTTAGGGCTCGGTGATGAAGTATACCGAGCCGACGTCCTTCCTCTCGCACTCAAGACCGCACTTATTGTTTTGTCGAGCGGCGATGTATAGGAAAGGACCTCCTTCTTTCAAATGCAGACAGTAGGAAGTTTGGCGAGGTAGTTTTGAGATCTTCAAAATGATTTATGTGTATCATTCCAGAGAACTCCGAGCCTTTTTAGTACCTTGAAAAGGGTAGCTGCTTGTCATGCGCGCCTTTGAAAGAAAGCGGCTTAGTGCGGCTATGCAGCCGGTCGGTTTGTGCACGCCGTGAATGGTCTTCGCATCTTCATTTCTAGAATGGTTTGAACCTTGGACGGGTTGGCTTTTAACCCTTCTTGTGAAACCCAAAGATCCTAAGAATTTTCTCGACCGAACCGCAAACGCACTCGGGGTTCAGCTTGAGGTTAACTTTTCGTAGTAAGTCGAGGACGATCCGGAGGTCGGCGACACATGCGGCTTCCTCCATGCTTTTACTACGATGTCGCCGACGACACCTCTACATTCCGACCTATGTTGGGTGAAATATTTTGTCTACCATTCTTTGATAGGTAGCTCCCGCATTCTTAAGTCCGAATGGCATCTTCCCGTATGCGAAGACCAAGTCTCGTAATGAAGGTCGTCTTGGCCGCATCTTCGCCATCCATCAAGACTTGATGATACCCTTTATATAGGTCCAAGAAATCAAGACTTCAACCCGACCAATGCGCCGACCTTCTTATCGATATTGGGAAGGGATAGCAATCCTTTGGGCAATGTTTATTGAGGTCGGTGTAGTCAATGCACATTCGCCATCCCTCCTCCTTTCTTCACCATCACCGGTTGGCTATCCATGTCGGATATTTAACTTCGAACAATATGCGAGCTTTTAATAATTGATTTACCTCGCCATGGATGACTTGGTTCCGCTAATTTGCAAAATTGCGTTGCTCGCTGAACCGGTTTTGTGCTCGGTCGATGTTGCTTATGGGTGATGATACCGGGAGACCCGGTCATGTCGAGGCGACCAAGCAAACACGTCTCGAATTCCCTCGTGAGTCGATAACATGTTCTCTCAATTCAGATGCCTCGGTAAAGCCAATCTTGACGACCTTGAGTGGCTCGTCTTTGTATAGCGTGACCTCTTCCACCGAGCTGCCAGAGATAGGCGTTATCTCTTTTACTTCCAACTCCTCGGGTTTCTTTAGTTGCTATGCTGTGGGTGCCGGGTGAGCCCCGCACCTCGTAGGCGACTTGTAAGCATTCCTCGCCTCGCTTCGATCCCCTGATCACGGCTACACCCCCTTTTGTGGGGATCTTCATCGTCAGGTGGTATGTTGAGCATACCGCCCTTACAGCGTTCAGCCAATCTCGCCCCAGTATGATGTTATACGACGAGTAGGCCTTCACTACGAAGAAGTGTACCACCTTGGTGGAGCTTGTCGGGGCTTTCCCTACCGTGACAGGTAGCTCGATTATCCCTTCCGGACGCGTTTCCTCCTGAACGAAGCTTCGGAGTGGCAGCGGTGCCTACGCGAGGCGCGCCTCCTCTACTCCTAACTTATCGAAGCATTCCTTAAAAAGGATGCTCACCGACGCGCCATTGTCGATGTATACGCGCTTCACCAACTTGTTTGCGACCATCGCTGGATTACCGGCAGATCCCGTGGGCACTATCGCAGTACGGGTCGTCTTCGGAGAAGGTGATCGCTTCGTCCTTCTCGAGCCTCTTATCGACCGGTTCACGGTATGTGGACTTCGGGCTCGGCTTTCAGGAGGACTTCGTGACTCATGGGAGCCCGTAATAGTGGAGATGACTCATCATATTGCGGTTTGTCGTCTCCTTCTTCGCCTTCACCGCTCGCCTTCTTGTTAGGCACACCCCTTCTTGCTTGTTTTCTCCTTTTCCGGCCCGATGAGGGCCTCATCTCGTCCACTCGTCGGTCATGACCTTTGTATTTTCTCAGACCCCGCCCCTGCACTAACACCTCGATATCCTCCATGAGGTCTCGGCACTCCTCCGTGTCGTGCCTGTAATCTTCGAGGAAGGGCGAGATTGTCCTTTGTTCGCGTTTTGACCCACCCGTCATTGGTCGAGGTTTCGAACTTATCCATGTGGAGTTCAGAGATTTACGCCTCGCTTCGTCAAAGGAGTGTATTGAGGTCGTCAGAGGTGTTGCGGTCCGAGCACGGACTCTATGGGCGGCGATTCTTTCCAAGGCGCCGTCGACCTTCGCTAAGATCTCCTCGTCCTTCTTCTCTTCTTCCTTTTTCAGAGGATCCGCCTTTTTCTGCCTCGCGCTTCATTCTATCAGCCTCGTCCGCCATGGCGAACCGATCGGCTATGCGCCATAGCTTCGTGGCAGTACGGGGTTCGTACTTGACGATCTCTTTATATAAAGCCCCGGGCTGGATGCCGTTCTGGAAGGCTGAGATGATGAGGAGGTCATTCACGTCTGCGACCTTCAGGCTTTCTTTATTGAACCTGGTCATAAAGTCGCTGATGAACTCGTTTCGATCTTGCCTCAAAGTGAGGAGATGTGCCGAAGTTATTTTTGACTCGGCCTTCTGGAAGAACCTTCGATGGAAGGCCTTCATCGATCGCGGTAGGAACCAATGCTCCGGAGGAGGTAGATCGTCGAACCACCGTGGCGTTGTCGACTAGTAATTCCGGAAGAGCTTGCACATATGAATTGTGCCGAGGCGTTGGTTGATCATATTGTACCGAACTGCGAGAGAAAGTTACGTGGGTCCCTCGATCCTTCATAGGGGTGATGCTCGGCACCGATATTTGTCCGGGAGCGGGTGTCGAGTATTTCGCTTGAGAACGGGTGACTATCCTCCCGCACCGCCGAAACCGCCCTCCGAGAGCGAGGCGGAGTTCGTCGACCGAACTCGTTTTGGTAGTGAGGCCGACCTCGCGGCGGTCGCGACGTCCTTTCCCACGCCGTTCGCCCTCCCGCGGTCGGTTTGGGCCCGACTTGCGCGGAGTGTGAGCGCCCATGATTTGATGCTAGGGGATCCACCTCGTCGCGGTGCCTCGTGTTTAGACGAGGCTTCGGCGTTTCTTTCTTCGGGATGTGGCCGACCTTGTGCTTGGCCGAGGTATTCAAGGAAGCTCTCCTTGTTTTCTCAAGAAACCCTCGACGACGCCGTCAATGTTTATTCGAGGAGCTGGAGGTTCTCCTTGGTTCCGCCGCGATCTCCTTCGCTTTGGTATCCTTCTTCATGCGGGATGGGATTCCCTTGTTCGTCGAGGCTTTGATATGCCTTCTGGGGTCGATTCCGTGATCGGGCTTTTCCAAGTCGAGCTCGGCGTGTCCGACCGTCGTTGTTCTTTGTTGTTGCGCGGCGACTCGGATGCGTGACTTCGGTATACATCGTCGTGATTGATTCCCTGTAAATGAAAGTTGATCGAAAACACAAAATTTTCGTTCCCACAGACGGCGCCTGTAACAGCCCGCCAATCTAAAGTACGGATTAACGGGGCTGTTACTATTAAACAGGGGATTAAGAACACAATGACCAACAACCTTTCAAAACTTCAAACTATTATAGATAAGCATATAACGATTTCATACAAACTAGACCATCAGATCATCAACAAAAGGGTTCAACTGATCTGAAGGTGACATAAGTAATATCCAAAATAATATAATAAAGTGTTTTGAACAGCGGAAAGCATGTGAATGCATATATGACGATATACATCCAAGGTAAACTATTAGCGACAAAAACTCCGACTGCTCAACACTTGTCCATCCCATCAGCAGCTCAACCTGCACATTTAAAAACAAACATGCAGGGCTAAGTACAAGATTGCACTTAGTGAACTCATGCCAAAATAATTTTATTGAATTACACTGCCCATTAGTATAACACGAGGATTTTAGTTGAAATAACTCGTGAATACCAAAACACTTTATCATTTCTCAAAAGATTCGCCTGCGCAGGCATTTTCTGATTCGTATGATCCGTATCATTTACATAACTGTTCATAACTGATCTCACGTCGTAGAAGTAGGCCTCCTTCTACCGACGCCGCGACCGATCAAGATGTTGCTAACGGCTCACAATCACATAGTCGGGGATTCTCGATCCGACCAGATCCATGACCGACGATGATGTTACTAACGGCTCACAACACACACCTGGTGTACACGTTAACCTTAGCTGTGAATTCGATCCGACTAAGATCCGATATCGATTTTAAAATTGGGAGCTACCCAATAACTGATTCACTTTCATAGTTGGCTCGCCCAACAACATGATAGGATACATACGTTAAAACATAAATACTTTGGGCATGTAATTGAATAATAGTTCATAATCATTTCTCAACTGAAAGCTTGTAAATAAATTCTTTTTGAAGAAAGCGTCGTAAATAAAAGGGTTTTTGAGTAAAGCCCACCTCGTATACGAAGGTCGTTATACTACTATCTCCTTTTCTTATGTCAATGCCCAGTCCACGTATCACCTAAATGTTAGAATGAATTTAGTACGTCGGTTACGTTCGATAGAGACGAACATAGTCTATAACGTTCTACGCATCAAATAAGGCTATCGCCGGACTCATTTTGACGTTTCCTAATCAATTAATGTCGATTATGAATTTTCTTAATTTATAAGGGATATTCTACCTTTTTAGTATATAATGTACGTTTTAATGTACTTACGTAACGTAAGTTACATTGTTACTAAACGTCTTCACGCCACATAGATCACGATTATCGAATTCATGTGTCCGCTGACCTTGGTCAACGATTTTGGTCAACTATTTTGACCAAGTCAACAAAAAGTCAACAATTTTGACTTTGGTCAACAAAAAGTCAACATTTTGACTTTTTTAATTATTTATGAAATTTTATCATTTTATGTGCAATTCTTGTTCCAAAAATTCCCATAAAATCATACTATGTCTAAAACATTATTTTAGATCATATTATGTAATTATACTTGATAAAATAAATTCATAACATTAATACACTTAGGTATAATTTTTCACCTCGATTAATCCACTAAACATTTTTCAAAAATTCTAATAAATTCATATAATACTTAATCACCCTTCATTATCCTTATTATAACATAATTGTTATTTATTATGAACTATTGAATTTAATTTACCTAAGTCATATTTCAAAATTTCGACTTAGTCCAATTAATTTTTATAAATTTCAATAAATTCACACAACCATATATTATGAATCTACATCATCAATATGATATGATAACACTTAAATATGGTTTATATCACAACCTACTATCATAGGTTATAATTTTCGAAATTCTTGGACTTAGTACTAAAGTTCCCAAAATTTATATAAATTCATATGTTTATTTAATACCCTAGATTATTATTTCATGGTTAAATTAACAATTAAAATCAAAATCATCAACATATGGTACTCTTAAGATTTCGGTCCACATGAATAATTTGATACCATGCTTAATTTTGTGATATAATTATAATACATGCTTAATAACATCATATAAATATAATATCTAAACATATTAGCATAAGTTATATAATTTTGAAAATTACACAAATAAACTAAGCTTATAACATAAATTCTAACGATATACAAAGCTTGTAAGAAATCTAACCTTTAATCGGTATGGATTTGATCGGTGTCGTCTAGTCGATCTAAGTTTCGACTCTTGCAAAGTGAACACTCTCTCTCCTCTCCTCACTATTTTCAAACTTTTGGTGGTGATGAAGAAATGAAGGCTCTCATGGGTATTTATAGACTTAGGCTACTTATTTTTTTATTATTATATGAAAATATCTAAGGTCCACTTGTTACAATTCTTATCCTTATCCTTATCAAAAACCTTATCAAAAACCTTATCATATACAACTCATCCCACTTGCTACCTTATCCTTTTAATTAGATACATTGAACCTCTCTTGAATTAATTAAATTATCCTATTGTATACTATGTTGTGTGTGTCGCCTATCATCAATAGATTAGGGTTGATTTTTTTTTTCTTGTATTATATACTTTATTATATCATATTTTTATTTAATTAATAAATTATAGATAATTATCAAGTATTAAATGAATTATCACATTATATACCCATAGTGTAATTCACGCCTACTTAGTGTATTAGGATAGATTTTATTTTATTTTCCTATCATATATTATATTATTATCATATAATGAAGTAGCTTTTGAAAAGTCAAAATTTCAACTATCTAGTGTCCCTATTATATAGTATGAAAATAAATAAATTTCCAACCTTATTCTCCAAGTTTTCGGCCCCCCCTATTCAATGAACCTTGGATTACTTGTTCCACTTGATAAATATGTCCATTTTACACCTAATATAGGATAAGATCCAACTCATATCTTATCCCTAATTATAGGATAATGTTTATCACATAAAATCATACTTAAAAATCTAGAAATTTTCGCCACTTTGGAGCACAAGTGCACCCCCACTTGTGCAAGTTGTAATACACCTCATTTTGTCCTTAATGATATCATAATAATATAATAATTATCATATATCATTAATTAGATAGAATTAAATTAAAATTATACTTTAGAAACCCTAATTTTCGAAAATCACTAAGGTATTCCCAAATATTTAATTTCCTTGTATAAAATAGCTATTACATATTTATGTGACATATAATATGTCTTAGGTAAATTTAATTATAGTAAAGTATTTAAAATAATTTAGATATTAAAAACCCTAATTTTCGAATTAAATATTTTCGAAAATTATCAAAATATGATACATCTCATTCTTAAATTTTCTAGCATTATTTTAATGATAAATAATGCTCTTATATAATAAAATAATTATAGGAATTTGAATTTTATAATTCCGAGATCATTTGACTGAGTTATCGACTTATCTCTAAAAACCGACGTTTAAAACGTCTCAAAATTCTTATAGGCGAATTATCTCTAAAACGTCTAAAATAAAGTTTGTTACAACTTTATTTATTCCTATAATAATAGGAATTTCGAAATTAAGCTTAATAGCTTAATAATACTGTAAGACGTAACTGCCGAATTTATTCGACGTTAGAAAATTACGTTTGAAGTAATATTGGAAATTATATTCTTTAATTCACTAAGCTTCAGTGAATCTCATACAGAAATTATCAATTATGCTTGGTCAAAGTCAAGAGTTGACTAATTAAGATTTTAATTATTGAATTAATAATACTAATTACGGAATTTATTATCGTAATCCTGTATTAAAATTACGGGATATTACATTCTACCCCCCTTAAAAAAAATTTCGTCCCGAAATTTGCATACCTCAAAAGAGTTCGGGTATCGCTTCTTTCATAGCGCCCTCGAGTTCCCACGCCGCTTCTTCTTCGTCGTGGTGTTTCCATGGACTTTTACTAACGGATTGATTTATTTCTCAACTGTTGAACCTTATAGTCTAAAATAGCCACAGCTCCTCCTCGTAGCTCATGTCGATTTTAGACCACGTCATCATGATGTATTACGTGTTTCGGGTCATACACGTATTTTCTCAATCATGACACGTGAAATACATTATGGACATTACCCAAACTTGGTGGTAATGCTAGTACATAGCTACATGTGGCCTATTTTCTCAAGGATCTCGTAAGGTCCTATAAATCGTGGTTTTAATTTTCCCTTTACCCCAAATCTCACAATGCCTTTAGACGGAGAGGTTTTAAGAAAAACCTTGTTTCCACACTCAAATTCTAGCTCGGATCTACGGGTATCGGCATATGATTTCTTCCTATCCTGAGCTTCCTTTATTCTTTGTCTTATCTGGCGAACAATTTCAATCATTTCTTCCACTGTATCAGGCCCTAAAATTTTCCTTTCACCAACTTCATCCCAATAAAGTGGTGATCGGCACTTCCTTCCATACAATGCTTCATATGGGGCCATATTAATTGTCGCCTGATAACTATTATTATAGGCGAACTCAATAAGCGGTAAAACTTGTTCCCAAGTTGCGCCTCGATCCAATACTACCGTTCTCAACATATCCTCTAGCGCTTGATCGTTTGTTCGATTGGCCATCCGTTCGTGGATGAAAAGTCGTGCTAAAATTCACTTTGTCCTAATTCCTTTTGTAAGCTAACCCGTAATCTCGGTTAATTTTGAATCTCTATCGAGTGATAGATTTTGGTATTCCATGTAGACGCACAATTTCCTCGACATATAACGGGCTAACTTGTCGGATCCATAGGTAATTCGAATTGGTAGAAATGAGCACATTTTGTAAGGCGATCCACTACTACCCATATAGCAGTGTTACCCTTTTGTGACTTTGGTAAACCTGTTACAAAATCCATGGCTATGTCGTCCCATTTCCATTCAGGTATTTCCAAAGGTTGCAGCTTTCCATATGGCCTTTGATGTAATGCCTTTACTAGTTGACAAGTAAGACAACGTTCGACGAATGAGGCTATATCTCTCTTCATTCCTTCCCACCAAAACTTTCCTCGTAGGTCTTGGTACATTTTGGTACTGCCTGGGTGGGCGGTATAAGGAGTATCATGAGCTTCACTCATGATTTCATTTCTAAGTTCGTCATTATTTGGAATGCATAGCCTCTCCTCAAACAATATCGCGTTATAAGATGCTTCCTTGAAACCTTTTTGTTCTCCCATTCTAACTTTAATCCTTATCTTTTCTAGTTCCTCGTCCTTTCTTTGTTCTTCTATAATTCTATTTCTCAAATCAGACATCATAGTAAGTGTAGCAACATTATCCATGATTGTCCTTGGTGGTTCGACTATCTCTATTGACATCTTCTCAAACTCTTCAATGAGTTTTCCTTCCTTTGTCAAGAGACATCCAAGTTTTGATTGACCTTTACGACTCAAGGCATCCGCTACTACATTAGCTTTCCCGGATGATAGTTTATGCCACGCCGTAGTCTTTTACTAGTTCGAGCCATCTCCTTTGTCTCATGTTCGATCTTTTGCTCGAAAAGTATTTTAAACTTTGTGGTCAAGAAGATTTCACATCTTACTCCATAAAGATGATGTCTCCAAATCTTTAGTGCATGGACCACAACTGCCAGTTCTAAGTCATGAGTTGGGTAGTTCAACTCATGTGGCCTAAGTTGTCTCGATGCGTAAGCTATTACCTTTCCTTCTTGCATCAGTACACAACCAAGCCCGTTTTTGGAAGCATCGGTATAAATAACATATTCCTTGTTCGAATCTGGGACAGCTAACACTGGTGCACTAGTCAGTTTTTCCTTTAACGTTTGGAAACTTGCCTCACACTCCTCAGTCCATGTGAATTTAATCCCCTTTCGGAGTAGCTGTGTCATTGGCCTTGCTATCTTGGAGAATCCTTCAATGAATCTCCTGTAGTAGCCAGCTAATCCTAGGAAACTTCGAATTTCGTTTTGAGTGGTCGGTGTTTTCCATCCTTGTACAGCTTCGACCTTTGCCGGATCAACTTTTATTCCTTCCGCTGACACAATGTGTCCAAGGAATATTACTTCTTTAAGCCAAAATTCACACTTGCTGAATTTAGCATAAAGTTGTTCGCCTCGTAGGTCTCAGAACATCGTTCTCAAGTGTTCCCTATGTTCCTCCTCGTTCTTTGAATAGATGAGAATATCATCTATAAAGACTAAGACAAACTTATCCAAGTATGGATGGAACACTCTGTTCATAAGATCCATGAACACGGCAGGTGCGTTGGTTAATCCGAACGGCACTACTACAAACTCGTGGTGACCATACCTTGTTCGGAATGCCGTCTTGGATATATCTTCCGGTCGTACCTTTAATTGATGGTATCCCGATTTAAGATCGATTTTCGAGAATACGCTTGCACCTCTCAACTGATCGAACAAATCGTCTATCCTTGGTAGCGGATATTTGTTCTTAAGCGTCAATTTGTTTAATTCTCGGTAATCGATGCACATTCTTAACGAACCATCATTTTCTCGACAAACAGGATGACGCCCCATGGTGAAACACTTGGCCTAATAAAACCCAAGTCCAATAACTCTTGAATTTGATTTTCAACTCTTCGAGTTCCTGGGTGCCATTCGTAGGCGCTGACATCGGAGCCGATCCGGATCCGGATCTATTGTGAACTCTAGCCGCCTATCCGGGGTAGTCCGGTAATGTGTCGTGAAAGACGCCTGAAATTCCCGAACAATTTCCACGCCTTCGACCCTTGTTCGCGCTCTTCTCCATTTAGATACACAAGGAATGCTTGACATTCCTTTTGTTCATCATTCTCCGCGCTTGAGTGCGGATATTATGGGATTTTCTTTCCCATACTAATCCCATAGAAGTTCGTAACCTCTTTTCCCGGTGGTTGCATCGAAATTCTTCTCTCCTTGCATAAGATCGTGGAATGGTTTTCGGCCAACCAATCCATTCCTAGGATTATATCTACATCCCCCATAGGTATTACGTTCAAGTTATTTGCTAGAATCTTAATAGAGCCTAGGTTCAATTCTAAGTTCGAGCAAGCATGTGTAACGGTCATAATACCTCCTATAGGTGATGAGATTCTCATTTCCTGATTTGTTTCCTCAGGGTTAAGTTCTAACATATCAACGCATGCTTTTGAAATGAAAGAATGCGAAGCACCCGTATCGAACAGAAGTATAATAGGTATATTGCAAAGTAATCCCATACCCGCTAGGTTACCTTGGTTCTGCTCGTTCTGACGCCTATGTAGTGCATAGGCTCTGGCCTGAGCTGGTTGCGGCCGGCGAGGTGCTTGCCTCGCTGATTTTTTGTTGTTGCCGCCGCTGTCTCTCTGTTCTGTCGCCGTTATTGTTGCTGTTGTGGCTTGGGTTGGTCTTGAATCGCCTTAACGGTTCAAGGTGGCCCGATTGATTTGGCCTCCCCATAGTTATCTGGCGAATCCCAGGGCATTCATTTGCATAGTGGCCCCTTACGCCACACTTATAGCAAATGGGATTTCCAGCCATGCACACCCCCGTGTGCCTTTTATTACATTTCGGGCATGGTGGAATCCTTACTATCTCTTGGGTAGGTGGAGTAATATGGGTCTCCTCCAACCTTGCCCTTGTGGAGCCATGTTATTCTGCCATGGCCTCTTGTTGTTGTTATTAAAGCCTCCTCGGTTGAAATTGTTGTTGTTAGAACTTCCTTCCCATTTGCGCTTCCCTTGTCACCGATATTACGTGATCGGGTCGGTGCGGATTTCTCCTGCATCGCAGCCTCTATGTCTAATGCCCGACTAAGAGCCTCCGATAGGTTAAGTCGCCATGACCATCAACGACATCCTTATCTCATGTCTCGCCCCGCTTGAATTTTTCCGACATTTTCATGTCAAGATTCACTAAACCGGGCGATCTAGACATATCGCGAACGCCGGTCGTACTCAATGACCGACATCTCGCCTCGCCTGTGGTGAAAAATTCAATCTCCTTTTTATTCCGGTAGCTTTTGGGAATGTACTTATCATACATTTCCGCTTTGAAGTCGTCCTGTAAAGTATTCCATTTGTTCCGGTCGTTGTCTTTCTTCTCGCCTCCCACCGTAAGTCACCGTCCGGTGAGTTGGAATGTCACGCAAGATAACCTTTCTTGCGTAGTACAACAGAGGAAATCAAAAATTGCTCGATAGCCCCGACCCACTGCTCGGCATCCTCGTGGCTTCCTTGCCATTGAAGGAGGCGGGTCTCGTCTTAAGAATAACTCCTCAACCCTACGGTCAAAGTGGAGGTGGGGTGGTACCGGATCTCTTCACTTTCACCCGGGTATTCTCGCCCGCCCGCCTCTTCCTCTACCCCCGCCTCACTTCGCCGAGGTGCACGTCTGGCGGCATTCGTTAATAAAACGTAGTTAGCGTTTATATAACGTTCATCGTAATTGAATATACATAACATCTTTATACAATCGTATCGTAAAACAACTTAAACAACCATCATTTTTTTCGCACAACTTGTTGCCATAAAAGCCCATCTAGGGTCATCATTTATATATATGTGGAAAATTTGCCTCAAAGAGGACTATCTTGTACAAGTCATAAGACTTCAAAAGATCTCATAGTGTTTACAAGGTACTATGCTTCTATAGCTACTGCTAGAGCATCTCTAGTTACACTATACACATGCTATTTTTCACTACTATGTTCTCTTTATACATACTAACCATATTATCTATAATATGATTTATTTAGTCTTTAGGTTTTGACGTCGTTGAGTGTCCTTCATCTGAGTCATACTCTTCGCTTGGAAACTTGCCAGTGTCCAAGTATGTCCTTGCCTCGTACATCAAGTACTTCAACTCTTTCATGGGGCCGGGGTACATCGCCTGCTTCCTCCATGAGACTAGGATCCCGCCGCCGCTTTCTTCTTCGCATAACCGATGTGGTAGGATATGGGTTGATATATCGCCTTCATAGTACTCCTTTCCCTTGGTGTCTTCGTACCATGTATATTGTTGAGGGAAGGTTCTCACAGCTGCTGCTCCACACATGTCATACGTATTCTTGAGATGGTTGACAAATCCTGTTAGATATGCCAAAATCTCCGAATTCTCTTTATAGATAACATATTCTTTTGCCACTTCTTGTGCATATTCTTGCCAGCCTGTTGGCAGTAGGTGAATGAGTCGCTGGATTCCATCTAAAGCTATTATTCCATAGTAATGAGCTTTTATCCAGAGGCGCAAGAACTCATCCAGGAATTACCCTATATCGGTGCCTGGTCTATAATAAAGAATCTATACTCGAGCTCCTCGTTCGAAACCTTTCCTTTTCCTGCCATCTGAATACAGACAGTACTAGCGTAAGTCAATCTATATCTGATAAGCAGATAAAAGAATGGAAAATATCTGTTAAGCAGATAAAGCAAACACATCTGATAGGCAGATAAATGTTTACAGCAAAATTCCTATGTTCTTCCTATATCATAATTTCACTTATGGGATCTCTACTCTTAAATTCCTAAGTTCTTTGGTTTTTAGAAAAAATTTCAGTCAAACTTCAACTGTCCCCCACGGATTCTGGAGATGGATTCAGGATTTCTATCCTTCATATGAAATGAAGTTAGTTGTGATAAGAATACGTGAGCGAAAACCGTTTGCAAAACGGAGTTCAAACGAATAAGAACGGGTCAAAACAAAAACACTGCGCAGTGCAGTTTTCGCTCGCTGACCGTGCGCCGGAATTACTTCCTTCCGGACGATTGCGAGCTCATGTTCTGCTTCGTACGAGTTTCCTTACAAGATTTGTTTAGCTTTCTTTGGTCCTTATCGAACCCATGCGTCTTGCACCTTTGATCCATTCTTTTGCTTTCGTCAGCTTTTCGATGAAACTTGAGTTCGTTTCTAATTGACTTTTCGTTCGTTCGCAAATCAATATCTCACTATTGTTCTTGAAAAAGGGATTAAGCTCCTATATCTCATACTTCTATGTTCAAGAGGTGAGCATGCTTATTAGAGCATCTATGTTCTTTTGGGAATAACATACTTATTTTCAGAATAAACTGTAACTTTGAATAAACATTTTAAAAATCATAAGATAACTTCTGTACTCATGTTTTCAGTAACTCAAACATCACTTTTGACATTATTCATGTCAACTATTTCTCATTCTTCGTAAACTTGGTCTCATTTCACTGATAACTCATCTATCATAAAGCTTTTGACATAAAATTGTCAACTTTTCTCATAACACTTTGAAAAATTCTTTTCGGAATACATTCCAAAACTTTCATGATTTTTACTGTTTTCAAAATGTGAATTCAATCTCATTTTCAACACCATCAAGTTCAACTGTTTCAACTTTCAAACTCAAAACTGAGAAAATAATTTACCTCTTTCCCGGTTGAGCTTGATGTGATGGAGTGTTGAGCATAGTCAGCTGATTTCTAGAAGTCTAGTGACTTAATCTAGACTTAACTTTTGAAAGAAAGTTTAGGGTTCAAAGGACGACCGCTCGATATTAATCGTAATGCCCGCCAATCTAAAGTACGGATTAACGGGGCTGTTACTATTAAACAGGGGATTAAGAACACAATGACCAATAACCTTTCAAAACTTCAAACTATTATAGATAAGCATATAACGATTTCATACAAACTGGACCATCAGATCATCAACAAAAGGGTTCAACTGATCTGAAGGTGACATAAGTAATATCCAAAATAATATAATAAAGTGTTTTGAACAGCGGAAAGCATGTGAATGCATATATGACGATATATATCCAAGGTAAACTATTAGCAACAAAACTCCGACTGCTCAACACTTGTCTATCCCATCAGCAGCTCAACCTGCACATTTAAAAACAAACATGCAGGGCTAAGTACAAGGTTGCACTTAGTGGACTCATGCCAAAATAATTTTATTGAATTACACTGCCCATTAGTATAACACGAGGATTTTAGTTGAAATAACTCGTGAATACCAAAACACTTTATCATTTCTCAAAAGATTCGCTCAGCAGCATTTTCGATTCGTATGATCCGTATCATTTACATAATCGTTCATAATCGATCTCACGTCGTAGAAGTAGCCTCCTTCTACCGACGCCGCGATCGATCAAGATGTTGCTAACGGCTCACAATCACATAGTCGTGATTCTCAGATCCGACTAGATCCACGACCGACGATGATGTTACTAACGGCTCACAACACACACCGGTGTACACGTTAACCTTAGCTGTGAATTTCGTGATCCGACTAAGATCCGATATCGATTTTAAAATTGGGAGCTACCCAATAATCGATTCACTTTCATAGTTGGCTCGCCCAACAACATGATAGATACATACGTTAAAACATAAATACTTTGGGCATGTAATCAATAATAGTTCATAATCATTTCTCAACCGAAGCTTGTAAATAAATTCTTTTCAAGAAAGTCAGAATAAAAGGGTTTTGAGTAAAGCCCACCTCGTATACGAAGGTCGTTATACTACTATCTCCTTTTCTTATGTCAATGCCCAGTCCACGTATCACCTAAATGTTAGAATGAATTTAGTACGTCGGTTACGTTCGATAGAGACGAACATAGTCTATAACGTTCTACGCATCAAATAAGGCTATCACGACTCATTTCGACGCTTCCTAATCAATTAATGTCGATTATGAATTTTCTTAATTTATAAGGGATATTCTACCTTTTAGTATATAATGACGCTTTAATGCACTTACGTAACGTAAGTTACATTGTTACTAAACGCTTCACGCCACATAGATCACGTATTATCGATCATGTGTCCGCTGACCTTGGTCAACGATTTTGGTCAACTATTTTGACCAAGTCAACAAAAGTCAACAATTTTGACTTTGGTCAACAAAAGTCAACATTTTGACTTTTTAATTATTTATGAAATTTTATCATTTTATGTGCAATTTTGTTCCAAAATTCTATAAAATCATACTATGTCTAAAACATTATTTTAGATCATATTATGTAATTATACTTGATAAAATAAATTCATAACATTAATACACTTAGGTATAATTTTCGGTCACCTTGATTAATCCACTAAACATTTTTCAAAAATTCTAATAAATTCATATAATACTTAATCACCCTTCATTATCCTTATTATAACATAATTGTTATTTATTATGAACTATTGAATTTAATTTACCTAAGTCATATTTCAAAATTTCGACTTAGGTCCAATTAATTTTTATAAATTTCAATAAATTCACACAACCATATATTATGAATCTACATCATCAATATGATATGATAACACTTAAATATGGTTTATATCACAACCTACTATCATAGGTTATAATTTTCAAATTCTTGGACTTAGGTACTAAAGTTCCCAAAATTTATATAAATTCATATAAGCTTATTTAATACCCTAGATTATTATTTCATGGTTAAATTAACAATTAAAATCAAAATCATCAACATATGGTACTCTTAAGATTTCGTCCACATGAATAATTTGATACCATGCTTAATTTTGTGATATAATTATAATACATGCTTAATAACATCATATAAATATAATATCTAAACATATTAGCATAAGTTATATAATTTTGAAAATTACACAAATAAACTAAGCTTATAACATAAATTCTAACGATATACAAAGCTTGTAAGAAATCTAACCTTTAATCGGTATGGATTTGATCGGTGTCGCCTAGTCGATCTAAGTTTGGACTCTTGCACAAGTGAACACTCTCTTCCTCTCCTCACTATTTTCAAACTTTTGGTGGTGATGAAGAAATGAAGGCTCTCATGGGGTATTTATAGACTTAGGCTACTTATTTTTTATTATTATATGAAAATATCTAAGGTCCACTTGTTACGATTCTTATCCTTATCCTTATCAAAACCTTATCAAAAACCTTATCATATACAACTCATCCCACTTGCTACCTTATCCTTTTAATTAGATACATCAACCTCTCTTCAATTAATTAAATTATCCTATTGTATACTATGTTGTGTGTGTCGCCTATCATCAATAGATTAGGTTGATTTTATTTTTTCAGTATTATATACTTTATTATATCATATTTTATTTAATTAATAAATTATAGCATAATTATCAAGTATTAAATGAATTATCACATTATATACCCATAGTGTAATTCACGCCTACTTAGTGTATTAGGATAGGATTTTATTTTATTTTCCTATCATATATTATATTATTATCATATAATGACGTAGCTTTTGAAAAGTCAAAAATTTCAACTATACAAGTGTCCCTATTATATAGTATGAAAATAAATAAATTTCCAACCTTATTCTCCAAGTTTTCGGCCCCCCCTATTCAATGAACCTTGGATTACTTGTTCCACTTGATAACTATGTCCATTTTACACCTAATATAGGATAAGATCCAACTCATATCTTATCCCTAATTATAGGATAATGTTTATCACATAAAATCATACTTAAAAATCTAGAAATTTTCGCCACTTTGGAGCACAAGTGCACCCCCACTTGTGCAAGTTGTAATACACCTCATTTTGTCCTTAATGATATCATAATAATATAATAATTATCATATATCATTAATTAGATAGGAATTAAATTAAAAATTATACTTTAGAAACCCTAATTTTCGAAAATCACTAAGGTATTCCCAAATATTTAATTTCCTTGTATAAAATAGCTATTACATATTTATGTGACATATAATATGTCTTAGGTAAATTTAATTATAGTAAAGTATTTAAAATAATTTAGATATTAAAAACCCTAATTTTCGAATTAAATATTTTCGAAAATTATCAAAATATGATACATCTCATTCTTAAATTTTCTAGCATTATTTTAATGATAAATAATGCTCTTATATAATAAAATAATTATAAGAATTTGAATTTTATAATTCGAGATCATTTGACCGAGTTATCGACTTATTCTAAAACCGACGCTTAAAACGCCTCAAAATTCTTATAGGCTAATTATCTCTAAAACGCCTAAAATAAAGTTTGTTACAACTTTATTTATTCCTATAATATAGAATTTCAAATTAAGCTTAATAGCTTAATAATATCAGAAGACGAATCGCCGAATTTATTCGACGTTAGAAAATTACGCTTGAAGTAATATTGAAATTATATTCTTTAATTCACTAAGCTTCAATGAATCTCATACGTAAATTATCAATTATGCTTGGTCAAAGTCAAGAGTCGACTAATTAAGATTTTAATTATTGAATTAATAATACTAATTACGAATTTATTATCGTAATCAGTATTAAAATTACGGATATTCTGGTACCAAGGATCGATCTTAATTTCGTAAGGAAATAAATGCACGCAAGAACACAGAGATTTACGTGGTTCGATCTATGAATAAGATCTACGTCCACGGGAGAGATAGTATTTGTGTATTGAAAATATGAGGAGTGATTACATGAAGTGTAGATGATCTTTCCGCCTAATCTATCCTCTATTTATACACGATTATGATAACCTAGATCTCGAATCCGAGATCTATTCTAAGATAGGATTTGAATCCTATCTCCTCTCTAATTAGGATTCTCGTAGATATGACCAATCTTACTGCGTTCCTACTTGGTTCCGAGCTTTCTTGGGCGGACTCAGATAGCCGAGCTCATATCGCTTATTTATTTACGCGCGATCGCCGTACCGAGTTGGTACCGTATCCTATCACACCTCATTGGTTCTTTTTCTCTATATAACATTCGATACGTTTACAAACCGAGTTTGAGTTGTTTTACCTTCAATTTAAAACTGTACCTTTGAATATTTCTGTTTCTCAAAAAATGTAGGATAGAAATGCACTTTTGATTTTCAGTTTGGTGATTGACCTATTATTTTAGTTTTAGTTTCAAGTTTATGGTCAATAACTGTAGACTTGACCAATTAAGATATCCAATATATATATATAAAAGTGTGTCCCAAAATGAAATTTGTTATATAGCCTCATGAATTCAAACGAAACTAATTCGTGCTTGTTTCTTTTGCCAGGACAAGAAGATGCCAGTGGTAGGTCAAAGCAGAGCCGTAGTGAGAAGAAGAGTCGCAAGGCAATGCTAAAGCTGGGAATGAAGAGCAAGAATGTTAGTTTTTATTCCCCTTTCCCTCTCTGTTCTGCCTCCTTGGCAGTTTTTAATCAGCAACTTGAATGTTGCTTCATTGACCATTCAATACTGTGACACGCCGTTTTCAGATCCTATTCATCATCTCAAAGCCAGATGTCTTCAAGAGCCGAACTCAGATACTTACGACATCTTTGGTGAGGCCAAGATTGAGGATTTGAGCTCGCAACTACAGACTCAAGCTGCAGAGCAGGTAAGGCTCCCAACAGGACCGGTCCTGACAAATAATGGGCCCTGAGCGAAACAACAAAAATGGGCTTTTTTTCGCTATGGAGATACAATTGAATATATCTAAAAAGATGTAAAATATATTATTTATAAAAGAATTATTTTTTTTACAAAATTTGGGCAACCAAAAGTTTATAACAAAATTTTGGGATATTGAATAATTTATTTTTTGAAGGAATATTTATATTAATATAAAAGGATATATAAAATTTTGGGCCCCTAAAATGATGGGCCCTGGACGGTCGCCCATGCTCGCCCGCCCTCAGGGACGGCCCTGGCTCCCAACATCAGTCAAGCTGCACCAAAGGCAGAGCCAGCAACTGTAATTCAAGATGACGAGGATGTAGACGAGACGGACGTTGAACCAAAGGACATTGAGCTGGTGATCACACAAGCTGGGGTTTCGAGGCCTCGGGCCGGCAAAGCTCTCAAGGATGCGGATGGAGACATTGTCTTCGCCATTATGGAGCTCACAAACTAGAAAGCACCTCATGCTTAGATATGTTTTCCTTGTTGAGGGCCACTATTTTCTTGTAACCCTCTGATATCGATTCATCGAGGTTCAACGATCTGCTTCTTTTTCAGTTTTAATATGAAGTTCTCCACATCCTATGTTTTCCATTCAGTTTCTATTACTATTAACATACATTTTTGTTTCACCCATGAAAAGCAATTATACTTGTTCAAGATTTATGATATATGAATTCATGGTAATTTTGGCGGTTTGGGGTTTTTAGCCTGCCTGTATCCTCTGATGTCTAGGGGTGTTATCAAATTGAGTCTAGTTGAAACCATTATAATAAAGTTTGGTTTGTTTATTATCGAGATGAAATCCGAATAGCTCATTTCATCGTTATGGTCGGTTATGTCCCACTTAATTACAAATTTGCTAGAAAACATAAATCGATAAGCAACGAAAAACATAAAAAGATAGAGAAACGGGAACATTTTGCATTGCACCAATGAAACGTAGAAAGAAAAACACTTCGACACACAAGTAGTTAAACCATGACAGAAACTGGGAAGGTGCCAAAAATTACCATTGCAAGTGTTCTTATTCCTTCAATAAGGTCAAACGCTATGATCATAAATAAACAGAACAGATAGCAAGATTCACTGAAAATGAATGACCCTGTTGTCGAAATAGGGTAACTGGAAGCATGGCTAGGTTCACCACCTCTCTCACGGCAGCTACTACTCGAATGAGACGACCCAAACAGCCACAAGAAAGACCAACGCCTCCGTGTCGCTTGCTCCGGCCTTCTCTCATCTCTTCAACTACCTGCTCTTCAGCTCTGGCTCCAGCTCCTGCTTTGCTCCGTGGAGTTCTGATCATGACCGCCATTGGTTCCTTGCTGACTAGTCTCTGGCTGGAAGCAAATGGGGCAGGAACTGTGTGGTTGCAGCCACGGTATGATACAGTCCAAGTGGTACAAATGCTTGCACAGAAGCTCCCTTGCTCGAGACCTCACCTCGAATCTTTCCATGCACACAGTACAGGTGGAATTTGCACCAACGTGCTCCTTAAAAACCTTGAAAGTTGGCAATGCATCAATCAAGGATCTTGAAACGGGTTTAGGAACGCTACGCTGGCTATCACGTGGAACATATTCTTCCTACCAGCTCGAAGGAGGAGCCCCCCGTTTTGTTATCTGAATCTCATAGTTCCGTTCACAAATTCTGCTAAGCCGCCACTGCCAGACACTATGACCGGCATGTCTCCATTGACAACGACGACTGAGTTCCACGAGCCCCTCACGGATACATTGGTTGTAATGTTCGTGTGCCCCCTGTGGAAGCTTGTGGCTGCTTCCACGACGTCGTTTGTCATGCTCATTGTGTCCTCGAGCTTTTGGAAGAGATTTCCTCTGCAGTTGGAGATTCTGCATTAAAAAGTAGTGATTGGTTGAAACCGACACATACTATGATAAAGAGAATCAACACAAAATCAAAAACTTCATAATTATCCAATTTTTGACCAAGAAGATGCAAACTAGATAAGAGTGACACAAGCTCAAAGGATCACATCTTTAGAAAGTGTTATCATTGAAAGATCACAATGGTCCTTGTTTCGAATAAGGGCTGGAGATAGAAATTACAAAATGTATAAAGCAATCAACATTAAAAGATTGTATTTGTGTAAAATGATGGCATTCAAAGATCATAATGATCCTCGTTTTTCAACAAGAAAGAGAGCCAGAAATAACATAATTGATCTCAAAAACTCATATATTGGGAATCTGATAACGTTTCAAGATCATAATGCATGCTAATCTTCTACATTTCAACCGAGTGATAGAGTCAGAAGTAACAAAATTGATGAAGCAATCAAGCTCAACATATCATCTATTCGGAATCTGATAATAAGATCACAAGATCAAAATGGCAATCAATAAAATTGATGAAGCAACGCAGCGTAAAAGATCATATCTGTGAAAGTTAACAATGTTGAAAGAAATAAGTATCAATCAATCAAATTTACCACAAATGAACTTTCGAAGAAACACAAGAATGAGATGATGAAATGAATGCTAAAACTATCAATTTTTTCAACAGAAAAAGACCCCAAAAATAAAAAATCTAATTTCCTCTCTTTCTATGCAGATAACGAGATGCAAATATCAAAATTCATCGTAGCAGCACCAAATGTCAATACCCAAAATACACCAACCGCTAAAAAGTTGATGCCTTTGATTCAAGAGAATAAGAGGAACATCTTTTCAAATTCAATGAGAATGATTCCATGCGTAGCCCCTTTTTATCCTTTAATAGTTCTTTAATTAAATAATAATAAAAACATCAATAAAGGTGAATTTAATCTATAACTCCACCTTTTTTGCCCAATATCACTTTTTCAAAAAAATAAAAATAAAAATATCAATATATGTTACTATTTTATTCATATGGTATGGCCCCAAATTAAATTCAATAAATAATAACTTCACACTATAGCCCCAAAAATATGAAGAAAAAGAGCACGCTGGAATTAAACAAAAAATTATTTTAGTTTTGAAAGTTGAATTTTGCAATGTATAGTGGTTCTGATACTATAACCATGGAAGAAACTGCTTTAAAGTAAGAAAATTGTAGTAAAACAAGGTACAAACTCTTCAGCCAAGTTTACCATTATGTTCTCGTCTGCGAGTGATCTTATTCCTTCAAATAGATCAAACACTATGATCACAAATAAATAGAAAGGACAACAAGATTCACTGAAATTCAAAAGACCTTAATATCCAATAAGCCAATCAGCATGATGGTTGTGGTGGTGGGAAGGCATAGCTAGGTTTACCACCTCTCTCACGGCGGCTGCTACTAGAACGAGACGAGCCAAACGGCCACAAGAACGACAAGTGCCTCCGTGTTGCTTGCTCCACCGCTCTATCATCTGGACTCCAACTTGGTTCCATAGAGTTCTGATCATCGCCACAGTTGGTTATCTGCTGGCGGCAGACAGGGCAGGACCACTGTTGCTGCAACCATGCTAAGATGCAGTCTGAGTGGTACAAATGCTTGCAAGGAAGCTTCCTCGCTCGAGACCCCAACTCGAATCTTTCCTTGCACACGGCACACGTGGAGTCCACATGAACGTGCTTCCTCAAAATCTTGACAGTTGGCAAGGCATCCATTGAGAGTCTCGAAGGTGGCCGAGGAACATGGTCGCTATCACGGGTGATGTGGTCGAAGAATTCCTCCACACCGGGCCCAATGAAGTAGTCACTCCCGTTTTGCCATCTGAATGCGCGAGTCTCGTTTAGGTACTCGACTAGGCTGCCGCTGCCGGGTGGCCGGCATGTCTCCGCTAAAAACGAGGAACGAATTCCACGAATCGCCTCTTTCAGATGTGTGGCTTGTGATGGCCCTGTGGCGTCGGAGGAAGCTCTGGTGGCTTCCATGAACTGAAGCTCTTGGATGTGTTCCTCGTCTTCCATGCTCGTTACATCCTCTTCGAACTCGTGAATGAAACTTCCTCTGAAGTTGGGGCATTCTGCATTTCTCCTTCGGAGAGTGACGGTTGCCCTGCAGCTGTAACACCAATGAGTGCCCCTTTCACTCGGCGTCTTTTCACACTCTCTCTCTCGACGGCACCTTTCTTGCTACTTCCAGGAGCAAATGATCTCTTGTTCTACGAGTTTAGAGAGCTTCATACTTGCAATTCTGTATGAAAAAAGTGGAGATTGATTTAAATGGACGCATACAATAGAAGTTGTGAATAAGAAAATCAACATAATATCAAGAACTCAGGCGCCATTTGCATAGTTATCCAATTTTTGACCAAGAAAATGCAATAACAAGGTCAAACAATTCACTTAGCTTAAAGAAGAGGGCCAATCAATCCACTTAGCTTAAAGAAGAAGGCCAAACAATCCACTTGAATTCTCATCATTTATGAATGAGCAATGGGAGGGAAAAATAACAAAACAGATCAAGCAATCAAGCTATGAAACATTTTATATGTAAAAACTGATGACATTTAAAGATCCCGATAGTCATTTTTTATCTTTACAACTACAAATGAGAGCTTTAACTACGTATAAAAATCATAGTGTATGTGCGTTTCAAACCGTAGCGAGAAGTGGTGTAGAGAAAGTTAGGCGCACATACACTATGCTAACAAAAGTAATTTGATAAGAACTACAGAGCTAATGGAATGCCTTCGAATCATGTACTGTGAAAGAAATGGAGAAATTAAACAAAACTAAGAGCTTAAGAACATTATAAATCACAATCAAAAAACAGAAACCATCCCAACAAGGCGCAAGAATGTAAAGAGAGAGAGAGAGATGCCTTCACGAATTAGCGGTGGTGGAGGAAACAACCACACCACCGTCGATGGAACAACAATGAGCGGCAAGGAGGGTTTTGACTGCAGGGATGGATCGCACACGGGAGGGAGGGTTCGACGGCTGAAGCTAGATTTCAAAAATCTGTCATTTAGGGTTTAAGTAAAATTTTGTCAAACTCAAGAAGTGTAAAAACGAAAACAAAGTCCAAAATAATCAATGTTGAACAATTGGCGAAGTTAGTTAAGGTATTTGCTACTAACTCATAATAGGTCAATGGTTCAAAACTTTCCTATGTGAGATTTTTTTTTTCATTATTTTTAAATTTATGCATATAGATTACACTTTTTTTGTTGAGTGTAGTGTATTGGGTGTCAAAAACGTGCACATACACTACGGTTTTTGTTGATCGTAGTAATTACTTCATAAAGACTACGTATGTTAAGTCAACAATTTTCGCACATAAACTACGGTTTTGATAAAAAAATCGTAGTCTATACATATATACTACGATTTTAAAGAAAAAACGTAGTCTATGAGGGGTAGAGAAAGGCCAAATTTGTAGTAGTCATAAATTAACAAAATTGATCAAGCAATGCAGCTTAAAAGATCATATATTTGACAATCAATCAAATTCATAAAACGAGAGAAGTTTCATTCAAGCAGAAAGAAAAAATATGCAACTCAGACCGAGTACATTATAACAATCACCATTCAAATTAACCTCCAAAAACAAAAGACTGCGAATTGATGAAACCAAAGCTAAACCCAAATACCAATTGTCAAAAATTCATTTCTCGCAACAGAACTCAACAAGCAATCGTAGTAGCACTGAATTTGATGCAATAACCGCAAAACCCAAAATATACCCACCGAAAGGTAAAAGAAAAAGAAAACTAGAAAAAAGCAAAGAAAGAAGATGGGAGGAGATAAGCTAGAAAGTCGATACCTTTGATTGAGGAGATAAACAAACGACATGAACAGGGAATTCCCGGATGGAGCTAGTATATACATATAATGATATAAAGTTAACTCTGTATTATGCGATTGAAATTGGAATCTATACAAAGTAAGTGTGTGTGTGTGTGTGTGAAGAGAGAAGCCATCAAAGAGACCTACAAAACACAATTACACACCAACAAATAACAGTAACCTCGTAGTTGACTATAGAACCCATTAATATAACTTAATGAGAGTGAGTGCTACGAATGTCTTTGGGCTTTTGTGGAAGAAAGATTGGGCTATGCATTGTATTCGTGATTGGTGGAGAAATCCTTTCTTTTTGGGCCAAACATTTATTTTGGGAAAAAGAGCGATAAAGTTTGATCCTAAATCTTTTTGCTAATAAAGAAGATTTTCACCGTTTGAATATTCCAAAATGATTTTTGGGCCAAAACTAAAGGTGATTATTTGTGATTTTATAATTCTATACTTAATCTTTCTTTTAATATTAAAAGGATTGATAGATGTACTATATCATTCCTTGGTCCCAATTTACAATTCAGAATTTTCCAACAACAACAAAAAAATAGGGGCTCAAATTAACTAAAAGTATAAATTAAAATCAGAAAAATTATTGTCAAAATTGTCAACTAGCTATGAACTCACTACACACCATTCAATGTGCATACTATTAATTTGACAATGCAGCATGCAATGGGAGTCAGAGACTCTCGCTATTAGGTAATTTCAATAGTTAAGGATTTTTTTTATTTTTGTTAAAAAAATAAATAAAAGTAAACTTAGAAAACAAAGTATAGATTTGATCCATCTTAAGTTAATTATTCATGATTTCGACTCCAATGGGCATTAACAGTAACAACAACTTGAAATGAGCAAATGGATATATCTTGAATAACGAAGATTTAAGTCAGGATTTCTTAGAGATGAATGATTCAAGAGGGGCCAGTGTATGGTAGTTGGAGGTTGAAGAGATTCTAAGATTTCTTCTTCTCTGCAACTCTATCTTCCTAAGCTGTCAACCCAAGCTTCTTTGCTTCCAACATTTTCGAGATTCAGAACACAGTGCCCATCACCATCACCATCACCATCACCAACCAAGAATGCATTCAAATTCGATGTTTGTAAATTTGAAAATTCCAGCAGGCATTAACTGCAACCGGCGCAACATCAAGAATCAAATGCCGCTAGTCAATCAACTTATTCGTGCTTTTTTCCATCGTTGAACTTGGTACAACTGCAATATTAGTATGACTAAGATTCAAGTACTGGATTGTTCGTTTGTTTTAGTTTCTTTCTCGGTAATATTTTTCAATTATAATTTCAGTTTCATTATGTGAATTATTAAGATATTATTATCAATATAATTTGAGTAAATGTTTCTAGTTACTATTATTTGTTAGCTCAAATCACCATGCTAGCTAGTGGATTATGTTTCATTTCTTTTTTGTTAATCACTATTTTTTTGTTTGTGAAAAATATTAGTTCGTGTTAGGGAAGAGTATTTAAAATTTTATCATTTAGGTTATTGGGGTATATTGATATGTGATTAATCTTATTACCTTAAGTCGAAAAGGATCTATTGTAACTGTTAAGTTTATGCAACAATTTGAGAATAAAAAAAATATACATAACACTCATGTCTAACTATTGTTTATAAATGATGATCCATATGTAAAATAATATTATGCTTTTATTAAAATGAGGCTCTCATTTTCTTATCAAGCAATTTAAGGGGTATAATTATATTGATCTCTTAATTTTAATTGTACGTATGAAATTATTACATTTATTATACAAATGGATAGGCATATCCCCTCATTCATATCCTTAACAACCATATCCATGAACCCTAAATTTTATAAAGTAAGAATTTGACTTCTAGATATGCAGTCCTTATGCCTTATCAGATCGCTCCCCTCATGTCCAAGCAATATCGGCCTGCAGGGGAACTCTTAAGAGTCGAATACAGACACTAAATGCACATTTTCCACTGTTACTCACCTTATTTCTTGACAAAACAGGGTACTCCTAATAAAAGATTATAGGAAACCTTTCTTTAATTCATTACAATAGCAAACAGAATTGAGCATGAGAGTGAAGACGACAAAGTTACATATATTATCATTGTCTTTTCTCTAAATATATGTAAAATTCAAAGCTGGCATTACTCTCATACCCTCTCTATTGCAGCTCTAGAGATTTTATAATGTATCTATCATCTATTACAAAGATAGATGATCTCAATTTCCAAAAGAGCAATGGCTGAGTCTTTTAGTAGTTGGTCAAGTTCAATTGTTGATAATCCAGGTTGAGTAATTCATCTATTTATTCTTAAGTATTACTGAAACCACAAATCTATTGATGCCATCAATATCATTACATTATCCAAGCCACTTTATTCAAAATGTCGACCTCCACGCCTGCCAACATAGTTTGCTACTACGTGAAATCTATTTCCTCCATAGATTTCGTCAAAAGTTATCTTACTTATTGTGCAGCCCAATTATATTAAACACCTCTAATGATGTATTATTACCTGGGAAAGTTTTATTCTGCCATTTAGGAAACTGCAAAAGGAAACTTAACCTTCTCTACTCACTGATTTCCACACCTGTAGAGGTTATGCATCTTATGAAACACCAAAATGAAAATCTCGAAGGATGATAAAAGTAAAACAACTGCCACATTGAGACAACGGAGAGCAAAAAGTATCACTCTCTAGCTAAAAATGTTCTTCATAAAGTTCGATAGCCCATACCAATTGAGCTAAAATTATGGCACTATGGCTATCCCTCCATCCAAAAAACCTGAAAACTAAATGGTATATTTTCAGTTGGACTCAGGAAGAGATATTGAACGAAATTCAACATACAGCACGTGAAGACCCAATAGAAATGATGAAATGCTGCAAGACATCTAGACATTGCTAACGGATAAAAGGAGGATCCAAAATCATAAGAAACGACCAATCTGATAGGTGAGAATGGAAACAATTATCCATCACATCCAAAATCATAAGATTCAACAATATCAAGAATCTCAATTCTTGCAAATTATAACGCAAGCCATGATCTTGACACGGAATTCTCAACTAGAAACGGAAAATCTTTTGTATTTATTGAGAACTGCAAATCAAAAGAAGAAAGGATTCAAATCATAGCCAACCATGGATCAAGATGCACCCTTCCAGGCCATAAAATTCCAAGAACTCAAACCACCTAAAACCTGAGAGTTAATGAAATAAACCACCTTTCATCTCTGAGGTTATTCTATCCTTTCTATATGTCAAACTATAATATGGTATCACAGAGTGAGTGATCCTTTGATTATTCAAATAGAACATGGCGAGAAATAGAAGAGTGGGATGGAATGAGTTAGCGAAGAAGAAGCAGGACAACGAGATGCTATACATGAAGGTTTTCAAAGAGACGATGAAGAAGATCACAGAAGAGTGAACATAGATCCACGGGAGACGGAGAATGATCAAGTCATTGAAATCTTACAACTACACAATCCGGATTATCCCGGTATGCAACTTGCATGGTTTCTGCCCAATTGAGTGGGAGCAACTTTCTGAACTGGAGTAAGTCCGTGAGAAGAGCTCTGGGGGCGAAGAGCAAACTCGAGCTGCTTGAATGAAACATAGAGAAACCAGAAAGTTCATCACCTCATTATAAAGCATGGATTAAAATAGACTACATGGTTACTTCATGGATCATAAGTTCGATCTCGAAGGAACTGGTAGATGCCTTTATCCATATAGATTCAATGAAGAAGCTGTGGGATGCTTTGAACCAAAGGTTCGGAAGAAGCAATGGACCTAAGATAGTCAGACTGCAGCGTGAGATTGAAAGTTATATACAAGGTAATCAAAGTGTTTTGGTATATTTCAATAAACTCACGACCATGTGGAACGTACTAGACATGATATTACCACCTCTAAATTGTATGTGTCGTGATCGGAATACGATAGTAGAAAGGGAGGAGAATCAGAAATTGATGCAATTTTTGAATGGACTCAATGACAACTATGAGAATGCACGCAATCAATTTTTATTTCTGGATCCATTGCCAAATGTTAATCGGGCATATTGTATGATCTTACAAGTAGAAGATCAAAAGATCACCACAGATACGTTCATAGATGGAGGTGGTCAAATGGCAATGAATATTTGGCAGAAGTTCAATGCGAAGCAGCTGACATATGGAAGACAATACAATTTTAAAGGGAGGAAGACAAAGGAAGAAAAACAAAGTTTATACTGCTCACATTGTAGCAGACATGGACATGAAGAAATGGAGTGTTTTAAGCTTCATTGAGTACCGGATTGGTACAAGAAGCTAAAAGACGAAAAGGGAAAAATGAAAATAAATTTTTGAAGCACTAGTTGAGTCAGTGAAGCAGCAACACAATGCAAGCGACAATGGAACTGAATCCAATTTAGTTATTGAAAAGGCTATTCAAAAGGAATTTGCAAAATGCTTTGGACAGTGGATGAACAAAGGGAATACACAAGAGAAGCTTGATGTGAATATGATTCGAAAAGGATCAAATCCAGATGAAGAGTTTGACGGACATTATGCGTTCAACATACTTGGAGGAATGGAGAAAGAGAAATGGATAATAGATTCAGGTGCAAGTGCGCACATATGCTGTAATTCAAAGTTGATGAGAGATACTGCCAAACTCACGAGTGACGAGTCCACAAGACATTCATCTTCCAAACGGTTCGGTTAAGGAAGTTATCTATCAAGGTTCTGTGAGAATCAATGAAGAAAGTATGCTCAAAAATGTTCTCTATGCACTTACATTCACACACAATTTGATATCAGTGGCACAATTGGCTAAGGAAAGTTCAGTGAAATGTTTATTTCTGAATACTCACTGTGTCATTCAGAAAAATGAATCAGATCATATCATGGGGATCGACAAGATTGTGGGAAATATATACATGATAGGAGGAGGTATCTCATGTAACAGTGCTTCAATCTCGAGAATGAGCATAAAGGATTGGCATGAAGTGCTAGGTCATCCATCTGCAGATGCTGTGAAACATATACCAGAATTGAAAAAGAAATTAACATCAGAGATAATGGGAGATCTAAAAGGATGTGAGGTATGTGCTCGTTCTAAACATACTCGTTTACCATTTCCTACACTGCATAGGAGAACTTCAACTTTGTTTGAGTTTGTGCATATAGATTTATGGGGACCTTATAATTCTGAAAGCATTGATAATGTGCGTTTTATGTTTACTGTGGTAGAAGACTATAGTTGCAATACATGGACTTATATGCTTAGCACAAAGGGACAATTTTATGTGCTTAAACAATACATCTTAATGGTCAAAACTCAATTCAAAAGAGATGTTAAGAAGGTTTGAACCGATAATTGTTCAGAATTTGTCAATCAAAATGCGGGTAGTCTATTTGCTGATTTTGGAATTATGCATCACAGATCATGCGTTTACTCTCCTCAGCAAAATGGGATTGTGGAAAGAAGACATCGTAGCTTGATGCAGATTGCAAGAGCTTTGATGTTTGAAAGTAAACTACCTATAAATTTATGGTCATATTCATTATTGACTGCTACTTGGCTATTGAATCGGATGTTTAGTCAAGTTTGGGATGGAAGCGCCTATACTCTATTCTGAATAATTTTGAGCCTTCTTTTGATGATATTCACCCTTTCGGGTGCTTAGCCTATGTTGTAAACCTTTTACCACACAGAATGAAGTTTGACAGTAGGGCTTTAAAATGTGCTTTTCTGGGATATGCTATGAATCATAAAGGATACTTATTGTTCGATTTGGATAATTCTCAGGTTTTCATATCTAGAGATATGAAGTTCATAGCTTCTACTTATCCTTTTAAATCCATTTCTCAGTCGCATACAGATCCTCAGTCTCCACAATATATATCTTATCCAATAATGTAGGGAAAACTATGTTTAGCCCTCTCATGAGGATCTATCTTGGATGTTTAATTAATTCACCATACATTGATTATATTCCTAGCATGCACCTATATAATTAATTGCAACACGTGAGGGTTTTCTCGTGTTTACCTTTGAATCTGTCGGGGATGAACGGATCGAGACTCGTGCTTTGATCTTCTGGACAGTATCCCGGTTGCCCAATCTCCAATATCGAGTGAGGATAATCTATGGAGAATGCTACAGGAAATCACCCTATCCCTCTATGAATTTTCGAAAATTCCTCACAAATGACTATTATGATTCACGAAAATAATGCAAGGATAATTGTGAGGATTAGTCTTGATCTTATCTCTTACCTTATATTTATAATGCATTACCATAATCCCATAAGGAAAGGATCCATGCATATCCCATAAATATAATAATATCCTTATAGGATAAAGAGAATCAAATCCTTGCCATAGAGGGAGGTGGGCGCCGATTTCTTCAGTAGCTACGGGCCTGGATGGGCCAGCCCAGGGATCAAATGCAAGGAATAAAGATGGACCTCAAATAAATTAATTATCTTATGTTCAGCCCAGAACATAAATTAATTTATAAACATTCATTCATGCCACTAGAGAATAAATCTCGACTTACCCTTTATTACCGAAGGTGAGTCGGGCTTGCACTTAGACATTACGAATCCCAGATTTAAGATATCGACGTCCATTAATTATTTAGAGCATTCGATCGCTTAAAATAATTAATATCTTTAATTCTTAAGTAGTACCACTCAACCTTATTATTGTACTTGAGCTAACTCAACTGCAGGATTTAGTACAATAAACCTTTTGAGCTCCTTAAGGGACGCCATCATCCTAAACGGATACGGTGACTCGTCTGAGATAACTAGCATGACATACAAGCACCGCCACCACCCAAGATGCGGAGAATATTGGGTTAGAACATATAACCTCACCCATGAAAAGTCAAAGTGATGGTTAACAACTCATACTCACCTAATACCTTATCGAGATTTAGATCATCGTAAGTCACCGAGATCTTGGTTCTTCACGACGGTCGAGACGGAAGAACTCATCTCATTGTGATCCTTCAATACGTCGAGACGCATCAAAGATAGATAAGCAACTAAGTCAAGTCACTTCTTATCTATACAGCATGACTATACCGACAACTCATCCTCAAGTTGTCTCGGTGTGAAACTTTTATATCTCATTAAGCTCGACCAATCATACGGACACGTGATCTTCACACACTATATGATCTAACTTATATATGAGATAAGGGACACGGATATATGCAATCAAGTAATCAATTCAGATAGGAAATTGTAATAGTGGTAACGAGAAACATTGTATACAAGCTCAACCAAACCGCTTTCAAGATACAAATCCAACAATCTCCCACTTATACTAAAGCAAACTTTTAGTATACAATGTGTCTCTACTAGCTATTACAAACAAAACCATCACTTTGCTTCTCCCACTTATACAAAAGTTTCCTTTCTAAGTGGGTGCCATCAGTTTAATCCAAGTCCTCGAACGTGCACTTCGTAGACTTTTTTGCTGATCTCTTTGTGAATGGATCCGCTAGGTTATCCGTCGTATCAATCTTTTCAATCAAGACGTCCCTCGCCTAACGATTTCTCGTATGACATGGTACTTTCTCTCTATGTGTTTGGTCGCCAGGGTCCGTGGTTCCTTCGAGTTTGCCATCGCACCGAGTTATCACATTACACTATGATACTCTTGGGCAAACCAGTACCACACCTAGATCCATAAGGTAGTTCTTGAACCATACTGACCTCCTTAGCAGACCTCCAAGCGGCTACATATTCGGCTTCCATGGTAGAGTCCGCAATGCATTCTTCGCTTTGCACTCCACCAGATACGGCTCCACCTCCCAAGGTAAACACATAGCCCGAGGTAGACTTTTCTCATCACGGTCGGCTTGAAACCGAGTGCTGTAACCCAAAGGCATTAGACTATCGCATAGTAAACAGCCTATAATCTCGAGTCCTTTTCGGTACTTGAGTATATGCTTATCGCAATTCAATGAGCTTGTCCAGGTTAGATCGATATCTAGCTACTATGCCTACCGTGATAGCAGATATCGGCCTCGTACATAGCATTGCGTACATGAGACTTCCTACGGCGGAAGCGTAAGGAACTTGTCTCATTTCCTCTATCTCCTTTGCAGTCATAGGTGACTGCTCCTTAGATAAAGGAACGCCATGTCTGAAAGGTAGCAATCCTTTCTTGGCGGTCCGCATACTAAAACGAGTAATCACAAGATCGATGTAAGGCGCCGAGATAAGCTCAACATTTTCCTCTTGCGATCTCGGTAAACCTTGATCCCAAGAATGTACGCTACATCTCCTAAGTCTTTCATTTAAAAGCGATCGAATAACCAACTCTTTACGCCTGATAACAACTTCACATTGTTGCCAACTAGAAGAATGTCATCTACATAAAGTGCAAGAAATACCACATCACTGTTGACATCTAAACGATACACACAACTCTCGCTAGACAACTGGGTAAATCCATAGGACTTTACCACCTCGTCAAAGCGTAAGTTCGAGGATCGTGAGACTTGCTTAAGCCCATACATGGACTTCTTAAGCTTCCATACTAGATGCTCTTCACCCTTCACCACATAACCTTCGGGTTCTTTGATATAGATGTCTTTACCTTCCATAAGGTAACCGCTTAGAAAAGCATTTTCACATCCATTTGCCAAACCTCAAGGTTGAGTGGGCTGCTATGGCCAGAAAAATTCTGATGGACTTGAGCATTGCTACAGGCGAAAAGGTCTCATCGAAATCGATGCCCTCAATCTGAGTGTACCCTTTCGCCACAAGCCTGGCTTTAAAAGTTAAAACCTCTCCATCCGATCTCTCTTCCTCTTGATATCCACTTACTACCTATGGCTTCCTTGCCATCCGGTAGAGGTGTCTTTCGTATACATCCATAGTCTGTTATGGACTCAATTTCTAAGTCCATAGCGGTGTGCCATGATCTTGCATCAATGTCTTGTATCGCCTCATTGACGTCCATGGATCGACTATTGCTGCTCGTTTCCGGGACTAAATTCAAGATTCACCCACGAACATAAATCGCTCGGGTTGACGAACTACCTCCCACTACGACGAGACGCCATCGGCACAATGGCGGCGGTGGGTGCGAGAACTTGTGGTTATCTATCTTGCACAACTTGTCGGATAGGAGCCACTTGTACGGCCGGTATCTCCAAAGTGGAACTCGACCCACTACAATTTCTTGAAGTATCCGTGTCGATCCTCCCACTGACACCGACATCTCGCACTTTGGCTTAATCGGTGGTGGAATACGATCATCTTCTAATTCTCGAAGAATGATTTCAACTTTGGATTTATGGTTTGTCATATAATCCTCTTCTAAGAATTGGGCATTAGTGCTAATAATGACATTCGATCCTTAGGACTATAGAATAAACCACCTTTCGTCCTCTAGGATAGCCAATAAACGCCTTGCGTCGGATCTAGCCTCCAACTTTTCAAATTTTCTTCTTGTTCAAAGACATGTGTCGGATCGCCCATATCCTTATGTGGCTTAAACTAGGCTGCATACCAAACCACAACTCGAAAGGGTCTTTTCGATCGACGTGGATGGTACTAGATTTAGCAAGTATGCCGTCGTTTCTAAGGCATACCCCGTAACGAAATAGGCAATGTTGCATAACTCATCATTGATCTAACCATTTCCAAAAGAGTCCTATTTCTTCGCTCGACACATCATTTCTTTGTGGTGTGCCGGTGTAGTCTTGTTGGGAGGTAATCCCACACTTCACTAGATAGTCCATAAACTCGTTATCGAGGTATTCGCCACCGCGATCGGATCATGATGACTTGATACTTTTACCAAGCTTCGCCTCCACTTCCGCCTTAAACTCTTTGAATTTCTCAAAGCATTCGGACTTGCGGTGAAGCGGTATACATATCCGCACTTGAGTAATCGTCAATGAAAGTGACAAAATACTGTACCCTCCACGAGCTTGCGTGGACATCGGTCCACACAGTCGAATGGACTAGCTCCAACACTTCTTTGGCTCTATAACCCTTCGCTTTGAAGGGTCTAGTCGACATCTTACCTTCTATACTGAGATTCGCAGATCGAAGCAGAGTAACTGTTAGATTACCCAACGCCCATTCTTAGCCGTCTTTGGATCCTATTTAGATTGATGTGACCTAATCTAAGATGCCGAGAAATGTGGTGTCGTCTTGAAGAAAACTTTCTCTTTTAGGGTTTGTAGATGATGTAACATAGTTATAGGTATTATGTTTAGCAGAAATAGTATAAAGCGAATTATATAATGTGCCAACACAGATAACTTCGTCATTTCTTATGATAGAAACACCACTATCAAAAATAATGTAATATCCATGAGTAAATAATTTCAAACAGAAACAAGGTTCATAGAAAATCCGCACATATAAAACATCTTCAATACTAAAATGTTCTATCAAAACATAAAGTAACATCTCCGACCGCAAAGGCCTCGACTTTCGCGCGTTGCCCATTGAGATCGTTATCTCACCATCATCTGACTCCCTTGTCCGCGGGAACCCACGCAAGTGTAACAAACATGATCGATCGACCGTGTCTACTACCCATGAATGAGTAGAACAAGTTTCTAAACATGTTTCACGTTAAAGCAACAATGGCGTACTTGAGCCTTGAGCATAGGGCACTTGGCCTTCCAATGCCCGTCTTACCGCACTTGAAGCACTTGCCTCTCCTTCGCTTCTTTAAGCCTCGGTGGCGAGCATGTTCTGCTCCCATTACTCCCACTATTTTCCTCGCTCTACCACCTTTGGTGCCCTTTTCTTTTCCATTTTGCAACGGAAAATTTGGGCCCTAGATGTGCTAGCAAGAGCATGTGCTCCTTTACCCATAACTCCTTCCGCGCCACGAGATCATTAAGCAACCGACTAAGTGTAAACTCGGTCTTGCTCATGACGATTCACGTAAAAATTCTCAAAAGACTTGGGCGGTGTATTGAGGATGATATCGACCTTGGCCGCCGTCAATACTTCCTCCCAACCGATCAAGACTATCCATGAGATAAGTCATGGGAGACATGTTCATGGACCGAACTTCCTTCTTCCATCTTACACGCCAAGATTTCTCTCATTGTGTGGAAGCGGATCGTCGATCCGATTGCCCAAACTTACTCTCGAGACTTGACCATATTTCGATCGCGTCACCATCGATCGATGCTGCGGTGCAAGCCTTTGGATATAGTAGTCATCATATAGCATTTTTCCATATTGTTCGACTTATGCCAAAGTCTCGCCGACTCTCATTGCTCATTAGTCGATCGTCGATAAGGGCATCGGGTTTAGGAGTAGTGAGAACAAAATGTGTTCTTCAAATGATAAGAACATATTCCATGTTTCGCTTCCACTCGATAAAATTCGGACCGGATATGGGTTTTGTGCGAGCATATTGATAATCGGTAAGAGACATATCCGAAAAGACAATGTAAACACATAAGCATACGATCGCACATAATTCGTAATAATAATATTGTAACCTTTTGATAAAACAATATTAATTGAAACCTCCAATCGCCCAAGGAATTCCACATACAAGCCACGCGTGACGCGTTTACACGAACCCCCGACTGCACTAAAATATACCTTTTAGTCGTTTAATTTCAATCCATGTCAACTTATCATTATGACAAATGAAATTAATGATTGGACCTTACTAGACCACATCACTATCGCAAGAAGGGACTTCGTGGGAAGTTGTACTCGAGGTGATGTCTAAGCAATTACCACTATTTTAACAGTAGAAAATGAATTCTTAGAATTGGCATACTCACTAGGACCATACCGCTTCCAATCTAAATTCCTTTGTTATCTCATTTTAAAACTATCTCTAGATAACTTATGAAAATCGCACATGCAAGCCACGCGTGTGGACGTTTACACATGAAACTCCCACTTCTCAATAGATTTAAAAGGTTTTATTTAGAAATCTCATCTAACAAACTTATGATAAACAGTGCAAGCAAACCACGCGTGTGGACGTTTACTCACAGTGCGTCTCACTTTGTTTAGAGATCAAAAAGTGGAGGTCTTGACATCTTAATTTAAAATTAATATGTCGGGTTACTTGCTTAGTGTTTTTGTTCAAAAGGTTTGTCCATGCAGATCACGTAATCCTAGCATGCTTTTCTATAGAACTCAACATGTAAAATATGCTCGTAGAATTCTAAAATATGCTTGAAAACGCGATAAACCTAACATGCTTACTATGCGATCCAATCACGAAAACATATAATATGTTTGTTCACGTAATTTAAACATACATAGCATGCTTCTTCGCGATAATTTAAACATCCACGACATGCAATGAACGATTAAAAATAAAATAAAACGCTCATCGTGGCCCACTCGTGGAACCCGCACTTTCTTGCCTAATCTATTACATAGAATTGTAAAGCATGATCTTCATAAACTTTGAAAAACGGGCCTCGCGTGCGGGCACAGACCGATTCGTAAAGCGGATTCGGCCGGAAAATCGAGTTCCGGTGGAAAACGGGTGCAGGCGTGTTTGGGCGAAAATGGGCCGGCAGCGTGCTAGGCGCGCCCATGCGCGCCAAAGACTGCCGCCGCCGCCTTTCTCGCCGCCTCGCGTGCTCCTCACGGGCTGCCTCACGGTCGTGAAAGCGACCGCGACCGCCGAGCACGCTGCGCGCGACCACGCTGCGTTAGCTACGCGCAGCGCTTGGTGCGCGTTGCCTCGTGGTCATCCTCGCGACCGCGAGCTCGCTCGCGAAGCGTCGGGATCTCACGCGACAAACGTGCGCCCGTCGCCCGCAGCGACGCTGATGCGCGCGTGCCGCCTAGCGGATGCTGGCGGCCGTGACCACGACGAGCGCTGCCGAGCTCGCATCCTCGCCGCCGAGGATGCCGAGGCCTCCGCGCGGCGCGAGCCCTGCGCCCCTGGCCGCCGAGCCGTGCCGCCGGTGTCGCCCTCGCCCGGCCTGCCGTCGCGCAGCGTGTCCGCGAGCGCCGTGCGCGCTAAGCGCGACGTCGCCCGCACGCCGTGCGACCTCTTGCCGATGAACGCCCGTCGTCTCGTTCTTCGTTCTTCTTTTACATATAAGATTTACAGAAAAATAAATCTAATCTAACCACGGATTTTCTCGTGGTGAAAAACAAAATCCGACAAAAAATTAAAACGAGCCACGATGAATGAAAGATCCAACAATTAATATATTGCGCACGTAATAATCAAACGTGAATTAATCCAACAGAGCCAAGATACTGATCCCAGGCTCTGATACCAATTGTAGGGAAAACTATGTTTAGCCCTCTCCCGATGATCTATCTTGGATGTTTAATTCACCATACATTGATTATATTCCTAGCATGCACCTATATAATTAATTGGAACACGTAGGGGTTTTCTCGTGTTTACCTTTGAATCTGTCGGGGATGAACGGATCGAGATTCGTGCTTTGATCTTCTGGACTGTATCCCGGTTGCCCAATCTCCAATATCGAGTGAGGATAATCTATGGAGAATGCTACAGGAAATCACCCTATCCCTCTATGAATTTTCGAAAATTCCTCACAAAGGACTATTGTGATTCACAAAAATAATGCAAGGATAATTGTGAGGATTAGTCTTGATCTTATCTCTTACCTTATATTTATAATGCATTACCATAATCCCATAAGGAAAGGATCCATGCATATCCCATAAATATAATAATATCCTTATAGGATAAAGAGAATCAAATCCTTGCCATAGAGGAGGGGGGCCGATTTCTTCAAGAGCTACAGACTGGATGGGCCACCCAGGATCAAATGCAAGGAATAAAGATGGGCCTCAAATAAATTAATTATCTTATGTTCAGCCCAGAACATAAATTAATTTATAAACATTCATTCATGCCACTAGAGAATAAATGCTGACTTACCCCTTTATTACCGAAGGTGAGTCGGGCTTGCACTTAGATATTACGAATCCCCGTATTTAAGATATCGCACGCCCATTAATTATTTAGAGCATTCTGACTGCTTAAAATAATTAATATCTTTAATTCCTTAAGTAGTACCACTCAACCTTATTATTGTACTTGAGCTAACTCAACCTGCAGGATTTAGTAAAATAAACCTTTTGAGCTCCTTAAGGGGACGTCATCATCCTAAACGGATACGGTGACTCGATACAGATAACTAGCATGACATACAAGCACTGCCACCACCCAAGATGCGGAGAATATTGGGTTAGAACATATAACCCTCACCCATGACAAGTCAAAGTGATGGTCAACAACTCATACTCACCTAATACCTTATCGAGGTTTAGATCATCGTAAGTCACCGAGATCTTAGTTCTTCACGACGGTCAGACAGAAGAACTCATCTCACTGTGATCCTTCAATACGTCAGAGACGTACCAGCATAGATAAGCAACTAAGTCAAGTCACTTCTTATCTATACCGTAGCCTATACCGACAACTCGTCCTCAAGTTGTCTCAGCTGTGAAACTTTTTATATCTCATTAAGCTTGACCAATCATACAGACTTCTGTGATCTTCTACACACTGTATGATCTAACTTATATATGAGATAAGGGGACACAGATATATGCAATCAAGTAATCAATTCAGATAGGAGATTGTAATAGTGGTAACAGGAAACATTGTATACAAGCTCAACCAAAATTGCTTTCAGAATGAAGTTTGACAGTAGGGCTTTAAAATGTGCTTTTCTGGGATATGCTATTAATCATAAATGATACTTATTGTTCGATTTGGATAATTCTCAGGTTTTCATATCTAGAGATATGAAGTTCATAGATTCTACTTATCCTTTTAAATCCATTTCTCAGTCGCATACAGATCCTCAGTCTCCACAATATATATCTTATCCAATACTTGATTCATCCTCTGAGCAGAATTCATCTGATCATAGTTTGTCCCCTTATCATTTTGACTCACCCGTAAATGATTCCATATATACTCAGTCTGATATTTCCCCTGTGTCTGATCCACCAAGAAAGAGTAATCGCACATCCAAACCACCAATATAGATGACTGATTATATAGGTGTTTTGGATATTTCATCTTCTTCACACATAAATAATTCATCCAGTATCACACCTCCCACATTTCCATATCAAGTTTCATGTTGTCTGTCACCAACATACACTGCCTTTCTCGTAAATATCAATCACCTCAATGAGCCACCATCATATCAAATCGCAAATACCTATCCCGAATGGAGAGAAACAATGGACAATGAACTTTCAGCTCTTGAGCAGAATCAGACATGCATTCATACCGAGTTACCAGCTGACAAAAGACCAATTGGATGCAAGTGAGTTTATAAGGTGAAGATGAATGTTGATGGTTCAGTAGAGCGTTTCAAAGCTCGTCTAGTTGCAAAGGGATACAATCGGAAATACGGGATAGACTATACGGAGGTATTCTCTCTTCTTGCGAAGTTAGTTACTGTTTGTTTTCTCATAGCTGTTGCAACTATACATGATTGGCCTATACATCAAGCTGATATCAACAATGCTTTCTTACATGGTTTTTTGCATGATGAAATTTACATGACTCCACCACAGGGCTAATCTAAGGCTAGACCGGGACAAGTTTTTAAATTAGTGAAGAGCTTATATGGTCTAAAGAAAGCCTCTAGAGAATGGAATGACGAGTTATGTTATCATCTTCGTTCCTTTGGATTCAAGCAGTCCCCTCATGACCACTGCCTTTTTATCAAAGGCACATGTTCCACATTTCTTTGCCTCCTTGTTTACGTGGATGATATCCTCATTACGGGACCTGATGAAAATTTGATCGATAGGGTCAAAACTTATCGCAATGCATCATTTATTATTAAAGATCTTGGATTGGCAAAGTATTTTCTAGGTATGGAGATTGCGCGAGGAGTCTCTGGGACTTCGGTTAACCAAAGAAAATATATATTGGATCTTTTTGAGGCAACTGGACTCATTGGTTGTAGATCAGTCACAACACCTTTTCCCCAAGGTACATCTCTATCATCCACTGGATCATCACCTCTTGATAAACCGGATGCATACAGAAAACTTGTTGGAAAGCTTCTATATCTTAATCTCACACGGCCTGACATCAGTTATGTGGTCCAACAACTGAGTCTTGTAAATAATCCATGCAAGCATCATTGGGAAGCTGTTATCCATGTGCTGAAATACTTGAAGGGATGCCCTTCGCTTGGATTATTCTATCCTACTAGATGTGATTGTCTGATTAATGCTTACAGTGATGCTGATTGGGGAACTTGCGTGGATAAGCGATCCTTAACTTGTTATTGTATTTTTCTTGGGAAATGTTTGATCTCTTGGTGATGTGATCGCTCCTTTTTCCACACGAAAAGGTTTAAGTATAGGGTAAGCGAAGTATCGTATCCACAGAGATTGTATCACGAAAACATAGAAGCTAGCTCAACGACAATTCATCATTATCCAAGCACAGAATTTGGGTGAAAAGTTTTAAGGCTTCGGAAATTAATCCAAAGCAAAGGTAACCAAGCAGAAATATAAATAAAGCAATAAAATCACGAAAGATGACTATGAAGAAAGACTAACCCTAGGGATGCATCAATCCTATCCACAACGATGTTTATCCTGCTCATTATTAACCGCTTTAATCCGCATAAGACGGAAGATCACATATATAACCAACAACTTCGATTCGACAATTCGGCGATTGATTACTAATTTTTCCTATCACGATTCGCCTCTAGAGGAAAATAAGCAACTCAAAAGGATCACTAAGAATATGCTTCCTACGAATGTCCTATCTCGATTCGACTCGAGGCTCATTCGTATCATGCATTCAAGATCGATTGACAATTAATACAATTACGTCATTAACTGGCAACTAGATATGCATCAAGATTGATCAGAAATCAACACATATAATTAAGCACCATGAATCATGAATCAAAGCCTGGAAGGTAAATAACAATAGCAGGAATCACAACATATAAGATCGAATCATGCAAACCCTAGGATTAGAACGGAAAACTAGCCAGACATAATAAACGGAATAAAATACGATTTAACCATAAAAACGAAAATTAAATATATAAAACCCGTAGGGAAGCGTTGGATGAACAATGGTTGGTCTTGAATCCAATCCCAAGCGAACGAACGGAAAACGATCGGACAAAAACGTTCCGATCGAAAACGAAACGATAAACTAAACTAGAACAACGGAAAATCAATACTAGAATTAAACTAAATGAAGACTAAAGCTAAAGAAAGGAAAAGCGGAGAAAACGAGCTCGGGCGATGGGGTGCGATTGGGCGCAAGGGGTGTTGCCATATATGTAGGCACACCCCAAACCCTAATTTGCCTTACGCCGCTCGATGCATGAAAGACTCCGCTGTCGCTAGAGTCTTGGTCGCGAGGTAAGTCTCTTCATGGTCCTCTTGCGCAAGATGGTACCTCGACACAGCTGGCGGTCGCTAGTAATTCGCGCCGTAGGCGAAATCGTCGATGAGTTCTCGGCGCCAAGCTTCTTCGCGAGCACGAGGTTGCGGTCGCGGCTCGTGGGTTCTCGCGTGTTTCCTAGCGGCCAGCCTAGCGACCGCTAGGCTGGTCGCTAGAAATAGGTCGGTTTGAAATACTTTCGTGCGCCGTTCCTTGCTTCGATTATCAACATATAAACCTACAAAGCGTCGAAGGAAACACCCAAGAGCAAGATCTTCTAGAAATAGATAAAACATTAAGAATCGATACATAAACGCACATTAAACGAGCTAAACTCATCTTCAAATATCAACTATAAACGTGTAAAATGCGCGTTTATCATAATGCAAAAATCAAACAACTGTCTCCGTCTCGTCAGCTGAGGCTGAATATCGTGCACTCAGTGCCACGGTGCACGAGCTTACTTGGATTCATTTTTTATGCACTAACTTTGCTGTGATGATTCAGTTACCTATTCCCCTACACTGTGACAATCAAGCGGCAATTCATATTACAAGGAATCAGGTATTCCATGAACGTACGAAGCATTTGGACATCGATTTTCACTTAGTTCGTGATCATTTCTGCGAAGGTTTTCTTACTCCGACCTATATCACTACTAAGTTGCAGCTGGCTGATATATTTACCAAATCACTTCCTGGCCCGCGATTTCAGTTTCTGTTATTCAAGCTTGGTTCGGTGGATCTCCACTGTCTCCAGCTTGAAGGGGGCTAATGAGTTGAAATATATTTCTTATACATGCATGCCGGGCATGCAGAATAAATGCCGAAGGATATAGTCATTATGTTCTGAATTAGCAAGTGTGCCACGTGGACATCTTAACTGAAGATGGTTGAAGGATGAAATCAGTTACAAAAAGTTGTTAAATAGTTTGTTAAATAGTTTGTTAGTTTGTTAGGAAGCAGTGGCTCTTGAGCTCTCTATGTAGTTGCTCTTCGAGCTCTCTGTAATTCCTATAAATCATTCTTGTATTTTGTTTTCTCAGTTTTGAGAGTTAATGAAATAAACAACCTTTCATCTATGAGGTTATTCTATCATTTTTATATGTCAAACTATAATACCCATTACCACTCCTAGCACCAGGGGTTGTACCCTGTGCAACATATGCAGTACCCTGCAAAGGCTGCAAATTTTCTGCTTTCCCCATTGCAGAAAAAAAATTCCAACAATGTGGGTCTTTTCCTTGTGGGTTCTTCAGCTACACTCCATTACTGAAACCTCTTTTAGTGAAAGAAACTCCATTGCTGATTCCCATTTTCTTCTCTCTCTTTCCCCTTTTGTTTTTCCTGCTTAGACAGATTGATATGAAATTTTGGTGAGTGGTTATGCGTTGGAGAAAAGGAAAAATTTTTACTTTAGGGTTTGAAAGTTTTGGGATGGAAGTGGAAGATTGTGGCGTAACTTCAGCAGATCAACTGTTTCTTTCCTAGTCGTGAGGATAAAGACAAGTCAATGTGTTGTCTTGATTTTCTTCTTTCCATTTCTTATTTTTCACTACAACCAAATAGTAATTTTGTTTGATTTGCCTCCAAAAAAAATTGTTTGATTCTTTAAAAAACTATTTAATTACAATTTTGAATCTATATTGTTTACAAGAAAAAAGATTTCTGCTATGGAAACTGATATGATACGGCCCAACTACTAGGCCCAAGCATCAGGCCCAATATAAATGGGCCCCGACATTAAGCTCGGCCTATGTGAGTTCGGCCCAAGAAGACTCCTCAACCAACTACAACTCAAATCGCAGTGGGGCGTAGAACATTCGGATGCATATATAAAAGAATCCTTATGAGAGAAGACTTTGTATTAGAGTCAAACTCAATATGATGATATATAAATAGAGGCTAGATTAGAAGAAAGAGATCATCTACACTATTTGTAATCGCTTCTTGCACACTTAATACAGATATACTCTCTTGCTCTGTGGACGTAGATCTATTTCAATAGATCGAACCACGTTATTTCCTCGTGTTCCTTACGCATTTATTACCCTACGAAATTAAGATCGATCACTGGCGCCGTCTGTGGGAACTCAATTCTGTGTTTTCAATCAACTTTTTCTCAGGGAATCAATCACAACGATGAGGAATACAAGAAGCATTACATCCAGGGCTGTTACCGGCAACAATAACGGCGGCAAGACGCGCCAAACGCGGCATGGGAAAAGTTCGATAAGAGATATGACCCCCGAAGGACATGTTCAAAGTCTGGATGAGCGAGACAACCCTATCCTACGTGAAGAAGAAGATTACCGCAGCGAAGGAGGTCGCAACAGCAACAGAGAGGAACCCCAAGCGCCGCAGTTGAATCTCGAAGTGGCGGTTAAAGGGTTCCTCGAAAAAAATAAGGAGAGCTTCCTCCAGTACCTCAGCTGAGAACAAGGTAGGCTTCATCATGAAGAAAAGGAGGCTGAAGTCTCATCAAAACACGAGGCAGCACAGCGAAGTGAATCCTGATCACTCACTTTTCTAACACTAAAAAGTGTAAGTATATAGGTAAGTCGAGTGTCGTATCCACATGGATTATGTCTGAAACACGTAAGCTAGCTCAGCGATAATTCATCATTATTCGCCACGAGAAAATTAGGTGAAAGGTTTTAAGGGCTTGAATTTAATCCAGCGGCGTAACCATGCGTAAAATAAAACAAAGCAATAAACACACGGAGATAAAATGATAAGAGAGACTAACCCAGGGATGCATTAATCCTATCCACAACATATGTTTATCCTGTTCCTATTAGCCAATTTTAATTCGCATAAGATGGAAGATCACAAATATAACCAACAACTTCAATTACGACAATTGCGGCGAAGAGATTACGAGTTTTCCTACCATTCTAGGTGAAAACAAGTAACTCCAAAAGGATCACTAAGAATATGCTTCCTACGAATATCCTATCTCGCCTACGACTCGAGCCTATTCAGTATCATGCATTCAAGATCGATTGACAATTAATACAATTACATAATTAACCAACAACTAGATATGCATTAAGATTGATCGAAATCAACACATATAAATAAGCACCAAGAATCATGAATCGATGCGGGAAGGTAAATAGCGATAATGAAATCACAACATATAGGATCGAATCATGCAAACCACAGGATCGAAGACGAATTTTAGCTACGCATAATTAAATTACCAAAGCAATAAATAATTAAATAAAACATAAATTAAGATAGAAAGATAAACCGTAAGAATCCACGAAGAACAATTGTAGCGACTTGAATCCGGAAGAAAGTCTAAATTCTAATACTAAACTATGAAATTGGAATGAAAATACTTAAAGTAAAAGCTAAACTAAATTAAACGGGAAAAGAACTTGCAAAAGAAAATAAAGAAGAATTTGTGTTCTGCTCTGGAATGGTGTCGAATGGTGTTTTAAAACTACTGATCTATCTCCCTATTTATAATAAAACCCAAGCTCCCTTTTTTCATAAATTCCTCAATCCTATTCTGACTCTGATTCAATCCTATTCTGACTCTGATTCAATCCTATTCTGACTCAGATTCAATCCTATTCTGACTCGGATTAGAAGTATACATGGACTAGGTGTCTCAAATTGCTGAAAATTCATGATTTCTCGCGAGTTTTGCCCTTGCGACCTTAGGTCGCGAGCAAAACTCGCGAATCATCTTTTCTCGGCTGCAGCGACTTCATTTGTTTCGCTCTGTCTCTCTCGTCCGGACCGAATTACAATCCGTTTACGCCTACGGACTCCTATTGAGATGCTCTTTAACATAGTTAACTTTGTACATCTATCCTTGTCAAATCCATTTCATCATATTCAACGTCGTTTTCAAAGCAGTTCTTCTTCGCATGAGCTCATGATGGGATATTGATTCCTCTTTATCGTGATCCACCTTTTGACATTAAAACCTATGCTAAAATGACATGAAATACACACGCATAATATCTTCCAAGGTAAACATAAATATATCAAAAGACAACTCAAAAGATCACTTATCACTTAGAAACAAAACGAATATAATTTTATAAATCATGTAAAACGAGGCTTATCAACTCCCCAAACTTACCCTTTTGTTTGTCCACAAACAAATTAAAACAAAGAGAGGCGACTGAGAGGCAGGGTAAAGAGTCGAGCGATAAAAGCAATAAGCCTCGAGTAATGAGCAATAAGCGATTCACTCAAATGAATCAAATCACAACATCTTTCGTTCAACTCCACACATCATCATAATCATAAGCACAAGCCTTCTCAAACTTGAATCCTCACGACATGGATATATATATAAGAAATCTCAAACACTCAAGTGTATTAAGGAGGATGTGTATGCTCTCAAAGTTCAAAATTACATGGAATCTACCATAAGCTTGCAAATCGTCTAATTCTCCATTGCTCAAATATGTGCTCAAGAACTAAGATCAAAAAGGTCTTTATAAAAGGTTATAATGTAGGCTCTTTGATAGGGTCGGATATATTTAGGCTAAGTGACTCATAATCCCATAATGAAAAACACCATAAGTATCACAAGACATAATTCCCAAACTTTCACAATTCATTTCAAATCTCTACACCAAAGAGTCATTTTTTCTAAGAATTCCACAATTTTCATAAAAGTGATATACTCATCTCAAGCACTAGTTACTTACCCATTTATGTTCTTTTCACACACTTGTGTCATTTATTTATTTATTTATTTTTTTGAACTTATATATGTAAGCAACTATTTTTATTATTATCACTTCCTCAACAATTATTCTCTTTCCTTTCTTTTTCTCAACCTTTCATTCAAGCAACCAAAAATCACACTAACAACATAACCCAACCCACGACTATATGAATGAATAAGGTAGGCTCAAACGGGCTCATCAAAGGATAATAACATAAAAGGTTAGTGTTTGGATAGTGTATAGGCTAAGAAAAGAATGCCTAATATCATTTCAAAATTCTTAAGCACATCAATGCAAACTCGAAAAGAACCGAGCAAGTTCTAGAGAAACACATGCTATTTCAAACTATTCACACGAGAAAGAAACAAGACCGAAAAGATATGACAATGAAAGCTCAAGTCTCACGGGTGTTTCAAAATGTGATCAAGTTCTCAAAGGCTCAATACTCACAATAATCATAACATGCTTCGTCTCACAAAATCGTTACAATAGATTTTCTAAAAACAATTCTCATCATGGTGCTCGTTATTCAACTCAACCCAAAGCAGACACAAACCCGGACACGAAAACAAAACAAAACAAACAAAAAGAAAACAAAAACGAAAACAAAGGAAAACATTGGGTTACCTCCCAACAAGTGCTAAATTTAAATGTCTTTAGCTAGACCATTTCATACCCGATCAATCTGGCGTTTTGGCAGCAGTCTTCTTACCAAATCTTTGCTTGCCTCCATATTTTGCGTTGACTGCAGACCACCACTGAGTGTGGAAGTGGCCTCCCCCAAACTTGAACAAGTCACTCGGAGTTCCATGCCGAGTCCATCTTTTCTTTGTAGCACCCTTGTCACCTAGTCGGTTGACATCCAAGCTCGAGATTTGGCTAGCTGCAACAGTGGTGATTGAATGACACTCTTCATGCTCTGCACTATCGTGTCGCGGGATGGCATCATAGATTGAGATTTTCAGCTTCTCATCGTTAACACGAAAAGTTAGATCACCTTCCTGCACGTCAATTAAAGCACGACCAGTTGCTAGAAAAGGTCTACCCAAGATTAGTGGTTGATTTTTAAATTCAGGAATATCTAAAATAACAAAATCTGCTGGAAAGACAAAATCCCGAACTCTTACCAACACATCCTCAACTATCCCCTTAGGGTATGCGACTGACCTGTCAGCCATCATTAACGAAATGGAGGTCTTCTTGGTTTGCCCGGCCCAAGCAATTGAACACATTTAACGGCATCGGGTTTATGCTCGCTCCTAAATCACACAACACGTTGGGGAGCGTGTGCTCGCAATCTCGCACTCCAACGTAAAACTACGGGATCCTTACGCTTTGAGGAGCTTCCTACGCAAGCGACATCTGCATTCTTCGGATAGGGTAATTTTTCAAATTTCCCAATTTCTTCTTGCTTGCAAGCGCGTCTTTAAAAATTTCATGTATCCGGCATGTTTCGCGGTGCTCAAAGAGAGGCAAATTCATCTCAACTTTTGAAAATCTCTTTGAACGCGCAAACTCCTCGTCATATTTTGACTTGACTAGTCGACTCGGAAATGGGACCGGAGGAGGTGCGTGCGAATGGATTCAGGAGGCCGCCCGCGGTTGACCTCGTGACCGATGGGAAGGTCGCGAGGCGCTTCGCTCTTTGCAATCCTCCTTCGCGTTCAAAATTGCGGGCGCTGGGTCGCTCGCGAACAAATCTGGGGCGTGCACAATCTGATGGCTCGCGGTCAGGCTCGCGGGCGCGTGCTCGGTCGCGAGCTTCCGTGGGCAAATTTCGGGACTCCTCGCGATCGGGCTCATGCTCGCGAGTTCGGTCGCGAGTTTCTGCTCCAGTTTACTTTCTTGCTCCGTATGGCTTGGGTAAGCTTGTCCACTTCTCGTCTGGATGGCGAAACATTGATTTTTCGGGTTTACCTCCGTATTACTCGGAAATTGGCCCGTCTTTTGTAGTGCATTCAACTGTACGGCTACTTGACCAATCTGATTTTCCAAAATCTTCATATGCTTTCCCATAGCCGTCACAGTGGACTCCAAATGATTAATCTTCTGCCCGGTGTTGCTTATAAATGAGTTCTGGTTCGTCGTCAATTGTTGGTTGCTTACAACCAACTGCTGCATCATGTCCTCTAGACTCGGCTTCTTCGTCTCTTGAATCACTTCATTCTGAACTGAGAAACCTGGCGGAGGCTGTTGAAAATTATTGGGGTTGGCGTACGAGAAATTTGGATGATTTCTGTTATTTGCATTGTATGCCGGATTCCCTCATGATTCCTCCGATTGATGTGGTTGACCTCTTACATCTCGATCGACTCTTCAAAGAGTGAATTGCTTCATCACTCGTCAGATTTGAATCGGTCTCGACAATTCCGCTTTAACCATTAGCGTTCTCTCGTTGGCCATTGATAACTATTTGTCGCCATCTCTTCTATGATGCGTGGCCTCCTCTAAACGATGATTCAATATCCACCGCCGACGCATCCACTATGCTCCTTATATGCCATGTCATTGCATCAGAAGCTGCGTGATCCATTGTTCTTTGGAGAATCCGTGTTGTGGGCACTTTCTCAATAGGCCCCGAATCGCTCCCACGACTAACAATGACTCATCTCCTAGCCGGGAGAAGTGGGAGATCTCGGCGATGATTTTACGGGCTTTGGTGGCGGAAAATACTTTGAGAGGAACTTTTCAAAGATCCCCAATTGTTTATGCCGTGCGGTCCAAACTCTTGAACCACTCCTTCGCCGATTGAGCAGAGAGAATCCGAACATGCGCATCCGGATCGTGTCTTGTGGCACCCCATTCATTTGATGGTGTCACAAATGTCGAGGAATGTCTCAAGATGCGTCGGGTCTCTCGTGACTCCTCCCCAAACCGCTCTCCTTGTACCATCTTGATTAGGGCCGGCTTTAACTCGAAGTTGTTTGCATTGACTTAGGGCCCCATCCGCCTCCTGGAATTGTTCGGTGGGAGGTCGGTACATATAATTCGAGGTCTCGTCTCGAGCAGGACTAGGAGTCCCATATTCGCCATCCGGTGCTGCATCTCTCGCGAAATCGGCTAACATGCGTGCAGCTTGCTCGGGAGGAATGCCCTGTTACGTGGATTAGCCGCCATTGCAGCCGTCTCTTCTCTCGTCCTCTTTTCCTTTGAGAGCTTTCGATCTCGGGATCTAGTAATATTTCGGAGGTCCCCGAGATCTTACGCATAAACTTCCCGAGAAAAGAGAAGACTCTGGTAACAATAAATAGTATAATATATAACTTGAATTAATAAATCCAAATCGTCAAATTATTCCTATGTAATCTTAACAATCCCCGGGAACGGCGCCAAAATTTGATCGCTCACTTTTCTAACACTAAAAAGTGTAAGTATATAGGTAAGTCGAGTATCGTATCCACGGGATTGTATGTCTAAAACACGAAGCTAGCTCAACGATAATTCATCATTATTCAAGCACGTAAAATTAGGTGAAATGTTTTAAGGGCTTGAATTTAATCAGCAGCGTAACCATGCGTAAAATAAAACAAAGCAATAAACACACGGAAGATAAAAGCAGATAAGAGAGACTAACCCTGGGATGCATTAATCCTATCCACAATATATGTTTATCCTGTCCTATTAGCCAATTTTAATCCGAGACAAGATGAAGATCACAAATATAACCAACAACTTCAATTACGACAATTGCGGCGAAGAGATTACGAGTTTTCCTACCATTCTAGGTGAAAACAAGTAACTCCAAAAGGATCACTAAGAATATGCTTCCTACGAATATCCTATCTCACCACGACTCAAGGCCTATTCAGTATCATGCATTCAAGATCGATTGACAATTAATACAATTACGTAATTAACCGACAACTAGATATGCATTAAGATTGATCGAAATCAACACATATAAATAAGCACCAAGAATCATGAATCGATGCGGGAAGGTAAATAGCGATATGTAAATCAAAACATATAGGATCGAATCATGCAAACCCAGGATCGAGACGAATTTTAGCTACGCATAATTAAATTACCAAAGCAATAAATAATTAAATAAAACATAAATTAAGATAGAAAGATAAAACCGTGAATCCACGAAGAACAATTGTAGTGACTTGAATCCGGAAGAAATTCTGAATTCTAATACTAAACTATGAAATTGGAATGAAAATACTTAAAGTAAAAGCTAAACTAAATTAAACGGGAAAAGAACTTGCAAAAGAAAATAAAGAAGAATTTATGTTCTGCTCTGGAATGGTGTCGAATGGTGTTTTAAAACTACTGATCTATCTCCCTATTTATAATAAAACCCAAGCTCCCTTTTTTCATAAATTCCCCAATCCTATTCTGACTCTGATTCAATCCTATTCGACTACGATTCAATCCTATTCGACTCGGATTAGAAGTATACATGGACTAGGTGTCTCAAATTGCTGAAAATTCATGATTTCTCGCGAGTTTTGCCCTTGCGACCTTAGGTCGTGAGCAAAACTCGCGAATCGTCTTTTCTCGGCTGCACGCGCGACTTATTGTTTCGCCTCGCTCTCTCTCGTCCGGACCAATTACAATCCGTTTGCGCCTACGGACTCCTATTGAGATTCTCTTTAACATAGTTAACTTTGTACATCCATCCTTGTCAAATCCATTTCATCATATTCAACGTCGTTTTCAAACAGTTCTTCTTCGCATGAGCTCGCGACTGGGCTATTGATTCCTCTTTATCGTGATCCACCTTTTTGACATTTAAACCCATGCTAAAATGACATGAAATACACACGGCATAATATCTTCCAAGGTAAACATAAATATATCAAAAGACAACTCAAAAGATCACTTATCACTTAGAAACGAAACGAATATAGCCTTATAAATCATGTAAAAATGAGGCTTATCAAATCCCCCAGCCTCCGGATGGTAGGCACTCGTGTTGCAAATAATACCTCTACACGAGTCGGTTTCCAAACCAATCGTGCAAGGGATGAGCAATGTGGGGCAGATCGTCGTGATCGCTGCGAGGTCGATCCCCATAATTATAACGAGTCCGGCAGACGAACTCGGCATCGCTCTCTGGGAGACAGGTTCGATGGATACGGGAGGATTACTACCCCTTTCTCTAACGAGATACTCGATACTCCTCTCCCGGACAAGTACAGGGTGCCAGGTATCGCCCCCTATGACGGACTGCGGGATCCACAAAACTTTCTTTCTCAATTCCAATACAACATGATCAATCAGCGTCTCAACACCATCCACATGTGCAAGTTGTTCCCGGAGTTGCTGATTGACAACGTCCGCTGGTGGTTCGACAGTTTACCTCCCGATAGTATTGGATCTTACCGAGATCTAATGGAAGCCTTTCATCGAAGGTTCTTCCAAAAAGCCGAGTCCAAGACCACATCGGCTCATCTCCTCACCGTGAGGCAAGACCGAGTGAGTCCATCAGCGATTTCATGACTAGATTCAATAAGGAGAGCCTAAAAGTCGAGGATATAAACGACCTCCTCATTATCTCGGCTTTCCAAAACGACATCTTGCCTGGGGCTCTATACAAGGAGATCATCAAGTACGAGCCCCGTACTGCATCGGAGCTATGGCGCATAGCAGATCGGTTCGCCAAAGCGGATGAAGCGGATAGGAGAAAGCGTGAAACGGAAAAAGTGGAGCCCTCTGACAAGAAGAGGAAAAAGGATGGTCGAGGGGACCGAGGCCAAAGTCGATGAAGTACCTTAGAAAGAATACAACGTGACCCTTTAGAGTCTAGGCTCGGGCCACGTCATAACCCTGAACGACCTCAAGATACACCCCGCGAAGGCGAGGCGAAGATCACGAGCTCCATACGGACATGTTCGAGAAACCTCGGCCCATGATAGGGATCGGCGCGATCCAAAGACACGTATTGCTCCTTCCATGAGGATCATGGACACGATACGGAGGAATGCAAGAATCTCATGGCAGATATCGAAAAGTTGGTGCATGATGGTGTTCTTAAGAAGTACCAAGGTCATGACCGACGAACTGGTCAATCTGAGGCCCCCACCGAGGTCGAGAAAGCGGAAGCAAGAGAAGGGCGAGGCGTGGCCTCACAAGAAAGCGAGGCACGACACCGATGAAGAGGGTGATGACGAGCCTCAGTACGATGGAATCATATCCACCATCACGGGGCTCCCTCGCGGTACTACGAAGTCCTCCCTAAAATCCGAGGTGCGAAGTCCCCGAACCAGCGAACCTGTAAAAAAGAGGTTTAAAAAGGACGAGGCCATCACCTTTTATGATGAAGACCCTGTACCAGCCGTAGTACCTCACCAGGACACAATGATAATCCAAGCAGTGGTCGTCAACAAGCTAGTTCGGCGCGTATACATCGATAGTGGTGCGTCGGTGAGTATCATCTTCAAGGAGTGCTTCGACAAATTGGGAATTGAGGAGGCACGCCTCACACCGGCACCACTACCACTTCGAAGCTTCGTGCAAGAAGAGACGCACCCGGAGGGGATCATTGGACTACCTGTCATGGTGGGGAGAGCACCGACGAGCTCCACCAAGGTGGTACAGTTCTTCGTGGTAAACGCCTACTCACCGTATAACATTATACTAAGACGGGACTGGTTAAATGCAGTGAGGGCGTTATGCTCAATGTATCATCTAACAATGAAGATCCCCACAAGAGGAGGGGTAGTTGTGATCCGAGGAGATCAGAAACAAGCCAAAGAATGCATGCGGTCGCTTAAGAGGTCTTGGGACTTGCCCAAGACCTCTGTGCATAACAATTAAGGAAGCCCAGGAGTTGGGCTGGAAAGGGCGTCGTGCGCTCTCGGCTGACTCGGTGAGGAGGTCACGTTGTATGAGGACGATCCTCAAGGTCGTCAAAGTAGGTTCACCAAGTACCTCAACCGAGAAAGCGATTTTCCAACTCTAAGGGAATTGAGAGGCGCCGCTTGGTCACCCTCGACATGACCGGGTCTCACCAAGTATTATTACTCACCGCTCAACATTGACCCAAGTGTCAAACTGGCTCGGCAAAAGCAGCGGATCTTTGCGGCGAAACGGAATCAGGTCATACATGACGAAGTGAACCAACTATTGAAAGCACGCATATTGTTCGAAGTCAAGTATCCGACCTGGATAGCCAACCCGGTGATGGACAAGAAATGAGGTGAGGGATGGCGAATGTGTATTGATTACACCGATCTCAACAAACATTGCCCTAAGGACTGTTACCCCCTTCCCAATATCGACAAAAAAGTTGACGCTTTGGTTGGATACGAAGTCTTCAGCTTCTTGGATCTATACAAGGGGTATCACCAAGTCTTGATGAGTGACGAGGACGCATCCAAAACAGCCTTCATTACAGACTTCGACCTCTTTGCATATAAGAAGATGTCATTCGGACTCAAGAATGCAGGGGCCACCTATCAAAGAATGGTGGACAAGATATTTCAGCCCTACATCGGTCAAAATATGGAGGTGTATGTAGATGACATCGTCGTCAAAAGTAAAGAGAAAGCCACATGTGTTGCCGACCTTCGGATCGTCCTCGGCTTACTTCGTAAAGTAAACCTAAAGCTAAACCCCAAAAAGTGTACATTCGCAGTTCGGTCTAGGAAATTTTTGGGGTGCTGGGTTTCACAAGAAGGATCAAAAGCCAACTCGTCCAAGGTTCAAACCGTTTTGGAGATGAAGGTGCCGAAGACCATCCACGACGTGCATAAGTTGACGGACTGCATAGCTGCACTGAGCCGCTTTCTTTCAAAAGCCACAGAGAAGCAACTCCCCCTTTTCAAAATTCTCAAAAAGTCTCCGGAGTTCAATTGGGATGATAAACACAAGTTAGCTTTTGAAGATCTCAAAAACTACCTCGCCAAACTCCCACTTTATCATCCCGAAAGAAGGAGAAGTCCTTTCCTATACCTCGCGACTTGGATGAAACCATAAGTGCGGTTTTGAGTGCGAGAGGACGGACGTCGTCAACTCCATGTATTTCATCACCGAGCACTCAAGGGCGGCGAGATATCAACCTCTAGAAGCTCGCTTTGGCATTAGTAAATACTCGAGGAGACTACGTCCCTATTTCCACGCACATCCCATACAAGTTCTCACGATCATCCACTTCGACAAGTGTTGACAAAGCCGAAGCTTGGGAGAGTGGCGAGTGGGCAATTGAATTGGGCGAACACGCTATCTCTTTTGCCCTCGTCGAGCCATCAAGGTCGGGCCTTAGCGGACTTTCTTCAGAGGCTAACTTCACGGAGAAGCGAAACCCACCGAGCCTACCTCAAACAATGCAAGTGAACCCATAAAGGAAGCATCCAGAATTGCTGGCAAATCTATGTGGATGGAACTTCGGGAAAAACGGGAAGTGGGGCAGGCATCTTACTTATAGGACCAGATGGCTAAGAGATTACCTACGCACTTCGGTTTACATTCAAAACTACGAATAACGAAGTGGAGTACAAAGCCTTAATTGCAGGACTTCGTGTTTAGCATGAATTTGTGCGTATTCTTGGTATTGTTTTGCATATCATTTTCAATGGTTTGTCCTATTTATGTCGTTGGTTTGATTAGTATTGATCGAATTGAACTCATTAGGTTTATTTCGATGTTTTGCAGAAAAATGGCAGTAAATAGGATGAAATTTATCTACCAAGAATGAACCTATATTGAAGACCATCTCGATAGGAATCCGTGGGCGCAAATGGATCTCAATTTGAGTTCGGACGAGAGAAGCGAGGCGAAACCGAAGTCGCGCGTGCACTCGCACACGAGTCGGCGTTGCGGCGCCGTCCGGCGCTACGCATACGCCCAGCCAGCGTTCTTCAGCCAAACGTGCATTTGGCCTCCTTCCGATGTGCGTATGGCCTCTATCTTAAGCCCAGCGTGCGTTCGTTTCTCCGGCCCTCGGCGATCACTCTACGCAACGCACGGCCACGGCGCGCCTTGCGCCACGCGATCTTCCTATCTTGACCACGGCCGCGCCTCGTCGTCTTCACAATGCGGCCATGGCCGCGCCTCACACCTCCAGCGCCCAGTCTTCATAACGCGGCCATGGCCGCGACTCACGCCACCAGCGTCCAGTCTTCATAACGCGGCCACGGCCGCGCCTCACGCCTCCACCGCCCAGTCTTCATAACGCGGCCACGGCCTCGCTGCGGCCACGGCCGCGCCTCTCACCTGCCAGCGCCCGTTGCCTTCTCCAGCTTTATCCAACCGCGTCCGGCGCTAGCTTTCCCAGCGCCCAAGTTCTCGCCCACTCCCGGTAGTAGCTGCGCCTCCGGCACCTTGGGCGTTCTCCGGATGCTTGGCGCGTCCGTGGCAGCTCCGTCCGTGACTGGGTTCTTTGAGGCATTCGATCGAAACTCCTAGCGTCCGCTACTGGGAGTTAATTTTCGACAGATATAAAAGCTGAAACGCACGCTAAAAACCTAGTTTTTTTTTAGTTTTTGTTTTTATTTTCTCAGACGTCAGTTTCTTAGGCGATTTGTCTTCTTTTTCCTTTTCTTTTTCTTTCCTTTTCCTTTTAATTCTTGTACTTTGGATTAACAATTGAGATTGCGATTCGGATTTGGAAGGCAATTTATCTATGAATGGTTGTAAGTTTTCCCGATTTTGATTATGTCATGTAATTGGGATTTGAATTATTTCTTCCATGAGATGAATTATGATTTGTAGAGAAATATATGTTAGGGTGTTCTCGTCTTGAATCGTGATTGTTGGGTTGATGATTTGTGATTTTCCTATTCGTATAAATTGGTTATTTCATGATCTTCATACATGGTGTTCGAAAGAATAGTGTAGGTTGATTGTGTGTTTATATTTGATTATGAAGATATGCGAGAGCAGATTTATATTAAATATGAGTTTGACAACGAAAGTGATCGAGAGATTGGTTTGTTGTTGGGTAATTGATATATGTAGATAGGGTTTTGCTATTGTGTGCATTTGTAGTAAAATATCCTTCGTAGTTGATGGTGGGGTGGTTGAGAGATCTCCTGTCATTAAGTTCGAGTCTAGCATTGACGTAATCGAGAGATTAGTTAGTGTTGACCGTAGGGTGAGAAGCGTGGGTGTTTGATGCATTGAGTACCGGTCGTTGATTCGATGGTGTGAGGATAGATTCGAACCCTAGAACACCGTCTCCAATTCCGTGTATCGTCAATTCCTATTGTTGACCAAGTGCATCCTTTTATCTGCTTTATTTTATTTTCATGCTTTCGTCCTTTCCGTGATAGCCCCCTTTTATGTTAGGACGTTAGTTTTTCTTTTACATACGTGTTTGACATAAAACCGTAGCCCTGTTAAGCCTTCCTCGAGAGATTCGACTTGGGTCGACCTTACCGTTCTATAAGGACCTCGTACTATTGCGGCGGTGAAAAGAACAATTTGGTCGGAACAAATTTTGGCGCCGTTCTTCGGGAAGGCTTTAGGCTTTGGTTTTGTGTCGTTTGTTTCGTGTGTCGTTTTGTTTTCTGTTTCTTCCCGTGCTTCTTCTTTTTATTTCTTTCTTTTCTTTTCTTTTCTTTGTTTCTATTTTCTCCAAGTAGTGCGTGTGATCTTGTTTTTGTAGTTGGTGTCATTAATGCGGGGGTTACCGCGATACGAATATGGTCATACAGGGCTGGAGGAGGAAGCTCGTCGATTGGGCAAATTCTTTCTTTGAAGAAGGAGCCCAATTCGACTATTTTGAGGGATACCCGTCAGGCTGTGAGCATCAAGCCTATGATCCCTACTGGAGGCATCCTCAAAGTTCGTCATATAATCAGGACCTTTTCTTCCAACAACAGCCGATGAAGCCGACATTGGAGGAGTCATTGCAGGCGTTCCTTCAGGCGAGTCAGCCGGTGAAGCCGCTGGTGAAGCCGACATTGGAGAAGTCATTGCAGGCGTTCATTCAGGCGAGTCAGCCGGTGAAGCCGCCGGTGAAGCCAACATTGGAGGAGTCATTGCAGGCGTTCATTCAAGCGAGTCCGCCGGTGAAGCCGACATTGGAAGACACATTGGCGTCGCCCGTGCATGCACGAGTCGACAAAGGTTTGAGATTGTGGAAACACCTATCGGCGTTTAGAGACTCGAGTCGATCGGTTGGCGGGATAGTGGAAGAATTGGTCCACAACCAAAGTGTGGAGGAGATGCCGAGACAATTGGAGCAAACTTCTTCTATCATAATCTATGAAGATGATGAAGTTGAGGGGAGAATCATGGAAGTTGATGAAAGTGAAGAGTCGAGGATTCATCAAGCCGAGACTAAGTGTGAACAAACAGATATCTTCCCGATCCAGTTGAAGGATGAAGAGAGGACATACGATCAGGTAGCATCTATAATTTTTCAACATCCTTATTCTCCAAAGTATTGTGCTTTTGGAGTTGAAGTTATCTACTTTTCTTTGGAGAATAGGATGTTTGATTTGAATTTAATTGATTTATTAATTGCTACCTTGATTGTCCTTTGTGCTTATATTGTTACTACTGATGCTCTGGTTGAGATGGTATTCCTGCAGGTGAAGGACTATGGATAGTCCAGTTTTCATTGGTGGAGCTCGTGCCATTGAAACGAGCGCTACGTGGGAGGCAACCCACGAGTTTTCTTGTTTTTCTGTTTTGTTCTTGTTTTCTGTTGGTTTTGCTTGTGTTTTTGTTTTCGTCTTTGTTTTGGTTTTCTGTGGTGCAGGTTTCGGTGTTTATCATTTTTGAGTTCTGGGACTTTCTAATCAGTGTGGTGAAGCCGTGATGCTCTAACTCTACAGCGCATACTCGTCTATTATAAGGGAAGTATCATCCTCTATAGTCATTTTGAGCTTTTAATGTTTTGAGCACTGTGGACAGTACTCGATTTAAGTGTGGGGGATGTTTACTCAGTTTTGTGTGTGTGATATATAGTTTTGTATGCTTAATGACGTGCCCTTGTGCTTATTTTGATTGTTTGGACGTAAGCTTTGTCTATGCGAGTAAGTTAGGATCTTGATTTGTCTGTTGAGCTCGTGGTATTGGTGTTGCTTTTAATTTACGAAACTTTTGGTGGTATATGATTCGAGTGTAATGTGAATTGACGAGATTGTGATTGATAGAAAATGAATAGAGGAGAATTGATGTGATTTGTCCGGCTAATGTTAGGGGGAGTGTTAACATTGTGGTTACCTATATACTTGTTTCGTCTATTGATTAAAAAAAAATATGTGAAAAAGAGTAGAAAATGAGATTGTTGAAATGGAGGATGGGATTTTGTCCCTCTTTCTCGTAATTTGAGAAATGGACATGGAAAACCACGATAGGAAACTCGAGTTCATCGAGGGTTCACCTTTCGAACATTGTTCCAAAATCTGTTAAAACATTCTATGTGCTTAAAAAAAAAAAAACTTGTTGGTAAAGGTGACCACATTAGTTAGTTCACCCCTAACGGAGAGTTGGGTCTGAGCAGATGTTACCCTTTTATTTATTGGAAATCAATTACCGTCTTAGATTTATTTCATATTATCTTTGAATGCGTAAACATCAAGTGTGGGGGAATGCAATAAGGTTTGATTGATTAGACTAAGAGTGAAGTTGCATGGGTTATCTTCCCTATTCTTACTAGTATAGACTTTGCTTGAGGACAAGCAAATGGATAAGTGTGGGGGAGTTGTTTAGCATGAATTTGTGCGTATTCTTGGCATTGTTTTGCATATCATTTTCAATGGTTTGTCCTATTTATGTCGTTGGTTTGATTAGTATTGATCGAATTGAACTCATTTGGTTTGTTTCGATGTTTTGCAGAAACATGGCAGTAAATAGGAAGAAATTTATCTACCAAGAATGAACCTATATTGAAGAGCATCTCGATAGGAATCCGTGGGCACAAACGGATCTCAATTCGGAGTTCGGACGAGAGAGCGGAGCGAAACATGTCGCAAGACGCACTCGCACACGAGTCCGGCGTTGCGCGCCGTCCGGCGCTGCATACGCCCAGCTCGCGTTTCTTCAGCCAAACGTGCGTTTGGCCTCCTTCCCAGCGTGCGTATGGCCTCCATCTTCAGCCCCAGTGTGCGTTTGGTTTCCTCCAGCCCTCCAGCGATCACTACGAACGCGCCACGGCCGCGGTCTTCACAATCTTGACGGCGGCGCGCCTCATCGTCTTCACAATGCGGCCGCGGCGTGCTGCGTACGCGTGCCACGCCGCGCCTCACGCCTCGGCGCCCGGTCTTCGCCGCGGCCACGGCCGCGACTCACGCCACCGGCGTCCGGTCTTCAACGCGGCCACGGCGCGCCTCACGCCTCACCGCCCGGTCTTCATAACGCGGCCACGGCCGCCTCACCTCCCGCCTGCCAGCGCCGTTGCCTTCTCGGCTTTAAACGCGTCCGGCGCTAGCTTTCCAGCGCCCAGTTCGCCCTCCCGGTGAGCGCTGCGCCTCCGGCCGGCTGGGCGTTCTCGAAGCTTAGCGCGTCCGGGCAGCTCCGTCCGTATTTGGGTTCTTGAGGCATTCGATCCGAAACTCCTCGCGTCCGTACGCATCGCGTCCGTGGCGGGAGTTAATTACAACAGATATAAAAGCTGAAACGCACGCAAAAAACCTAGTTTTTTTTTAGTTTTTGTTTTTATTTTCTCAGACGTCAGTTTCTTAGGCGATTTGTCTTCTTTTTCCTTTTCTTTTTCTTTCCCTTTTCCTTTTAATTCTTGTACTTTGGATTAACAATTGAGATTGCACGATTCCGGATTTCGGAAGACGAATTTATCTATGAATGGTTGTAAGTTTTCCTGATTTTGATTATGTCTATGTAATTGGGATTTGAATTATTTCTTCCATGAGACGAATTATGATTTGTAGAGAAATATATGTTAGGGTGTTCTCGTCTTGAATCGTGATTGTTGGGTTGATGATTTGTGATTTTCCTATTCGTATAAATTGGTTATTTCATGATCTTCATACATGGTGTTCGAAAGAATAGTGTAGGTTGATTGTGTGCTTATATTTGATTATGAAGATCTGCGAGAGCAGATTTATATTAAATATGAGTTTGACAACGAAAGTGATCGAGAGATTGGTTTGTTGTTGGGTAATTGATATATGTAGATAGGGTTTTGCTATTGTGTGCATTTGTAGTAAAATATCCTTAAGTAGTTGATGGTGGGGTGGTTGAGAGATCTCGTCATTAAGTTCGAGTCTAGCATTGGCGTGTCGAGAGATTAGTTAGTGTTGACCGTAGGGTGAGAAGCGTGGGTGTTTGATGCATTGAGTACGGTCATTGATTCATAATTGCGAGGATAGATTGAACCTAGAACACCGTCTCCAATTCGTGTATCGTCAATTCCTATTGTTGACCAAGTGCATCCGTTTTATCTGCTTTATTTTATTTTCGTGCTTTCGTCCTTTCCGTGACAGCCCCCTTTTATGTTAGGACGTTAGTTTTTTCTTTTCTGCTTCTGTGTTTGACATAAAACCGTAGCCCTGTTAAGCCTTCCTCGAGAGATTCGACTTGGGTCGACCTTACCGTTCTATAAGGACCTCGTACTATTGCGAGCGACTGAAAAGAACAATTTGGTCGGAACACTTCGCCTAGCTCAAAGTCTTCAGATACGAGCTGTGCAAGTTCACAATGATTCTCAGGTCATAGTAAGCCACATGCTGGGAAAGTACGAGGCTAAAGGCAACAGGATGAAGATATACCTTGAAAAAGCCAGCTACAATGATCTTTCTCATACTTCCAGTTGGTTCGTATCGAGGGCGAGAATAGCCGAGTGGCACCTTAAGCAAAGCGGCCGTCATCAACGAGCCCGCTTGATGAGAACAAGTCCAAAACATAAGCATAGGCGATGCCGATGTAAAAGTCAACATAGTCTCGATGAAGAACCTAATTGGATGACTCACGTTCGAGAATATTTGGAGAAGGCGAATTACCTCATGACATACTTGAGGCTAGGAAAATCTTGAGCAAATCTTTGCGATACATAATTGAGCGAGGAATTCTACAGAAAATCATATCTCCGGCCTCTCCTAAGGTGTGCGGGTCCGAACCGAGCTGAATCGTACTAAGAGAAATACATGAGGGATCATGTGGAAGCCATATCGGACCCGGCGTTATCAAAGAAAGTCATGCGATGGGGATACTATTGGTGACAATGTTCCAAGACTCGATTGACCTCGTAAAGAAGTGTCAGAAGTGCAATTCATGGAAATGTGCGAGGCTACCTCAAACCGACCTCGTCAGCATGCAAAGCCCTTGGCCATTCATGCAATGGGGGATTGATATTGTGGGTCCCTTCTGTAAACCTCCAGGGCAGTTCTAGTTCCTGATTATCGCTATCGACTACTTCACAAAATGGGTGGAAGCCGAACCCTTGGTGAAAATCACAAGCAAAAACGCTCTCAACTTTATGCGGAAAAATATTGTGTGTCGACGGCATCCTCCATATCCTCGTTTAGGATAATGGGACCTTGATTCACGAATAAGGTCTTCAAAGAGTGGTGTCAAGAGCTTGATTGACAAAAATTCATACATGGCCCATCCTCAAGCAAATGGTCAAACCGAAGTCACCAACAGGAAAATTGTGAAGGGACTCAAAACTCGCCTCGACCGAGTGAAGGGCAACTGGGTGGAAAATTTGCCACAAGTCTTATGGTCATATCGTACAACACCTCGGACATCGAACGGCGAAACACCCTACAGCTTGGTGTATGGAACCGAGGCAGTGATCCCGGCAGAAATCGGTATACCGAGCCCCCGTACCATCCATTTCTCAGCTGAAGCAAATGGGAAAATCTGAACCGACACGGATCGCTAGAAGAGAGAAACCTCGCCTACATTAGAGAAGCTCGGTACAAGCAACAAGTAGCTCGGTATTATAACCAGCGTGTCAAATCTCGATAATTCCAAGTAGGTGACCTCGTACTTTGAAATAAAGAAGTCAGTAAAGCTGCAAAGCTCAGCAAGTTAGAAGCTACATGGGAAGGACCATACCGAATTGAAGAAGTCCTCGGAAAAGAGTCATATAAGCTCGCCCATTTATCCGGTGAGCAAATACCTCATACGTGGCACATCATACATCTTAAGAGATATTTTGCATAAGTGTCAAAAGAAAAAAAAAATTGTTCATTTAGTCTTGTTAAGTCGTGTCTTTAGGTCCTTTTCTCTTGTTACGTCGTGTTTCATTAATAAAATCTTTTTCTTGCATATTTCATTTGTTACTTATGCATACTACCTCTTCCCCATTATATAATACCCTCTAAGAGGATGATAAACCCAACAAAGGGTAAAATAAACGCGCGTGAAGGGACCATCCCTATCGACACTTCTCGACAAATAAGGAACTTTTACCTTCGTTTAATACGAGGACGAACTAGCTTCGTTTATTTCGAGGATGAATTACCTTTGTTTAATACGAGGACGAACTACCTTCGTTTATTTCGAGGATAAACTACCTTCGTTTATTTCGAGGATGAACTACCTTCGTTTGAATACGAGGACGAACTACCTTCGTTTATTTCGAGGATAAATTACCTTCGTTTAATACGAGGACGAACTACCTTCGTTTATTTCGAGGATGAATTACCTTCGTTTGATTACGAGGACGGTCTACCTTCGTTTGATTACGAGGACGGTCTACCTTCGTTTGATTACGAGGACGATCTACCTTCGTTTGATTACGAGGACGAAATGTGTACAGTGTTTGATAAAACTGAAAAATCAACACAAGATAAAGAAAAATTTGTTCTTATTTCCAAAATATACAAGGCATTACGAGGACGATGAAGGACCAGGAGGCTGGGAAAAGCTAAGTCAATCTCTAGCAAAATCAGGGTTCAGCAGTTCATCTATGCTCACCCTACCCCTACCTCTACCTCATCCTCGATCGACACCAGGAGCTCGGCCAGCTCGACCTCTATGTCTTGTCATCCGACCCCGGCTATTCGATAACTGCCGTCTCTCGCGCGCATAAAACTCCCGAGGATGCCTATCAACAATCCTAGTATTTGAAGGAGAAGCCTCGGCAGAAGAATAAGCCTCGGTAGTCGAACGAAGCACCCGCTCAAGTTGCGAATGACGAGCTACAACGGTCTTGTATAGACCGTCTATTTTTCTAAGGTCGCCAAGCTGCTCATGAAATTGCCAAGAGTCCCGACCGTACTCACGTTTGTAGCTCGAACACCGGGCTGCGATCTCTAAGACTTTATCTTCAGCCTCGGAGATGGTCATTCCACCACCTCGGCGAATAATCGCCTCGTATTAGGCGTGCTCCTCGGCGACCGATTTAGCATCATCCTTCGAGATCTCCAGCTTCTCCTCCAACTCCAAAAACCGAGCTTGAAGCTCGTCAAATTTCTCTTGAGCAGCTCTAAATTTCACATCAGCTTCCCCTTGCACATAGCCCAGCTTGCCTTCCAAGTGAAGGACCTCGACCTCTTTTGCTTCGAGAGCTCGGTTCAAAATTTTGATTTGGTCCAGCCAAGGAGACATATCAACAGGTTCAGGAACAGACTGAAGACAAAAACAAAGAGAAGCATTCTTCAATAAAATTGGGAATTTTATTCAAGCCTTTAAGGCAATGTCAAAACCGACATCCTAATGATGCCGTAAGTACATTTGATCTACAAAAAAAAGGAAGAAAGGTGATCAACTGACCCCTCCAGCAGCTTCAGGCTGCACCTCCTCGACCTCCTTCCGAACTTCCGTAGCTTCGGCCTCGGCAGTCGTCGTCGCCCCCTGCTCCTTAGCCAGATCGGCCATAACAGCTTCGAGCTGGACGTCCCGATCCACCGAGCAGGCACGGACTGACTCGGCAGTCAGCAAGGTCGAAGAGGAGGCCAGCTCTCCACAACGGGCAAGCTCTTCATGCCATCAGCGAGGACCTCGGCATACGCCCGCAGCAGGGCCTCATTCTCCATCACCTCATACCCGTACTTGGACTTATCCAAATCCGGGTAATCCTCGGCAACTTCATCGAGAGTGGCCGCTGCCACGCTCGTATTAAGGACCGTGGCCAGCTCGTCGGCCAGCCCGGAGAACCTCCCAGACAAAAACAGCCTCTTCGCAAATGCGCGGAGAAGCTCGGCCGACATGTACTCGGTCCCCTGTTCAGAAGTCAACCATGTCAAACAAATACATCAATACATAACTTTGTGACGTGCAAAATAATTGCATTACCTCGGGGAAGGACCGACGTGCGACCTGGGTACCGACGATCTCATAGTCATCATCGTCGGCAGGAGCGAAAATACACCTCTCCTTGTCGGGGCGTGAGTCGGGCAAGGGCGAAGGCGACCTCACTATGTCTTCGGCCCTCTCAGGAGAGGCCTCGGACACAATCTTCGGAGCCACTTTGGATGGATCGAGATCAGACCTCGATCTCCTCATCTTCTTCGAAGTAACGAAGTTCACTGCGGAGTTAAAATAAATGCCGACTTAGAACATAAAACAAAAAAACAATCAATAGCCGAAGTAAAAGGAGGGGGGCCTCACCCTTCATAGGTTCTACCGCGGTAGCAGGATCATAAGGGCTCAGCCCCGCAGCGGCGAGCTCGGCCTCGGAAAAAACTTCATCAACAAGGCCAGCCCTTTCCAAAGACTCCTCTAGGCCACCGAAGCTGTCATCAATGGCCTCATCCGCCAACTTCCCTGTATTCCAGACGAACTAGAGGGACTCATCGAACCGACAAAAGAAGTTCTTCTGCCAGTTCGGGATTTTTGACCTCGTCTTCACCTTAAGACTACGACGACGTGATAAATAATACCACCCAGAGCTAGATTTAAATTGGAAAAACCTAAGGACCAGCCCTAGGGTGAGAGGAAAATTATGGCAATGGTCAAAGACACCAAGGCCAGTCAACTGCCGAAAAGAATTTGGCATTATTTGGGCAAGAGGTATGCCGAACTTTTGTTGCAGTTCGGCATACACAGAAGGAAAAGGAAGACGAAGACCGCACTTAAGGTTCTCCTCGTATACCGTAACAAAACCCTCCGGAGGGACGCAGGCCCTATCCTCCGGTCGGGGAGCAACCAACTCAAAAGATTTTGGAATAAAAAATCTCGAAGCAAGCTCTATTATTGCAGGGGATTCTAGATACGAAGGCGAAGAAACCTACCAAAATCCCTCAAAGGCGGAAAAACTACTCTACACGTGAAGAAAGGGAATCAGCGGTAAAACTTCAAAACCACCGCGAACCGGTGGCGACATCGACACATCACGGCCTTCACGGCCGTGAGACTCTCGAAACGAAGAAGAAGCCATAAATAACACTTGTTTTAGAAGGACTATCGAAGAAAATGGCACTGATGCTTTGGCGAGAACGACGAAGGAGAAACAAGTACTGGACACTCGAAAGTTTTCAGAAAGACAGAGAGTTTTTTTTTTGGAGTTTGATAGTTGGAGGCGGATAAAGTGAATTGGGAAAAGGCGTATTGTGGAAGTTATTCCCCCAACGTGCACTTTATCGGGACCCCAACCCCCGTATACATTGAATGGATGTGACGTGTTCCGTGTTCAACATCGACACGGCATCCCATGTTCGACCTCGGCACGACGTTACACATTCAACCTCGCCACGGCGTTATATATCCGACCTCGACAAGAGATTACGTATTCGACCTCGGCAGAGCGACGAGTATTCGACTTGCCAATTTATGGCGGCGAAATACGGCGGGGCAGATCAGACGCGCTCCACCGCCGGATCATGAATTTCGGAGATCGATGTCGGAACCATCGCCCCCATCCATCACGACCTCACTTCTACGTCTTTTTGGGGAGGGTGTGATGGGATCTGCCCAACTACTAGCCCAAGCATCGGGCCCAATATAAATGGGCCCCGACATTAAGCTCGGCCTATGTGAGTTCGGCCCAAGAAGACTCCTCAACCAACTACAACTCAAATCGCAAATGGAGACGTAGAAGATTCGGATGCATATCTAAAAGAATCCTTATGAGAGAAGACTCTGTATTAGAGTCAAACTCAATATGATGGTATATAAATAGAGGCTAGATTAGAAGAAAGAGATCATCTACACTATTTGTAATCGCTTCTTGCACACTTAATACAGATATACCCTCTTGCGCCGTGGACGTAGATCTATTTCAATAGATCGAACCAAGTTATTTCCTCGTGTTCCTTACGCATTTATTACCCTACGAAATTAAGATCGATCAGAAACCATATTTTAGTTGTGGTGATAAAGTGGAGATAGTGTGGTGGGAATATTGTGATTGTGTGTGTGTTTTTCTTGATTTCGTTGATGACAATGTTTTCACCGAAGTGGAAGTCATTTTGTTTTCTCTTTTATTTTCTTTTTCGGTTAATTGGATAGAGAATCGAGCATGATTGTTGATTTAGTGAAGAATTTGATTCTTTATAATGCACCTATTTCTAAAAGTAAATGTATTGCTTTAATGGCATTTATTATTCTTCAAATAGTAGCCCAACTCAAGTCACTTTATGTGTAATTTTGAGACACCTAACTATATTTATAACGTTATTTTTTCATCAAATATAGCATCAATTTGTTAGGAAAACTTATTTTAACTGTGATCCCGATGATCTATCTTGGATGTTTAATTTATACATTGATTATATTCTTAACATGTTGTTATATAATTAATTACAACACGCAAGGGTTTTTTCATGTTTATCTACGAATTTCTAAGACAGTAGATCAATGATAGACTCCAGTTTTGATCTTCTGGACTTTTTTCGGATGTCTATTTTCCAATACCGAGTGAGAACAATCTATGGAGAATACTGCAAAACTTTGTTCCCTGTGTTTCTCTTTTGTGATTTTCAAAAATCACAGTATGACATATGATTATTTGATTTTCTTCTACCTCATATTTATAGTGTTTTCCCTATAATCCTATTGAGATAGGACTCTTGTATATCTAATAAATACAATAATTATCTTCTTCCTTGAAGATAATTCTTATCTAGAATACTTATATCTTGATATATAATAATATCATATAATATTCATCTAGATATAATAGATGTATTAAATAAATAATACATAAATCAGAACAAAATCCCAATGAGATTCTTTAAGGATGGGCGAAATTTACTGCAGCTCCTGGTCTTGATGGATCAACCTAGGGCTCAAATACAAGGAATAAAGATTAGTCTAAAATTTATGTTCAGCCTAAAACATAAATTAATTCATAAACATTTATTCATTCTACTAGAAAATAAATGTTGATTTACCTCTTTATTACTTAAGTTGAGTCGGACTTGTACTTATACTTACGAATCCCTGTATTTAAGATATTGCACGTCCATTAATTATTTATAGCACTTTGACTGCTTAAAATAATTAATCTATCTAATTCTTTAAGTAGTATCACTCAATCTTATTATTGTACTTGAGCTAACTCAACCAGCAGTGTTTAGTACAATAAACTTTTTGAGCTCCCTAAGGGGACGTCATCATCCTAAACAGATACGGTGACTCGATACATGTAACTAGCATGACATACAAGCACTGTCACCACCCAAGATGCGGAGAATCTTGGGTTATCTCATATAACCCTTACCCATAACAAGTCAAAGTGATGATCAATAACTCATACTCACCTAAAACCTTATCTATATTTAGATCAACGTAAAATCACCAAGATCTAGATTTTTCACAACGGTCAAATAGAAAAACTCATCTCATTGTGATCCATCAATACGTCAAGATGTACCATCATGGCGAGCAGCCAAGTCAAGTTACTTCTTATCTATACTACAACCTATACTGACAACTCTTCTTCAAGTTGTCTCAGTTGTGATCATTTTTATATTTCAATTAGTTTAACCAATCATACATACTTTATGGTCTTCTACACACTGTATGATCTAACTTTTGTATGAGATAATGAGACAATATATGCAATCAAGTAAATAATTCATATAGGTGGTGTTTACTTTTCATGATTAGCATTTTGAATGATTGATTATTTGATGGATTAAATATGTGATAAGATAATTTTTATCTATCAATCCTTTGTTTACTACAAAGGATTAGTGAAGGATTAAAATTGAGATAAATAATTCTTTATTTATTTGGAGGATTATTTCAATCATATCTATATTGGTTGGATTAAAATTAATGAAGAACAATTGAAATGATTAAAATAATCACGGGCTTTGGGATATCCTCAAATATTAATCCTTAAAAGTAAACACTTGATTATGTTAGATTAATTTTATCTATCCAACCTAATCATGCAAAGTAAATACCACCATAGGATATTAGAATAGTAACAGAAAATATACATACAAACTCAACTATTATACTCTCAGTATATAAATCCAACAGAATTATATATGGATATCATATAAGGTATAATTAAACAATAGTCGGGTGGGTTTTGAAGATTATTAAATGGGTTTTATTATTCACCAACTAAACCTAATATAGGCAAGTGAATAATCTGTTTGCCCGTGAGAAATTACTCGTGGTTGGAGTGTCATGATTTGAACATATTCATTTCAATAACCAGACTATTTTTTCATCGTAACAAAATATAAACATGTGCAAAAAATTACATTTATTTTAATATAAGATTATTCACAATAGACAGACAATCGAACCAATAGATGATGGTCGTCGTATTTATTTCACTTAGAGTTGATTAATTAGCATTAGGAATTATGGATCATCTTCAATATTACTTGAAGATATTTGAGAGAAATAAATCAATGCCCTTGACTTATTATCTATCTTGTCATTTTGTTACACAATGTAACAAAAAGAAAAAAGGAAGAATAAAAGAAGCGTATATTACAATTTATCTTTATGGGCTTATCTAACCAAAGAAATTCTCATTTAATGCTTTTATTCATTTTTTAGATCAACCACTTTCAATTGTTAACCACCACATATGTTTTAGCAAAATTAAATATAAAAATAGAATTATGATAGGATATGGCCCAACCTCTCAGGCCCAATGACGAGGCGGCTCACAAAGGTGGGCCTAACCTAATGTTGCCTACTAGGTTCACGCCTAAATGATGATCCCCAAACCCTAATTATGGGTAACGGTAATGAAATGTGGTAGTAATCATGGGTAATAATGGTGGAGATCATGGTCGATTATAGGAGAATAATGGCCCGCCAATCAAGGGATTCGTGGCAAGGTTTACGTTTGTGTATAAATAGGAGTTAGATTGAAGGTAAAAGGGTTAGCAAATTCATGAATACTAGAGCCCTTTGAGATACTTGTCTGTAATCGAATTATAGTAAACATCTTGAGGATCATCTCCTAAAGTGGGCGTAGATCTTATTCTTGATCGAACCACGTAAAAGTCTCTTGTGTTCTTTACTGTTTTCATAAATCTCGCATACTAGATTTATCATTGGCGCCGTCTGTGGGAAACTCTCTTGAACAAAAAGCTGTGTTTTCTACAATCTAATGGCAAGGACACGTGCAAACGCTAGTACTGCCGGCGATGTCGGTAACAACCGTGCGGAGGACGATCAGGTGGTCACACAACGCCGGGGAAAGGGAATTGCGGACGCCACCAGCGGTCACACACCTGAGGGTCACATGGAAAATGCTTCCATATCGGGATCGCCCCAACGAAGAGGAAGACACCGACCTCGCACGGTGAGCAGGAGGTTCACCGCTCCCACGAGGTCTCGGTCGGCGGTGTCAGAGTTCCTCAACGCCAACCTCAATCAATTCGAGTTTCCTCAACCGGAGGACAAGCGGGCGAGCCCTCAAGAGTGCCGAAGTGGTGGTTCTGAGCAATCGAGGTCGCTTACCTCTCCGAAACAATCAACATTCATCACGACATAATGATCGCCCGATACTGTGGTTCATTCGTCCTCATACCCTCCGCGAGTCGTTCTCCACCCCGACGTGATACCCGTGAAAATGGGACGGGAAAGAAGGGAGGAAAAGGCAGTCGAACTCCCTCGAAGAGGCGGCGACGCCGTTATCGATCTCCCACTCCCGGAGAGGATGGTAACGAACTCCCGGATTCGACCGACACGGATGAATTATTTCTCCTTTTCAAGGAGATTCTAGATACACCCTGCCACAGCGATACTGGGGCTCCGAATATTCTTTGCATACGATGGCCTTGAGATCCTTCCGACTTCCTATTTGCCTATACCACCAATATGGCAAACCGAGGATGGAAGATTTCCATATGTAAGGTCTTTCCGGTGCTAATCTCCAACGCCGGCGTTGGTTCACCTCGCTCGCCGAACAGCATCCATTGCTTCAAAGACCTCATGGATCGATTCAAATGGCGTTTTACTGAAAATGCCGCCTCGGCAACCTTCGTCCGATCGCTTACAATCCGCCAAGGGCGGGGACGAAACAATGTCGAATTTCGTCTCCAGTTCATCATGGAATCCCTTAAAATAGATGAGAGTAACGATCTCTACATCAACAACGCATTCAAGAACGGGATCCGACCTGGAGCTCTGAACAAAGAGATCACCCGTGAGCGACCAAAGACCGCTAGTCATCTTTGGACCCTGGTTGACAACTTTGTCAAAGGGGACGAGTCGGATCGGAGGAAGAGAGAGATCTGGGATGAGCAGCGGACTGAGAGAAGGAAACCAGAGGATCGGGGCCGAGGTCTTTGAGCGAAGTGCGTTCGAAAGAATAAAGAAGGGGCCAGTAGAATCAAGGCTGGGACCTCGGCAAAACCCTGGTAATAACGATCGCCCTCTATTCAAATCCAGGGCGGAAATATTTGAGCTTCACACTGAGCTCTTTCCAAAACCTCCTCCTATGAAAGGAGGATCCAAAAAAAAATCAACGGGAAAGTATTGTGACTACCACCAAGGGTATGGTCACGATATAGAAGATTGCAAGTCTTTAGGCTCACAGATTGACGAGCTCGTCAAAGAAGGAGCGCTGAAGAAGTACACCGGCCGATCTGGGCCGGGTAATAAAAAGCGCAGAGGGAAAAATGGAGGTGGTAACAACTGCGGACCAACCTCAACGGCAACCCGACCTGAAGATGGCGAGGGCGAAGGTCCCAATGCAATGGGCAGGTTTACACTATAACCGGATTGCCGGTTAGTACGACGAGGTCGTCGCTTAGAAAGCAAGCTCTGAGGCCGACCTCAAGAGCCGAAAAACAAGCGACTCCGGAATGGAGAAAATATCGTATTCTCCAAAGGCGACCCAATACCTAAGATCATGCCCACCGGGATGCCATTACAATACAAGCCGTGGTGGGTAACAAGAATGTACATCGGGTCTACATTGACGCCGGAGACCTCCGTTAGCATCATATTCGTAGCTGCACGGATAAACTTGATGTCGGAGGAATTGAAGTACACCCGCACCTTCCGGTTGTGGAGCTTTACTCAAGAGGCGGTTCAACCCGAAGAGTCATTACCCTTCCGGTCACCGTAGGCGCGCTCCGTGTCGGTCACCAAAGCCATTCAATTTTTCCCGGTCCGAGCTCCTCTCCATACAACATTATCACGGGAAGAGATTGGTCAGTATGCAACGAGCCGTCGCTCCGTGTACCACCTCACCATTAAGATACCCACCCAGTGGGAGTGTTAAGCATTCGGGGTGACCAAAGCGGCTAAAGAATGCCTACAGTCTCAACCCAAGACGCGGCTTTACCTCGGGCCTAGCAATTATAGAACCCTCCGAAGTTGCCACCTCGGGATGATCGTGAGAATCTTTATTTGTCTGACGACGACCTTCCAAAGTTGTCAAGGTTGGTACCAAGTTCGATCGACATTCGTCAACAGTCATGCGACTTCTAAGGGAATATAGAGATGTATTTGCATGGTCTCCATTGGATATGGTTGGGTCTCGCCCGAGCTCATAACTCATCGTCTTAACATTGATCCGCCACTAAACCGGTTCGCGTAAGAAGAGAAGTTTTGCCGCGGGCGAAGCGGTCATAAGAGGCGAGGTAACCCAACTCCATGAGGCTAAAATCAGATGCGAGGTTAAATACCCAACTTGGATGGCTAATCCGTTGTAGTTCGAAAGCCGGGAGGGGATGGCGCATGTGTGTCGACTATACCGACCTCAATAAACACTGCCCAAAGGACTGTTACCCCCTCCCCGACATTGACAAGAAGGTGGAAGCATTGGTGGGACATGAGGTCTTCAGTTTCCTGGATTTATACAAGGGATACCACCAAGTCTTGATGAGCCGGAAGACGCCCCGAAAACAGCGTTCATTACTGACTTCGGTGTCTTTGCCTACCGAAAGATGCCTTTCGGTCTGAAAAACGCTGGAGCTACTTACCAAAGAATGGTGGACGCGATCTTCAAGGATCACATAGGAGAAATTGTTGAGGTCTATGTCGATGATATAGTAGTCAAAAGCAAAAAAGCTGAGAACTGTGCCATTGACCTCAAAACTATTCTTCAGCTCCTCAGGTCGGCCAACCTCAAGCTCAATCCCCAGAAGTGCGCATTTGTAGTTAGAACGGGTAAATTTCTGGGGTGCTGGGTTTCTCAAGAAGGCTTGAAAGCCAATCCTACCAAGGTGAAAACGGTGCTCGACATGCAGATCCCAAAAACCATCCGTGAAATACACAAACTCACCGGATGCCTGGCCGCCTCACCGATTTCTATCTCGGCCGAGAAGCGCTTCCTTCTTCAAGATCTGAGGAGAGCTCCAGTTTCACTGGCGGGAAGAACACCGGTCGCCTCACACTGGCGAAGGAATATCTTGCCGACCGCCGACACTATCCGCCCCAAGCAAGGTGAAACTCTATCGTTATATTTGGCCACCTCGGACCCGGTAGTATTTTAGGTCATACAACAAAGACAAACCTTCAACGAAAACTTGACCAAGCAATATCCGCCTCGGCAAAGCACATTCTCGACTTCACCTCGACAAGGCTATTCCTTGACTTTTCTGGGGCTATGATAGATATGGCCCAACCTCTCGGGCCCAACAGCGAGGATATGGCCCAACAGCGAGCCCTAAACAGTGGGCCTAACCTAATGTTGCCCTACTCGATTTACGCCTAAATGATGATCCCCAAACCCTAATTATGGGTAATGATAATGAAATAACGATAGTAATCATGGGTAATAATGGTGAAGATCATGGTCATTATAGGAGAATAATGGCCCGCCAATCGAGGATTAGTGGCGAGGTTTACGTTTGTGTATAAATAGGAGTTAGATTGAAGGTAAAAGGGTTAGCAAATTCTTGAATACTAGAGCCCTTTGAGATACTTGCTTGTAATCGAATTATAGTAAACATCTTGAGGATCATCTCCTCCGTGGACGTAGATCTTATTCTTGATCGAACCACGTAAAAGTCTCTTGTGTTCTTTACTGTTTTCATAAATCTCGCATACTAGATTTATCAAATTACATCTCAGTCCTCCTAAATAAATACTCCCTCCGTCCCATCTAAGATGACTTGTATTCCTTTTTGGGTTGTCTCATCCAAGATGATCTGTTTTCTTTTTAGGAAATAATTATTTCTTCAAAAGTTGTGAGACCTATCTACTTTTATCACTTTAATCATTTTATACCATTCTCCTAAATAACTGTACCGAAAAGAAATGAGTCGTTTTAGGTGGGACAGAGAGAATAGTTTATTTTATCTTTACGATATCTAAATGTCAATTTTCGACCAAAAAAAGATTTGCGTATCGAAAATTTGAATATAATATGCATGTTGTGTAATTAAAAAGGCACCACCTCCTTTTTATTATTTTGGAAAAATTTGCACATGCCTCTTGTTCTCAAATGTACCATACTGGCTAATGGATAGAATGGAATTTTAGCGAAAGCAATATTATTTATCTGCAATACTAACAATAACTTTCTTTAAAAAAGATATTCTCTTTTTCTTTTCTTTTTTTGTAAAAGAAAATTCAATTATATTATATATATATATATATATATATATATATATATGGTTAGATTTTCGTAGTACCCGGTCCTCAGGTAGTATATAGTACCCAATCTAGACCACACAATATGTTCATGTGGACAGCCTAGATAAGCGATACATGGCAGGACATCTTTTTATTTTTTTATTTTAATTTTCGTTTAAGGGCAATATAGTAATTATTTCTTTTTCTTCTTCTTCTTCTTCTTCTTCTTCTTCTTCTTCTTCTTCTTCTTCTTCTTCTTCTTCTTCTGTAAATTGTGTTGTTCGTCGAAGAAGAAAGAGAAGTAGGTGGCAACGATGACGCGGTGGAGGCGGTTGCGATGACGACAGCAATGGCGCGGTGGAGATAGTCACGACTGTGGCGTTCACGACGGTAGTGGTTTGGTAATGGATATAGTTGGAGCTGCATGAAATTTAAGAAAAAAGAAGAGGACTTTGATATAAGGTTGAAGGATCGATATGGAGGATGACTATGATGGTGTTTAAGGTTAAGTTCGCCAAAAATCGAAGAATGAGGTTGTGGTTTACGGTGGAGTTTGTCGGAAATCGGAGAATGAGGTAAGTCGGAGAAGGAGGTGGCGAGATGAAGCTTCCAGCAAAGAATATGCATACTAATGCACAAAACCTGCATAACAATACGCATAAACCTGCATATACATAATACTATATAAACATGCATGACAAATAGAAACATGCATACTATTAAACAACAACATGCATTAAACGAAACACAAACCTGCATACTTTAAAACAGAAACTCGTAGGTTTTTCATTCTCGATATCTCTCTTTTTCTCTTCTCTAATATGCACAAATATTTTTCTTGTTGATCATTTGTTTTCTATCTTATTGATCATTTGTTTTCTTTCAAATTATAAAGCTAAAAGTAATCTATCTAAACAAGAGAATAGATTCTGGAAATCGATCTAATATGTATTTTTGTGTTCAACATTATGCAATTTTATATTCATGCATATGCAGTTTTTGGTTTTAAAACATGCATGGTTTGTTTTCTATATCACATAACAAAAAAAAAATGTATAACTTTTGTGTTCAATCGGATGCAGTTTTATGTTCAATCATATGCAGTTTTATGTTCAATTGTATGCAGTTTAATGTTTAATTACATGCATGATTTAATTTTCGATATTACATAACAAATCAAATTACTAATCTACTCTTAATGTAGTTAAATCAGCAAAAATAAGCTTAAAATCCGAAAAAAATCTCCACCATATGATCTATGAGATGAGTTGATAAGATTGAGTACTACAAACTACCCCAAGCCCAGGTACTATTTGATCCCTCTCTCTCTCTCTCTATATATATATATATATATATATATATATATATATATATATATATATATATATATATATATATATATACACACGCTTATGGTCCAAACTGAAAGATACGCCCCCATTGACTCTAACTTACCTCTGGAAAGAGAGGGAATCTTGGGGAAGATGCCCGAACGATAGAGAATCTGGAGTTTCCGACGCGATCTTTTTCTCTCTGAACTAGGCGAGAGGCTGTAATGGTCTCATCATCAGGAGGTCCAAAAGGAAATGAAATACGGGCATCTTGGCCATCTTGACTTGGTGAAGGTGAAAGGGGAGCGAAGCGACGAGTTTGAGGGGTCTTCCCCGAGAGTAGCTCCTCTTCTTCTCCAGATTATTAAGGATAAGTTCTCTTTTTCGAATGTTAAACTGGTCAAATTAGTATTTCTTCTCTCGAAAAGGGATAGAGTCAAGTAAGTGTAAGTAAGATCCTCCGTCGAAAGCAGACTCGCCTATCACTTGATAGTCCATCATTGGTTAATAGTTGGTTACAATTAACATGTAATTTCTTAAGTGATCACTGAACCTTCCTATAGTTTCTTATGGGAAAGATATATACGGGTTGTGATGGATGCTACTTCCCTTTAAGCAAGTAAACCATAAGAAGACCGTAGGAAGACAAGAAGGCAGTGATATATATAGGGGTGGTTCCGGTGAGAACACCTATAAATGTAAGAAATAAGAATATATCACATCCACATATCTATCTCATATCAATGATCCAGATTAAATGTAGTATATAATTAAACGATTTTAGAATTTTTTTTAATAATTTCGAATAAGGGTAAATTAGGTATAAAAAATTATTTTCTCTACCACTCCAGACGTAAATTTCGCCACTTCCCGATAATCTAGCTTCGAAAAAATAGGAATTTTATAATCTGCTCAATATCATGTTATACAAACCAATCGTTCTATAGTACATATTTAATAAATATGTGTCACGCATTACACATCACGTATCACAATTTATTGTTGCACTACCTACACTTTCTGTAGTACATATATAATACAAACAATGTACATATTTAATAAATATGTGACACACATTACACATCACGCGATATAATTTATTGTTGTACGGAAAATGCTACGAATGTTCTCTACATGTGCAACAAAAAAACATAATCTATCTAAACTCATGTTGGATATAATTTTTTCACATAAGATTGAACAAAATTTAATTTAAGTAGCACATGTAATTTCAATTCGTAGCTCAATTGTATATGAATATATGTATTTTAATGATTTATTCTATAGCACTTTAATCAATAAATGTAGCATATATATGACAATGTGTAGCACATAGTAACTAATAATATTACCCAAACCGTAAGATCGTATTGCATATAAATTGTTTATGAAGAGTTACTTAAATTTTAACTGGCAAAAAATTAAATTAACTAGCAATAATTCACTATGAATAAAATAAATATGCTACGAAAATATTCCATCAGTGCAATAAGTGAAAATCATTTATGAATCTATACATGAGTTTTTATATCTGCATTTTTCATGGATTATGTAGCTTGAATAACAAATTAATTTCCAGAGATTAAGTATTGAAACTGAAATAATCTATCTAAAATAATATGTTAAAATATAGATTACAAGAATTTTTTTTAAAAATGATACAATCGTGTGTTTCCTAAAATTAAAGAAAAAAACATTTTTAATAAAAATGAAATTACTAATATAACCTTTGCAAAAATCTAGGGAAACTAAAACATAGCATATGTAAATATGTATTGTAGCACAATGTAAATTATTAAATTAATATTGTCCATTGATTTACTAAATTCATTGGTTTAGATTTATTTTTATTTCTTAAAAAAATCAATTATTACCTGATTCATATATATATATATATATATGGATCAAATGATAATCACATTTTTTTTTGCGAACTCTGCGAACCTTGTATAAGACGTTGAAGATGATGCACAAAACGGTATAAAGTTATGGATAACGAAAACTTTCTAAAATTATTTTGTTGATGCAACAATTTTAAAATATTTTCGTTGTGCACAACTTTATAGATTTTATTCACCAACTTTATATGTCTATGCATAGTTCTCAAGTTCTCAAAAAAGATGAGTTCTCACTGGATCCAACCCTTATATATATATGTGTATGTATATATATATATATGTGTGTGTGTGTGTGAATAAAAGGATCATTTACACATATTGATAATTTGGGATCAAAACAATGATTTGATTAAATTTCAAAATCAATTGAAAAGATATATATTGTTATATTTTCCCGATAATAAGTCACTATTGCATTGTCTGTTAGTCAACTCATTTGTTATGGAGTTGAACTTAGCTTAGACAAGTCATTTGTCTAAAGGAAAAACCAAACTGAAGATGTTAAGTTAGGAACCAAATTGTGACAAGAACCAGTTGACCCATCGAAGGAAAAGCCTCAAGCTCTGAAGCAACAAGATCAAGTCGACGAAGTCATAAGCAACATACAATATGCTTAAAGCTAAAACAAGTTAAGCATAAGAAGAAAAACTTAATGTTAAAAATTTGTCGTCATATAAACTGAGTTCAGTAAAAGGATTCAAGAAGCCGGATCATCAAGGAAACTGACGATTCTTGTAGCATCAAATAGTCTTAGTTAGAAGACATCGGAAAATCAGAGAATTCAAATAACTTAGATAATCACTCGGAGGATCTGAAGAGTTGCAATCTTGTAGTAGATCAAATTACCTGAATATGAAGTTAGAAGAAATTCGAGGGATTCAGCACGGGATCAGACGCGGACACAGTTGAAGGCCGAAGATGAAAGATGATGAAGAAGAGTTAGATCTGCTGATAGATTGCTAAACACATTTCCTGAATCACAAAGTGACAAAGCGCAAGACAAGTCCAACGATTGTATTTTCAAAGATAGAATTTGAATATCAAACGACTTTTTTTCAACGGCTAGTTTGAGTTCAGTCTTCTATTAATACGAGACATTTTCAACTGGAGATCGATAGCCAATTAGCTAGAGTGCTTCGTACACCGAGTGTTGGGTGTTGGATATCTGGAAGAAAGAAGACACAACTCCATACCTTCAACACCGACGAGACTTGGACAAAATCCGTTCCTCTGTTTTCTAAATGGTTTCACCATTTAGTCTATGGTGAAACTACTTAAGTCTAGTTTCCCATATATCTAAATTGCTCTTCATTATAATACATGTGATAGAACTTACATAAGTGTTGTCTATCTTTAGGTTTGTTATTCAATGTAAAAGCACACTCACATAGCTAGAAATATTGTTATAACTGAGTCCAAGAAGGACGAAGTTAGAATGAAGCCGTAAATAAGCGACCAAATGTAGTTGGCCGAAAGCAGAGATGATGATTAGTCCTAAAAGTCCTAAAAGAACTGGGTGAAAGTAGAGGTGAGAGATCATAGCCTGATAAGCCACGGATAAACGATCTCTAGTACATGAGATCTAAAATCACTTCCTTTAGAAGTATATAATAAAATATCCTAAAGTTGATTAGAATTCACCTGTTTACAGGTTCATGGATATATGAGGAGTTTATTTGAACCACATAAAAATTCTTGTGTCTTTTATTGCTTTTTTGTTTGTTGGTTTTGATTTGTCAACTAAGCACAACACTGCACAGTGAACTCATACTCAATCTGATAACTCACTTTTTAATCTAACATCTGCATGAATATGAACTTATGCTTTGTATTATATATCGAACTGTCGATCTTTCTATTCCATCATATTTCACGCACACATTGAGCTTTAGATCCGAGTTTGCTCAATGACATTCGGTGTCTTCAGCAAGATTAGTTACTGACTCAGTCGCTCTTTTATTAAGGATGAAGCAAAGCTGTAAACTTTTCAGTTAGGTATATTCCCCCCATACATCTAACTCATAATTCAATCGGACCTATCTAATGGAAAATATTAATTTACCCGTATTTTCGATGATCTATCTTGGATGTTTAATTTATCATATATTGATTATATTAATTAATTGCAATATAACGAGTTTTTTTGTGTTGAATATAAATGTAAAGAGTACATTGATCCTGTTTGAGATTTTATTTTCTTATCCTGGTAGATGTTTAGGTCATTCTATGATAAGTTTTTCTCTTAGGTTTTGATTAACGAGTTTTCTTCACAAGATTTTAATGAGACTATATTATGTTTATCTCCCCGTATGCTCTTTGAGTTGTTCTCCTAGGTCATTGAATGGTTCAATTTGTTTCTGTTTCTGTTTCTGTTTCATTTCGTTTATAAAAAAAAACAGATTTATTTGGAATAAATGTTGAAAATTTCGAGAAAGTAGAAAGAGAAAAAAAGAAAAGAAAGACCACCTCCAAACGTTGGCGGATACGGGAAGGAGGAGAAGGGCTTAAGCCCCTACCAAGTTTTTTTTTTTTTTTATTATCGCGAAATTTTTGAATTTGCGAAAACTATCTTGACCATTGAGTTGGCGATGTTGAAGAGCTTAATCGAAAAATCTAGGATGAGAAGGGTGAAATTTGCAAGAAAAATAGAAGAGGGGAAGAAAATGGTTATCTCGCATAAAATGGAGGTTGAGAGAGATGAAGAAGAAAATAAATAAAAGAAAGTACAAAAGAAAAAGTCAAAAGAACTTTCCTTCTACAAAGAAAAGTATCATATAATAAATAACGTTTATATTAGTTTTGAAAATGAAACAAACACAATTTATATTTTTGTCTTCGCTTTCAACAAAACACAAATCAAAGTTTTTCTTCTTCTAATTCATGATTATTGATCATCTTTTTTTCCTCATTTTTGTGAATTATCTACTCTTTTTCTGTTCCTTTTCTTTCAACTTATTTATATTTACATAGAAGTTGTTTGTTAATTGTTATACATTTACTTCTTAATTTATTATTTCTACTCCTAAATCCCAATTGTTTATTATTTATTGGCATTTAGTTAATCTATTCTTGAATTCTACAAATGAATAATTCCATCTTAAAGCCTCAATTGTTTACTATTTTATCATGAAAATAAATATGAGTATCATGCTTTCAGTTTAGTTTAGTTAATTGTAAATTTAATTAGAGTTTGGAATTAGGGTTCTAATTGAATATTTTTAGGTTATGATTTAAATTTATATTTTTTTATGTTTTAATTAAAAGAGTTGATTTGTTTATGTATTAGATGGAGCGTTTTCAAAAAAACGAAGTGATCATCTTCTTCACCAAGTGAACCTATTGTTGAATCGGTGGAGAATCAAATCCAAGTTGAATTAGATTTGAATGAGATTGTTGGTGATCCGGACTACGAATACTAATAGTAGAGTTCGATATTCTATTCGTGATCAAGATGGAGAGTACTTGATCAAGGGTCCTTGCCAACCAATTGGGTATTTGTATCCAAAAAGAAATATGGATTCAAGATATTTGGTATCAAGATTTATATGGTTAGAGTGCATGTTGTATCAAAAGACGTTTTTTGTTTCGGTGTTATCTATTTAAACAATCGATAAAGGAGGTCGATAAGTAAAAGATGCTTTTACAAAGGCGGGTTGCAAAGAATCGAAAAATGCATTAGAAAAGTTCAATCTTTTTCAACGATTGGTAATGACGCTTTCAGTGATGGTAACACTTAGAATTCCATTACCACCACTTTAGTTTGATGTGTTGGACTATTTTGATGATCAAATATTTATAAATTTTTGTCGCTATGATTTTTTCGATATAAAAAAATAGTAAAGCGCACCAATATCTTTTCTTGCGTACCACTGCTCCAAAATGCGTGAATATAGCAAACGAAATAGAAAAAAGGTTTACCAACTAAATAGTAAACTAAATAGTTAAGTCCGCTCAAAAGAAGAAAAAGAAAAAAAGACAAAATAGATAAATCGTCCAGCGTTTCTATCGGCAGTGACACCCGCTTTTACTGTAAGCCGTCATATATAAATACATTGTAGATTTCCACCGTAACACACTCCCTCCCTCTCACTTTCTAGGGTTTTAGGCACACTTTCTCTCTCTATCTCGCTCCAATTTTCTCTCTTTCACCTGCAAAAGAATCGAGCATGACTCAATCCCAGGAGGAGCTATTGGCCCACCATCTCGAGCAACAGAAGATTGATGTAACCTCTCTCCCTCTCTCTCTCTCTCTCTCTAACACGTGGGCACACAAATGGAAGCCACGGCTTGTGCGATTTCAGATTTTGTTGTGGGTTTTGTATTATTGTTCATAGTTTCCATGTGTTTTCAATTTAATTTTTCGCTTTGGTATTTTTGTTGTTAAAGTAGCTAATTTGAGCTAAGTAAAGAAAAGGCTGTAGACAGGCTTTTGGGGAAATTTCTAGGGTTTTTGGGTGGTTTGGATGGTTTCAAATTATTAGAAGTTAGATTTAGGGAGTCATTTTGTTTGTTTGAGAAATGTATGAAAGAATAAATTAATCATTTGTGTAGTATTTTGTCTTTGGTATTAAGGGCTGGCTTTATTATTGTTTCAGTGGAATTTGCGCTTGAGAAATGATCAAAGAAATGTATAGAATTGTACAATTTTATTTCAGCAATTTCCCTGTATAAGTAAACGAGTAAAAATTTATGAAAGAGATTGCTTGTATAAGTAAACCTTAGGTGAAACACATAACTTTACATTTCCTGTCATCTAATACTCTCTTGAAAAGAAATCTGGATGGATTTGTGTTCTAAAATGCACGGCGTTTTCTCAGCTCCCCATCTCAATGCTTTATAATCATATGTTTTGCTATAGGACCAAATGAAGCCTAACATGAGTTCAAGGATATTTGAGTTTGAAGTTATTTACAAATATAGAATATGGAGTCCCTATTTCGACTTTTCTTTTTTCTTTTTCTTTTTTAATTGAGCTAATGGGGTAACAAGATGGGAAGTGTGAAAAGTAAAATTAATTGCATTTTCTTCTAATACAACTTGTCATTTTTAGGCATTAAGAATGTTACTATCAGAACTAAAGTGCTGGCATCTCTTATATGTCATGCATGTAGTCTGAATTCTACTTCTCATTTCTAGAATATGTGATGCAATGCTTCCAGTCCACTTGCTTTCAAGAATTGCTAGAATATCTGATTTTGGAGTATCAAATTGGCAACCCTTGTGAATAATATTTAATTTCGTAATTTAATAGAAACCTGCTGTTTATGGGATTTTAGTGTGGACTTAACATCAGGAACTTTTGTAGATATTGATGAGGCTGTTTATCTTCACTGGTGGTGGATTTCCACTTCATACTTGAGTTTATAAAGGTTCCCAATAATATTGACATTAAGATCATTGATTTGATTCTTGTATATGATGGCTGTCCCTACCTCCGTACTCGAGATATGCATGATATGCAATTGATATGGTTGTTTCTATTACTTGATCGCTTATTATTCAATTATGTTTGCAGAATGACGAGCCTATAATTGAGGATGAAGAGGATGATGATGACGATGACGAAGAAGATGAAGATGATGTAGAAGGTATGTGTCCACTGCTGAGTCTAAAATTAATCTCCATTTCCTCATTTTTCGCCAAAGCTTGTCCATCTCTTTGAATATATGATGCTAGACAGTAATCGAAGATTTAGGATATCTCTGTTTTCTGGTTCTTGATATTGCAAATGATTCAGAAGAATCATATTGGTTATGTTCTTAGGAAAGATATAGGTAGGGAAACACCTAATATTTGATTCCGTTACATTCAAACTGGGTTCGATTAATTTTCCCTTCCATAACAAAGAATATAACTGTTTCTTGGAAAATGTAGGATTATAATGTGCTTTCGAGTTCCAGTTTGATGATTGGCCAATTAATTTCAGCTTCAGTTTTATGGTCAGTAACTTGTGAACCTGACCAATTAAGATAGCATATTATCAATCAAAACAGGTACAATATAAAAAAAGTAAGTCAGGAAAAGGAAATTCTTGGATAGACTCATAGCATCATGAATTTGTTTCTCTTGCCAGGACAAGAGGATGCCAGTGGTAGGTCAAAGCAGAGCCGTAGTGAGAAGAAGAGTCGCAAGGCAATGCTAAAGCTGGGAATGAAGCCAATCCCAGGGGTCAGCCGAGTCACTGTGAAGAAAAGCAAGAATGTTAGTTTCTTTTTCGCTTTTCCCTTTTCCCTTTTACCTCTCATGCCTCCACGAACTTGACTGTCGTTTCACTGACCCTTCAATGTTGTGACACGGTGTTTCAGATCCTATTCGTCATCTCAAAGCCAGACATCTTCAAGAGCCCGAACTCAGACACTTACGTCATCTTTGGCGAGGCCAAGATTGAGGATCTGAGCTCGCAACTGCAGACTCAAGCTGCAGAGCAGTTCAAGGCTCCCAACATCAGTCAAGCTGCACCAAAGGCAGAGCCAGCAATTGTAATTCAAGATGATGAAGATGTTGACGAGACGGGCGTTGAACCCAAGGACATCGAGCTGGTGATGACGCAAGCTGGTGTTTCAAGGGCTAGAGCCGTCAAGGCTCTTAGGGACGCAAATGGAGACATCGTCTCCGCCATTATGGAGCTCACAAACTAGACAGCATTGAGGGCCACACTTTTCTTACACCCGCTAGATTGAATCATCGAAGTGGAGCGATTGTTTTCCGTTTTCAGTTTTCTGTGTTCATGTGTTAGAAATACAACTGCTGGATGCTGTCTAAGTTCTTGTCACAATTATGTTCTCAGTTTTGCATCTGTTTCTACATTTGTTCGCTGTTTTCTTGTCTAATTATGCCAGGTCAGGCCATCTTATTTGTTCTCCTATCAACAAATGTTCAAACAAAACTAACAAAAACTAATCTCGTTAATAAACATAAATAGACTTATTTATGGAAGATGTTGAAATATAAGAGAAAGTAGAAAGAAACAGAAAAAAAAGACCCTCCAAGATGAGTGAATATATAGGGAGCGACATGTCACGTATGCATGGGAGCTAAGAAGAGGAGAAACTACAAATATACAAGCCTGCCAATAAGACGACGACAAGTGGCGACGCAGCTGGAGTAATAACAGTAGCTTAACTAACGGTGGTTATCAAAAGGATTTGTGGCGAGTTTGTTAAGCGGTTGTAACCACCTCATAGATAGAGCTGAGGTTATAAATAGAAATAGCTCATTCATACACATTCATGATAAAATTCCCATTTGAATATTAATGCAGAGATCATCATTCTTCTTAGCGTCTCTTATCTTCTCATTTTGATCGATAAGATCCGATGCAACAGTTGAATCTTCGTTTTGGTTGCTGACATTTGGTATCAGAGCCTAAAATTTACGCTTACCGTATGCCACGTAAATCCAAGATGGAAGGAAAAGTCAGCGAGATTGAGTTGCAGCTCAAGCAAATGCAACAACAACAGACAGAGATGAGTAGAACCATGCAGCAACAGCAGATGGATTTGTCCAAATCTATGCTCGCTGCAATACAGATCCAATTTGAGGAAATGCGACGCGAATTGAAGCAGGGAAATCGCGAAGAAAGTGAAGAAGAAAGGCGGAAGGAAAGAGGCGAATGCAGTGGAAGCAAAGAAAAGTCGTTTCAAGAGAAAGAAGGAGGTAAGTCTTCGCAATCTGCAAACTCTCATTTGAGAATGCCTAAACTAGATTTTCCAAAATTTTACGGGGAAAATCCGATGCAATGGATAAGGAAGTGCAACAAGTATTTCGTTGTCAACCCTATGGGAGATAATGATAGAATCCATACGGCTGCGATGTACATGGAAGGTGCAGCCGATCTATGGTATCTAGAGTACGTAGAGGAGAACGAAATAATGTCGTGGAGTGAGTTTGGACGCATGGTGGTTGAGAGGTTCTCTGATTTAGAAGGAAAAAGCATGGTGTCGCAATTCAACCAATTGAAACAGACGTCGGATGTGACATCTTATACAACTAAGTTCGAAGAACTGAAAGCATATATGATAATCGAAAATAGAAGTCTGAGGGAGGAGTACTTCGTCAAATGCTATGTTGGGGGTTTGAAGGATGAAATATCAAGTGTAGTAGGGATGTTTGAACCACAGAAGCTAGAACAAGCTATCAAAATCGCTAAGAAACAAGAGATTCAGCTACTAGCACTGGGAAGAGGACCCAAACAACTGAATAAAATCAACGAAAATACATGGAGGAAAACGCAAGAAGGAAACAGTACGAGTAGCAGTTCCGTAATTCCTCAGAGAGCCACTAATTTCAAAAAGTTGACCCCAGCCGAGATAGAAGAAAGGAGAAAGAAAAAGTTATGCTTCAACTGCGACGAGCCTTATCAAATAGGGCATAAATGTAAGAAGATATTCACAATTATTTGTGAAGGAGAGCCTGAGGAAAACGAACTCATCTTGCAAGAAGTTGAGAGTGACGGAGAAGCCTACCAGATATCGTTGAATGCTATCGTGGGACAAGTAGCAGCGGACACCATACGGCTCAGAGGTAAGGTGGGGAAACATAATATCACGGTGTTGATTGATACGGGCAGCACGCATAGTTTTCTAGATGAAAATACAGCCAAGAGGGTGGGAAGTGAAAGAGAATGCACAAATCCCTTGATGGTTACGGTAGCCGATGGAGCTAAACTGGAGTGCAATATGCGATGTCCAAAGCTAGAGTGGGAGATGGGAAATTGCAGGTTTAGTACTGCCATGAGAATTCTCAAACTTGGGGGCTGCGACATGGTAGTTGGAGTCGACTTACTGAAACAGCTAGGTCCAGTAACCTTCAACTTTGAGGAGCAAAATATCAGTTTCTATAAAGAAGGGAGATCGGTGGTGCTGCAGGGTTTGAAGCAAGAAGAGATCAGTCTAAGAATGATTACGGGGAAAAGCTTTAAAAGAACTATCAAGAAGAGCAAGGGATCTCTCTTTGGGTGTTTATGCATGATTTCTGCAGAAAAAGTAGTTCAAGAAAGTGCAGCACATACAGAAATTCAGCCCCTCATTCAGAAGTATACATCAATTTTTGAAACTCCTACACAACTTCCACCGGATAGGAGCCACAATCATCGAGTCACACTGAAAGCAGACGCTTCGGAATTTAAACTGAAGCCTTACAAATACCCTTATTTACAGAGACGGGAGATAGAAAAGCTGGTTCAAGAGATGTTAAATGCAGGCATAATTCAACCGAGTAATAGCTCGTTCTCATCCCCGGTATTGCTGGTAAAAAAGAAGGATGGTACATGGAGATTTTGTATAGATTACAGACGACTGAACTCCATCACTGTAAAGGATAATTTTCCCATCCCGCTCATCGACGATTTACTGGACGAATTAGGTGGTGCCACTGTATTTTCAAAGGTCGACTTGAGAGCCGGATATCACCAGCTCAAGATGGCAGAATGTGACATCTATAAAACAGCTTTCGTGACTTCCAGTGGATTATACGAGTTCAAGGTTATGCCCTTTGGCCTAACTAATGCTCCCGCAACGTTTCAAGCATTGATGAATGATATATTTCGGCCTTACCTGAGTAAGTTTGTACTTGTCTTCTTCGACGATATTTTGATATACAGTAAAAATATGGCAGAACATTGTGAGCATCTAGAGGTTGTGTTCCAGACTTTGCTGTCTCAGAAGTTATATGCTAAAGCTTCTAAATGCATATTTGGTCATTCTCAAGTTGAGTATTTGGGTCATCTTATAAGTTCGAAAGGAGTTGAGGCAGACCCACACAAGATTTCGGCTATGGTAAACTGGCCTAAGCCCAGAACACTTAAAGCCTTGAGGGGTTTCCTTGGCTTGACTGGGTATTACAGAAAATTTGTCAAGAATTATGGAGCAATTGCAAGACCATTGAACGACATGACCAAGAAGGGAAATTTTCAATGGACAACAGAAGCTGAAAATGGATTTGAAGCTTTGAAGAGGGCCATGACTTCAGCACCAGTTTTGAAGCTACCTAATTTTCAGCTGCCATTCACACTAGAAACAGACGCTTGTTACTATGGGATTGGGGCGGTATTGATCCAAGTCAATCATCCTATTGCGTATCTTAGCAAAGCTCTAGCACCGAAGAACCGCGGGCTCTCTACCTACGAAAAGGAGTTCCTAGCCATCATCTTGGCGATTGATAAATGGAGATCCTACTTACTTCATGGGCAGTTCATTATACGGACGGATCATCAAAGTTTAAAATACTTGTTGGATCAGAAAATTTCTACTCCGATGCAGCATAAATATCTCACGAAACTTCTCGGATTCGATTACAAAATCGAATACAAAAAGGGGGTGGAGAATAAGGTAGCCGATGCTCTATCCAGAATCGAGCAGGAGGAAGGTACATTAAAATCTGTCACAAGCTGCTCTCCTAACTGGATACTAGAGATATTTAAAAGCTATGAAGCAGATCTGGAAGCTCAGGAAAGGATCGCTGAGTGCACTCTCATGCCTTATAACCTCTCTTTATTCACTTACAAAGATGGTCTATTACGATTCAAGGGCAAAATTTATGTGGGTACTACAACTGCCTTGCGGCACGATATTCTACATTTCATGCACTCTTCGTGCTATGGAGGGCATTCTGGGGTTAATGCCACATTCCAAAGAGTGCAAGTCACATTCGCTTGGCCGGGGATGCGAGCAGACGTGCAGAAGTTAATATTCGCTTGCCATCAATGTCAGCTCAGCAAGCATGAAGGTACACGGCCAGCTGGGTTGCTCCAACCCATTCCACTGCCGTCTCAAGCTTGGCAGCAATTGACGATGGATTTTATAGAAGGCCTACCACTTTCTCAACAGAAGGATACAATATGGGTGATCGTTGATCGCTTCACCAAGTACGCGCATTTCATCGCGCTAAAGCATCCCTATACAGCGTCAACTTGTGCCCATATCTTCTTGGATTCAATTTACAGGCTGCATGGTTTGCCCAAAAGTATAATTTCTGATCGTGACAGGGTATTCACCAGTCAGTTTTGGAAGGAATTATTACATGTGCTTGACATCAAACAACAGCTGAGCACCGCGTACCATCCTCAGTCCGATGGGCAAAGCGAAAGGGTCAATCAATGCGTCGAAACTTACCTTCGGTGTATGTGTAGCCAGAGTCCTAAGAAATGGAGTTCATGGTTGCCAATGGCAGAATTTTGGTATAATACCTCTTTTCACTCTTCACTCGCACGTACGCCATTTGAAGTCTTATATGGGTATAAACCCACTGTTCTTGCTCTAGCCTCTTATTCGGATCCCAAAGTGGTTGGGGTGGAAGCCACTATACAGGAGAAGTTGGATATTCAGTTACAAGTAAAACGGCTACTGCAGAAAGCTCAAGACTTGATGAAACGCTATGCCGACAAGAAACGTATCCATCGAGAATTTCAGATCGATGATTGGGTGTATCTCAAACTTAAGCCCTACAAGCAGCATTCACTTCGTATCCATCGAAATTGGAAGTTGAGTCCTCGTTATGCAGGACCATTCAAAGTGATCAAGAGAATAGGCGTCGTGGCTTACGAACTGGATCTTCCGAGCTCAGCTAAAATCCACCCGGTATTTCATGTGAGTCTCTTGAAGAGGAGTGTCCATCAAGCTGATGTCGTTACTCATTGCCCGGAGTTCGATACTGAGGGAAAAATCCTACTTCAACCAATCAAAATTTTGGCTCGGCGTGTGGTAAAGAAGAATAACAGCCCGAGTTCGGAGGTCCTCGTACAATGGTCTCATTTACCGGAAGCCGAAGCTACATGGGAAGCGTTTTTAGATATGGAAGCACGCTTCCCTGCTTTATTTTCGACTTGAGGACAAGTCTTCAGAGAAGGAAGAGGGTAATGTCACGTATGCATGGGAGCTAAGAAGAGGAGAAACTACAAATATACAAGCCTGCCAATAAGACGACGACAAGTGGCGGCGCAATGGAGTAATAATAAAGAGCTTAACTAACAGTGGTTATCAAAAGGATTTGTAACTGAGTTTGTTAAACGGTTGTAACCACCTCATAGATAGAGCTGAGGTTATAAATAGAGAGATAGCTCATTCTGTACATATTCATGATAAAATTCCCATTTGAATATTAATGCAGAGATCATCATTCTTCTTAGCGTCTCTTATCTTCTCATTTTGATCGATAAGATCCGATGCAACAGTTGAATCTTCGTTTTGGTTGCTGACACGACATCGGAACAGTCAATAAGGTTTACCGACAAACAAATAGTTGATTCGCTCAAAAAAAGATTAAAGACAATAAATAAATCGTCAGCGTTTTTCTAACGGCAGAGTGACCCGCTTTTACGGTTAGCCTCCATGGTTAAATACCTAACATTGCCTTCTTTTCTCTCTCTAGGGTTTAAGCACGCGCGAGCACACACACTCTCCAACTCCCTCAATTTTCCCTCGTTTACCTGCAAAAGAATCGAGCATGACTCAATGCCAGGAGGAATTATTGGCCCACCATCTTCAGCAACAGAAGATTGATGTTACGTCTCTCTCTATAACTCAGATTTTGTTGTGGGTTTTTGGATTACTGAGTTCATAGTTTCCACGGGTTTCCAGTTCTCCTTTTCGATTGGTATTTTTTTCCTTGAAGCAGCTGGTTTGAGCTAAGTACGGAAAAAGCTGTAGAGAGGCTTATGAGTTATGAGGAAATTTATGTGTTATTTCAAGATTCCATTTACTCTCCGATCTAGTGTTCTTTTGTGTGGTTTTGATGGTTTCAAATTAATGAAAAACAGATGTAGAGACTCGATTATTTGTTTGAGAAATGTATGAAAGACGAATTTTTTGTCTGTGGTGTCCAGGGAATAGTTTATTATTGTTTCAGTGCGAATTGAGCTTGGGAAATTGATAAGAGAAGTGTGTGTCGTTGTAGCGATTCCATCTACAAGTAAAACCAATATAAGTATATGAAATAAATTTAAATAATTGCTTGATATACAGAGTTGGAATTTCAATCTGGCACTGCCGCACCGGTAAAATGTAGAATCTACATTTCCTCGTCTAATACTCTTGAAAAAAAATGTGAATGTATTTGCATTCTACAGCATGACGGCAGTTTCTCAGCTCCACCACTCAATGCTTTTTAACTATGTGTTCTGCTATAGGGCCAACTGAAACCTAATATGGGGTTCATAGCTTATTTGATTTTGAAGTTATTTACAGACAAATAATATACAGTCAACATTTCCACTTTGTTTTGATTGAGAAAACGGAGTAGCAAGATGAGAAGCATGGAAAGTAAAATGCATTTTCTTCTAAGACAACTGTTTGTCACTTTTAGGCATTAAGAATGTGAGTGTATCAGGAAATGAACATCTTATTTATATATTCTGAAGTCTACTTCTCATTTCTTGAATGTGTGATGCCACACTTCTGGTTCCAGTTTCAAGGATTGCTGGAATATCTGATTTTGGAACAACATCTCTTATGAATATGATTATTTTTATAATTTAGTAGAAACCTGTGAAATTTTTGGAAATTTTTTGTGGACTTAACATCAGGAACTTGTGTAGATATAGATGAGTTTATAGGTTCCCGTCTTCCCTGTAATACTTACATTAAGACTATTGATTAACTTGCATATGATGATCATCACAATCTCCACACTGCAGATATGCATGACTGACAATCTACTTGATTATGCACGTACACGATGACCAACCTACATGAGTCTGGTAAAAGTGAATTCTATACTTGGTTGCTTACTATTCAGTTGCTATTGCAGAACGACGGCCCTATAATTGAGGATGAAGAGGATGACGATGATGATGATGATGAAGAAGAAGATGATGATGATGTTGAAGGTATGTGTCCACCCTCGAGTCTAAATGGAACTCTCCATTTCCCACACCAAAGCTTGTCATCTCTTTGAATATATGGTGCTAGATAGTAATTGAAGATTTAGTATACCTCTACTTTTTGGTTCTTCATTTTACAGATGATTTCAGGACATCATATTTAGGAAAGATATCTAGGTAGAGAAACACCTCATTGTTTCTTTTTCTCTATATAAGATTTGATACGTTTACAAACTGAGTTTGAGTTGTTTTACCTTCAATTTCAAACTGTACATTGAATATTTCTGTTTCTCAAAACATTTAGGATAGAAATGCACTTTTGAGTTTCAGTTTGATTATTGACCTATTAATTTTAGTTTTAGTTTCAAGTTTATAGATGTTTTACCTTCAATTTCAAACCGTACATCTGAATATTTCTGTGTCTCAAAACATGTAGGATAGAAATGCACTTTTGAGTTTCAGTTTGATGAGTGACCTATTAATTTTAGTTTGATGATTGACCTATTAATTTAGTTTTTGTTCGTCGGGGCCCTGTGGCATCGGAGGAAGCTCTGGCGGCTTCCATGAACTGAGGCTCTTGGATGTGTTCCTCGTCTGCCATGCTCGTTACATCCTCTTCGAACTCGTGAATGAAACTTCCTCTGAAGTTGGGGCATTCTGCATTTCTCCTTCGGAGAGTGACGGTTGCCCTACAGCTGTGACACCAATGAGTGTCCCTTTCACTCGGCATCTTTTCACAAACACTCTCTCGACGGCGCCTTTCTTGCTACTTCCACGAGCAAAAGATCTCTTCTACGAGTTTAGAGAGCTTCATACTTGCAATTCTGTATGAAAAAAGTGGAGATTGATTGAAATGGATGCATACAATATAAGTTGTGAATAAGAATATCAACATAATATCAAGAACTCAGGCACCATTTGCATAGTTATCCAGTTTTTGACCAAGAAAATGCAATAACAAGGCCAAACAATTCACTTAGATTAAAGAAGAGGGCCAATCAATCCACTTAGCTTAAAGAAGGCGGCCAAACAATCCACTTGAATTCTCATCATTTTTGAATGAGCGATGGGAGGCAAAAATAACAAAACAGATCAAGCAATCAAGCTATGAAACATTTTATCTGTAAAAACTGGTGACATTTAAAGATCCCGATAGTCATTTTTTATCTTTACAATTGCAAAGTGGATATTTTTACATATTAGCTCTAACAAATTTGATCAAGCAACCAAGCTCAAAAGACCATATATTAGGAAATGTTGGAATAAATTATATATGAACTTAGATTTGGAAGTTACACTTATAGTAGATCAATTTAGTGTATTTATGTGTTCAAATCTGTAGGATGAATGACCAATTAATGCATAAACTTAGCTTCTTAATGGTAGGAATGGTTTTATATCCCACATTGGAAAATTAATGAAGTTCTAAGCTATATATAAATGTGTTCACACCTATAAGGAATAATCAAGTGTGTTCTATTTATTGTGCACCCTAGTGGATTTTTAATTAACTATTTTACGGCTAATCCAAATACCTACGAGGATGGTGTGAAGCACCATCCGAGTCCGAGAGTCCGAGCACGAGCAAGTGCACGTCGCACTTGTCGCATTGGGCGCTTTAGAGGCGCACTTTGCACCATCTGGTTGGACTCGTGCATGGTCGAACCATCACATCGGTTCGAGCTAACCTGATCAGCCATGGATCTACACACTAGTTTGGGTCAATAGTTGGGCTTTCGCACCACTTCATGAACATGCACATTGGGCTATAAAAAAGATCCTACAGAAGATGATTAAACACACCAAAATGAAGATAATCAATCTACTCCATACATTATTCAAAGCCTCTTTGTCCCGAGTATCAAGTAGTTCGTCGGAAATACGTCTAGTAGTGCAACTACTCCTATTTGTTAAATCGTTGTATCTTGGAGATAATAGCTAAACAACCGCGTGCACTGTAGCGGAGCTAAATTATCTTGCGGAGAAAGAGTCCAACTCTTGTCTCGGTTTTATACAACTTTATTTTTATCATTATATTCATATTTCTACATACCCGTTACTAACAATCGCAAGATAATTTAGTATGGAAATGGCGACAAGTCGAAACAACGTTCCAAATGCCCTTGTTCATGCCGAAAAACTGAAAAAATTCTCAGGTTCTGAATTTAAGCGTTGGCAATTTAAAATGATTTTTTACCTTACTACTCTCAATTTTGCTCGTTTCTTGAATGAGTCACCTCCTACTGTGGAGAAAGATGAGATCGATGAATAAAAACACAATGCGTTAGATGCATGGTATATAGTTTTTTTGTACACAAGTCAGAAATACCCAACATGCTTGAAGGAATGATCATAGAATCAAGAAATGCTATATTTTTTGAGACTATATTTCCGAAGAAAGTAAAGAACGATGTAAGTTCTAAGAAGAGAACTTATGAAGAAAACTCGTCAGAAAATATTGGACCAAATATTGACAAAAAATGTTAAGCCAACACCCAAACCAAGACGAGGAAAACAAACAAAAACTGTAAAGTTCTTTGGTTCAGATTTTTTGGTATGTTCGTTGGAAGATGATCCTAAGACAATCGAGGAAGCATTGTCTGGTCCTGATGCTGCTCTATGGATAGAAGTCATCAATAGTGAAATCAAATCTATCTTGAACAATCTCACTTGGGAAATCATTGACCTTCCTCCTGGTTGCAAACCTTTAGGATGCAAGTGGATTCTAAAGAGAAAATTCAACACCGATAGAACTATTGATAAGTATAAAGCACGTTTGGTAGCCAAGGGTTACAAACAAAAGGAATGGTATGACTACTTTGATACATACTCACATGTTACAAGGATTACATCCATAAGAACTCTACTTGCTATAGCTGTGTTTCATAACCTTGAAGTACACCAAATAGATGTAAAAACAACATTTCTAAATGAGGATTTAGAATATGAAATTTATATGGAACAACCTGAAGGGTTTGTTATCCCCAAACAAGAAAACAAAGTTTGCAAACTTGTTAAGTGTTTATACGGACTTAAACAAGCACCCAAACAATGGCATGAGAAATTTGACCAAGTGATGATGTCAAATGGTTTCACTATTAATGAATGTGATAAATGTGTGTACATTAAAGGTACATCCGATAATTTTGTCATTGTATGTCTTTATGTTGATGACATGCTCATAATGAGAAGTAATCATGATATAATCATGAATACTAAAGAAATGTTGAAAATGACATTTGACATGAAAGACTTGGGGATAGCTGATGTGATTCTAGGAATTAAAATTTCTAGAACACCTGATGGAATTGTCTTATCACAATCTCACTATGTTGAGAACGTGCTTAAGAAATTCAAAGCTTATGATCTATCTTCGGCTAAGACACATGTTGATTTAAGTCTACACTTAGCTAAAAATCGAGGAAACCCAGTATCCCAATTGGACTATACTAGGGTAATTGGAAGTCTAATGTACTTAGCAAATTGTACAAGACCAGGCATAGTATATTCAATTAGCAAGTTGAGTCGGTTCACAAGTAATCCAAGCAAGGATCATTGGACCGCATTAACTAGAGTTCTACACAAGATATCCAGCTGTTCTGGAAGGATACAGCGATGCAAATTGGATATCCGACACAAAAGACTCCAAATCCACAAGTGGATTCGTGTTCACCATAGGTGGAGGAGCAATGTTATGGAAATGTTCTAAGAAAACTTGTATAGCTCGATCTACAATGGAATTAGAATTCATTTCCTTAGACAAAGCTGGTGAAGAAGCCGAATGACTAAAAAATTTCTTAGATGATATTCATTGTTGAGAAAAACCCGTGCCTATCGTTATGGTGCATTGTGATAGCATGGTAGCTATAGGGAGAGCTAAGAGTAGCATGTACAACGGAAAGTCTCGACACATTTGTCGAATACAATACCGTTAGACAATTGATCACGACTGGTATAATGTGTATTAACTAGGTAAGGTCAAATGATAATATAGCGGATCCGTTTATAAAAAGTATTAATCGTGATCAATTATACAATGTAGTAAGGGGAATGAGATTAAAATCCAAGCTTAAAGAACATTCATAATGGTAACTCAACCATGATAATTGGAGATCCCAAAAACTTGATTCAAAGAGATAACTAAGTTATGAAGGTTCAAGTTATACACTTGGAATCTCAATAATCCATTCTCGTAACTATCCGAGTGTAACCATGCAGTTCGTGGTGAAGGGTAAGATTTAAAAACTTTTAATGATTCCTATAGCCTTATTGGTGGAGTATAACAGGATACTATTCATAGGAGATCATCTATCTAAGTGTGGAGTATGGGTCGTTTCAAATGAATAAACACTTATGAATCAAGATATGGTCCAATGCCAAAATGGACACAACGTGAGAACAAAAGATATTGTATCTATTATTGTGTATGTGTTATTATCTTGTTTTATATAAAAACTGACCCGTTCAAGACATCGTTTTCACTGAGCAGTGAGTAAATCTGATAACACTATACTAAGGAAGTTTCAAAGCTAACAACTACATATCTTGATGCAATAATAGGTCGTCGGGACTTTGAAAAACTTACATTTGCATTAATCGTCATTCATGTGGGGGATTGTTGGAATAAATTGTATATGAGCTTAGATTTAGAATCCATATTTTGTGTAGATCAATTTAGTGTATTTATGTGTGCAGATCCGATGTGGGGTGAATGAACAATTAATGCACAAAGTTAGCTTCTTAATGGTGGGAATGGTTTTCTATCCCACATTGGAAAATTAATGAAGTTTTAAGCTATATATAAAGACCTAGAATAATCAAGTGTGCTATATCTATGGTGCACCCTAGTGGATTTTTAATTAGCTATTTTATGGCTAACCCAAATGCCTACGAGGATGGTGCGAAGCACCATCCGAGTCCGAGAATTCGAGTACGTGCACGTCGCACTTGTCGCATTGGGTGCTTTAGAGGTGCACTTTGCACTTCACACGTGTGCATCGTCACGAGGAGCAATAAGGAGCCAAAAGTTTTGCCAACATGGCACCTGGAGATGGCTCGGGTGACACGTCGGAATCGACCACGTGGCGGGATGGTTGGACTCGTGCATGGCCGAATCATCAAGTCGGTTTGGGCTAACTTGATCAGCCATGGATCGACACACTGGTTCGGGTCAGCAGTTGGGTCTTCGCACCACTTCACGAACATGCACATTGGGCTATAAAAGGGATCCTGCAGAAGATGATTAAACACAACAAAACGAAGATAATCAATCTACTTCTTACATTCTTCAAAGCCTATTTGTCCCGAGTATCATGTAGTTCGCCGAAAATACGTCTAGTAGTGCAACTACTCATATTTGTTAAAGCGCTGTATCTTGGAGATAATAGCTAAACAACCGCGTGCACTGTAGCGAAGCTAAATTATCTTGCGGATAAAGAGTCTAATTCTTGCCTCGGTTTTATACAGCTTTGTTTTTATCGTTATATTCGTATTTCTACATACCCGTTACTAACAGAAAACTGATAACATTTCAAGATCATGGTATCTAGATATAGTCATAAATTAACAAAATTGATCAAACAATGCAGCTTAAAAGATCATATATTTGACAATCAATCAAATTCACAAAACGAGAGAAGTTTCATTCAAGCAAAAAGAAAAAATATGCAACTCAGCCCTATTACATTATAACAATCACTATTCAAATTAACCTCCAAAAATAAAAGACTGCGAACTGATGAAACCAAGGCTATACCCAAATACCAATTGTCAAGAATTCATTTCTCGCAACAGAACTCAACAAGCAATCGTAGTAGCATTGAATTTGATGCAATAACTGCAAAACCCAAAATATACCCATCGAAAGGTAAAAGAAAAAGAAAACTAGAAAAAGCAAAGAAGGAAGATGGGAGGAGATAAGCTAGAAAGTCGATACATTTGATTGAGGAGATAAACAAACGACATGAACAGGGAATTCCCGGATGGAGCTAGTATATAATGATATAAAGTTAACTCTGCATTATGCCTATTGAAATTGGAATCTATACAAAGTATGTGTGTGTGTGTGAAGTGAGAAGCCAACAAAGAGACCTACACAACACAATTACACACCAACAAATAACAGTAACTTCGTAGTTGACTATAGAAGCCACTAATATAACTTAGTGAGAGTGAGTGCTACGAATGTCTTTGGGCTTTTGTGGAAGAAAGATTGAGCTATGCGTTGTATTTGTGATTGGTGGAGAAACACTTTCTTTTTGGGCCAAACATTTATTTTCGTAAAAAGAGAGATGAAGTTTGATCCTAAATCCTTTTAGTTAATAAAGAAGATTTTCACCGTTTGAATATTCCAAAATGATTTTTGGGCCAAAACTAAAGGTGATTATTTGTGATTTTATTATTCTATACTTAATCTTTCTTTTAATATTAAAAATATTGATAGATGTACTATATCATTCCTTGGTCCCAATTTACAATTCAGAATTTTCCAACAACAACAAAAAAATAGAGGCTCAAATTAACTAAAAGTATCAATTAAAATCAGAAAAATTATTGTCAAAATTGTCAACTAGCTATGAACTCACTACACACCATTCAATGTGCATACTATTAATTTGACAATGCAGCATGCAATGGGAGTCAGAGACTCTCACTATTAGGTAATTTCAATAGTTAAGGATTTTTTTATTTTTTTTGTTAAAAAAATAAATAAAAGTAAACTTAGAAAACAAAGTATAGATTTGATCCATCTTAAGTTAATTATTCATGATTTCGACTCCAATGGGAATTAACAGTAATAACAACTTGAAATGAGCAAATGGATATATCTTGAATAACGAAGATTTAAGTCAGGATTTCTTGGAGATGAATGATTCAAGAGGGGCCAGTGTATGGTAGTTGGAGGTTGAAGAGATTCTAAGATTTCTTCTTCACTGCAACTCTATCTTCCTAAGCTGTCAACCCAAGCTTCTTTGCTTCCAACATTTTTGAGATTCAGAACACAGTGCCCATCACCATCACCAACCAAGAATGCATTCAAATTCGATGTCTGTAAATTTGAAAATTCCAGCAGGCATTAACTGCAACCGGCGCAACATCAAGAATCAAATGCCGCTAGTCAATCAACTTATTCGTGCTTTTTGCCATCGTTGAACTTGGTACAAATGCAATATTAGTATGACTAAGATTCAAGTAATGGATTGTTCGTTTGTTTTAGTTTCTTTCTCGGTAATATTTTCAATTATAATTTTAGTTTCATTATGTGAATTATTAAGATATTATTATCAATATAATTTGAGTAAATGTTTCTAGTTACTATTATTTGTTAGCTCAAATCACCATTCTAGCTAGTGGATTATTTTATTTTATTTTTGTTAATCACTATTTTTTTGTTTGTGAAAAATATTAGTTCGTGTTAGGGAAGAGTATTTAAAATTTTATCATTTAGGTTTTTCACAGCCCGACTTTGCTAATCCCGAAGGAATGCTGCATTGTCGGACATTGACTTGGGTTTGGATTAAAGAAGCGGAAAAAAATGGGATTTTAGTGTTGATTTCTAAGTCATATCATTGGTAAGAAAACATGAGTAAATACAGAAGCATAAGTGATATCGAGGTCGAAAATGATAATTTATATGTAAGATCGATTCAGAGAGTCTGACCAAACAATAGTTGATTATGAAATCACTACTATGATATTCAAGAGTTCTACATACATTTAGAATTCAAATGAGTTTAAAGAGTTTGCAACGGAATAAACGTGTGAGATATGCATTTGAAGATGCATTCTCAAGGTGAACCAAAAGATGTTCCATTTCCATCTACAAAAGGGATCCCGCTCAACTCTACTTCGTTCTATCACCAGCTCAACTTGGACATCAAAAACGAATATACATGGCTGAGTACAAAAACGTACTCAGTGGGTATATGCCGAAATATTTTACATTTTATTCACAAAATATTATACTGCCACCACCACAGCAAGACATAAGGGTTTTGTTGGACAGACCTTGTTCTTACCAAACATTTTATCATTATTCCAAAGTCGACTGGCTAGTCATTTTCATACAACTTATAATTCAAATCGGCTATGGAACGCGTCGGGATGGAGGCCTCTCTTCACCCGAACGCACGACTGATCGCGAACGGTTTAGAGGCTAAGTGTACACAGTCCAAACTGGCATCTCAGTAGGACCCGAATTCGTAATATCTTTTGTTGGCTCAGCCAACCCGGATAAATTTATACAAAACAATAAATATTTTGGCAGAAAATATCATATTTAAACATTTACAGTTTAAGAAAGCAATAAAGCATAAGCAGTAAATGATTTTCATAAAATCACATTTTGTTTAGATAAGAATGTCCACCTCAAGAGTTGACCTTCTTGAAGTACCTGCTATCGATCATTTGTCGTTTTCGTTTACGTCCACGTTGGACCTTGTCAACGTAAGAAATATAATTTAGTACTTCGTTCGCTTCCTTCAAGAAGTATCGTTAAGAATCAACAAACTTGATAACTTTTAAGTCTTAAGAGTTTTGGGTTTTAGGATTTTCGTCATCGATACGACTGAGTTAGCAACCATATTTCATCTATTAGGTTCGTCTTGCCATGGCGATAGATAACACTTCGTCGTCGCATTCCTTCCTTTCGTCGATGCTTCTCCTCATCGTTTCGTGCAAATATAAACCCTAAGTTCATAAATAATCTTCGTCGTTTGTTAACGCGTATCAAATTTCGAGTTCCAATATCTCATTCATTACTAACATTTCCTCACCGTATTTCTCGCCTCACACGTCCCACATATTCTATTAGAGAAACTCATATGTATCTATACTACACGATTAATAAGGATTTCTCCTAATTCAAGCATCTTCTAAAAGTCATTTTGTAAATTATAACTAATTAAATAATATTCCCCCAAGCATCTACTTGGCTTAATCGACTCATTAATTAATTAAATCTCAAATTTAATTAGGTAATTCCATAATTAAAACTTAATTAAAAGGATTAAATTAAAAGTCCAATAACATCTTATTAATTAATCAAATTAATTTAATTTATCTTAGATATCCATTAATTATGATTTATTTTCAGTCACACCTATTTAGCAATTTGCTTACGGTTCATCTTATTACATAAATAAATCATTTAAACGATAATTCTCCAATTGTACCTTAGCATAATCAATTTTTAATATCATGAATTTAAATAATCCAATCTAAATAATTGATACTTAGACCATCACTTAGTCTATTGAGAATTAATCTCAAAATTTAATTACTAGAATTAAACCTAATTTTTAAATAATATAAAAAATTAACTTAATTCCTAATTTAATTTAATTGGATCATACACATTAATTAAATTTAGTCCAACTTAGTTAATCTATGGGAGCTCAAATTTTAGTACAACTCTTGACCCCTTGGAATTAATTTAATAGTCCATGTTCTACTTAAAAATTACAATCCAAAAGAATACAAGGTCCAACCAAATTTTATTAATGAAGCAGCCCAATATCACTTTAAATCCAAGACCCATCTTCAATTTTATTCAAAAGATAAGCCCAACATTTATTTCATTCCAAGGCCCATCTTCAATTTTCGGCCCATATATCGACCCAAACATAAAAAAAGTATAAATAAAATTGAAACCCTAGCCCCTCCCACACACTCGCATCTCTCTCTATCTCTCTCTCTCTCGACTCTTACAGGAACACACACTCACTCACACCTCTCTACCACCGTCGTCGCCTTCTCCATCACCGGCCGACCACTTTCGCGTCGTCGCCGACCACAACCACGGCCCCATCCACTCATCCATCTCTCTTTCGTCATCCTCCGGCCCAAAGGCCCAATCGAGCCCATGTTCCTGTCATCGTCATTGGCCGCCCCTTCTCCGCCATCGAGTTGCACTGCCGTCGACATCGCTATTTTTTTTCAATTAATAGCCGAGCCTTAAGTGGATCGGTCCGGACACTCCAGTTCTAGGTTCAGGAGGATAACTTCTTCAATGTCTTATTTCAATATCTATCTTTTCAATTGTACGAAACTAATAAGTATATGTGTGAATGTTTATATTTTTTGCACTTGGATGTTGCTGTCGAATAATGTTTTAGCTATAGGTTTGTTGTATTGTGAGAACAATGTGTATATGAATGTGAGTTGTTGCTTTGTATTGATACAATGAGACATATAAGTAGTTCTTGATTTGTAATTAAATGAATGCATAACATTATGTACTCGTAGAATAAAGGGATTTTGAAGCTAAACTCTTGCAAATTTTACTTAAATGTTGTAAGCCCTTGTGGTATCAATGAATGGGTGATGGTTGTTGTTTGAGCTCAAAGATGAATGTGGTTTCCTCCCTTGTTATGAAGTGGTGGAGTGAAATGGACAAAGATGAGTGAGTGAAAGTGTGATGTTAAATCTTGTAATGATGTTGTGAAGGTTATCACTAGGCACCTAGGTTATGGGAGTGATGGTAAGAGTTAAAAAATGTTGAGTGATTTAGGAAAAAGTTGAGGGATTTGGAGGATTTGATAATATGATGTGATGCGATAATTTTCTCAGTATAGATTATCTGCCTGGACTCTTATTCTGTATCAGTTCTCCGACTATCGTTTAAATTTTCTCGTTCGAAAACAAAGTTGAAACACCGACGTTATAAATTTTAATAATCGCCCTAAACTCAAATCTCGATTTAGCTTAATAAAATAATAAATAAAGTTTTAATTTTACAGGTATTACAAGGTTATTGGGGTATATTGATATGTAATTAATCTCAGTATCTTACATCGAAAAGGATCAATTTGTAACTATTACCAATAAAGTTTATGCAACAATTTTAGAATAAAAAAAATATACATAACAGAGAAATGTTATGATATACTCATGTCTATCTATTATTTATAAATGATGATCCATATGTAAAATAATATTATGCTTTTATTAAACATATTAGTTCTATTTTTAAACTTATATGGTTGGTTATAGAAAGAACTACCTCTTAGATAAGAACTAAGAACCAATAATCACCGTTAGATTAAATAAGATCGGACAACTCATAATTGTTTAATGATAAAAATAGTTGAATCCCTAAATTTTCGATATTTAAATCTTTCACAATTTATTCTTCTTTATTCGTGTAATTTATATTTTTGTTCATGTAATCATAGTTCTTGTGCATGCTATCACATTCCAATTCATTGTTATGTTCATGTAATTCATGTCGTTGTGTATGTAATCATATTGATTGTGCGTATAGGAACAGTTACCGTAGATGAATATATAAAATCCATTGATTATAGGGCTAAACGGTTACTATTAAAATCTTAGTATAAGAAAAGATTTATAATTAATCTTGACCGTTAAATTATAAAAAATGGATGTACCACATTAGTTCTTAGTTCTCAAAAAAGTTGGAGTTCTCATTTGATCCACTCCACACACACACACACACACACACACACACACACATATATATATATATATATATAGGGAGGTTAACGTGAGAACCATTTTATTGTGAGAACGTGAGAACCAAAAGCGATGAATTCACGGTGAAAGTTGATGAATCCATTGGGAAAATGATGAATTCAAAAATAGAATTTTCGCCTCATGGGATTCGAACCGGGTGAAAAATTCGAATTTTGAATTCATTAACTTTCTCAACGGATTCATCAACTTTCATAACGAATTGATTTGGTTCTTAGTTTTAGGATAAGAATGGTTTTTATTTGAACCAAACTCTCTCTCTCTATATATATATATATATATATATATATATATATTATTTTAAAGTTATTATAAGTTAACTATGCACAACCAGAGCTCCCCACAGATAGAAATGTCCGTCATCGAAATGATACAAGTCAGGGATGCGAGCGATGCCAAACCTAAAGTCGAGTTCACATCTGAGACAGACCCCATTACCACGCACCCATGATCAGTTGAAAATGCACACATCCGCTAATTACACAAGCACGTTGTGCAAATCTTGGAGAACTACCTAACATGGTCAACCCAATGACTTAGGGCATGTTCGTATTTTTCAGGTACCACTAGATCGTAGACTTCTATAAAAACATCCCCACGTGACATAATCAGGTATATAGTCTCACTCGCAAGAACACACAGACATACTCTCAAGCAATGTATTTGCTCTCTCATGCAACCCATTCGCACTTGGACACTCTTAATATGTTCTAACTTGAGCATCAGAGTCTTTCCTTAAAGAATCTACTTCAGACTTATTTTGTAGGTTGTTTTGTGATTATTCTCAAGGTTCATCCGAAGACTACATTCCTTGCTCTTTCAATCTTCTTCGATCCATATTCGCAAAATTGATATTTATTGTAGATCTTGATCCGGATCTATCTTATGGAAGTCTGTGGAATGAATACAGATTGGGGACCATAACCATATTTATATTAAAATAAGTTATCCTTGATTTGAAATCTGGTCCCTCAACAAATCACAAATCTTCTTATGGTATTTACACATTTATTTCCATGATTATTTGATATCTGTTACTTCCAAACTTAAATCTTTAACAAACTACTTTAAATTGGATTATGTAAGAGAACTATGCACATTTAATTTAACATATGTTAGTCCTATTTAGATTTCTCCAACAATCTCCCAATTAAACTAAGTATTTTATCGAACGATGTGCAGTACCTTAAGAACTCAAACTTTGTTGTCACATGTGTGCAAGGGTATCTGAAACAATCATACAAGTATATGACTGCGTGAATGGACTCATCAGTAATCACACATAGATCAATCATGGATGCAATTTATTTTATAAATCCAAAGCCTAGATCGAGTGAACCCTATCCTTAGAAATATATTCTTACTTGTAAGAGGTTCACTCAAAATTAGTTAAAAAACTCCGAAACTACAAAATGTTGTAAGCTTAGTTGAAGTGTAAGTGCAAGTAAGCAACCAAATGTTAGTTGTCTTAACGTGCGCAGAAGTAGCTATTGGTCTTGGTTAGATAACCCAAGGATAATATATCTCCAAGGAACCTAAGATGTGTAATCACTTTCCTTAGAAGTCTAAAATAAGGAATTCCTAAGGATCAACTTCATGGACGCAACATAGTTTATTCCGAACTACTTTAAATCTCGTATGCTCCTACATCCTTACATATCATTTTGCATGCGAATAACTTTCTGAATCAATCAGATAGTTTGCATTCAAAATGCCTTATTGCATGATCTAACTTTCTAAGCCTTCAAGGATTTTTAAGTAAAACTAATCCCACCATATTCTTCACAAAAATCAAATTAGATAGATGTACCAACTAATAAGCTACTCAGTTGTTAATAGAGTTCCTATATGAAACTTAAATCACTCAATACTCAAGCTTGAAAAACCTGACAAGTTTTTACATAAAGTGTATCCTCTCATCCCCGTACATTTGTGTTTACCATCAATGTATGCTTAGTGCTTAGTTATCAAAAGTTTGTTAATCTCTTTTACATTAATAGTAGCAAGATTAAGTATCCCTTTGAGTTTGTCCCCATTTTAAAAACATTTTAAGTTGCTTCATTCACTACAAAAATTTAGCAGATTAACGACGGAATTTTCCGTCGCTATATTCCAAAAATCGTCTCTAAAGTAAGTTAGCGATGGAATGGATCCGAATCTAAAATGTTGGTCGATAAAAAAATTAGCGATGGATTTAACGTCCGTCGTTAAGCATAAAGACGGATTAGCTACAGATAAGTCAGTCGCTAAGTGTGATCATGGCGTGTTGTCATCTCGGATATAACGACGGAGTAACAACGAAAATTTCCATCACTAGTAGTGACGGAATTCTCCATCTTTAATCCGTAGCTAATATTTAAAATAAAAGAAAAAAAAATCCTTTTAAATCCTTTTTAGGCAAAATAATAAAACCTATATAAAAGTCCAATATTTCTCAAATATCCATTAAACTACCAAAAAATCAACAAATCCATTTTCATAATCGTGATCATAACAAATATTCGTACATTATTCACAATACATCAAATTATTAACATATTCATAATCATAACATATCTAACAAATTCGTAATCAACATTTAACACCAATAAATAATTAATTTGCAATATTCATAAAAAATATATAACAAAATACTAAATAGTTCATCACCAAAGTTCCAACAGAACAATAGTCTAAATTTTCCAAAGTTCCAACAAAATAATAAAGATTGCTTAATTCCTTGAACCTTCTAATGCTATACCATATTAGCCTACAAAAGATAAAATAGAAAGTTAAGATTAGAACACAAAATATAGATAAATTCCACAGTTATTATAGAAACTTACATTGCAACTAGATGATGAATAATCTATGTTAGACAATAGAGAGACTTCCAAAATCTGAAACCAAAGAAACTTTACATGTTAAGTGAAAGCAAAGTGATAGTGAAAGTAGATTGATTTTTTTTTTCTTTTTTTTGAATTACCATAATAGAGTTTGCAATAAAACTTCAAATTTCAAAAAAACAAAGTGTCAATTTATCCTACAAACGCCTTTTTCATTTTTTTAAAAATTTCTAATTGTAGGATAAATAATCAATATCTTTCTGGATGTGATTCATAGTAGTCTCAGAGCTTCAACCTCTATACTGAGTACACAAGAGTAAATCAAAACATCCTTTGCATATTAGAAATATTATTTGAAATCCTTAAATCATGCTATATCTCCAGTCCTATATACATGCCTTCTCAAATCTAGCCAATCCTATCCATATGCAACACGAATTCATAAATAACATTGCCAGCACATAGAGTTAAGTGATTAATCTATATACATCTCCAAAGCCACCATTTCTTAAGAAAATGAAAAGATAAGACATCATCACATCATGCGAAAAGTTCAATAAGCAAATATATTTTGAGCAAACTCATAGTCCTAAATGAAAGCACAATAGGTAGGAGGAATAAAGCTTTCTCATCATTCCCCTTGATTATGCATCTCTTAGCAATCTAACTACTAATAGTAGCAATCTAACTATTATTATTTACCTGCATCTCTTAGCAATTGAATCGTCCAGACTTCATCAATCCTATATTCACCAAATACTTGAAGATATCTCAAGTGTGACTTTCAAGAATCCATTCTTTCATAAATAAACTTGAAGATATCTCAAGTGTGACTTTCAAAATCTACCTCGTCCTCTACCAATCATCTGTAAATAAAATAGATTAAAAAATGCACAAACTAAAAATATTGATTCTAAACAAATGATGATGCTTTATTATTATCTTGATTTCTTTATACGATACACTAGAAGGCTCCAAATTAAGCAATAAATTCTTATTTCAGGAATAGCCACAACTGAAAACTCAGCAGCTGTTGCACCTACATCATGACAGGAGAGTTTGTGTTTTTTTTAACATCACAACTACAACCATAATAGCTGATTACAACCACAAACATAAATCCTACTATACATATGGAATAAAATCGAAATCTTGAAACTAAAATTCTACTCAAAAGGAATGCACAAACTTAGTTTTTTTCCTTCGAGAACCATTCTCTATCCTTTATCTCTAAATGAATCATTCTCATTCCCAAACCAAAAGAAAAGATCATTCACACAATACACGGTAATTATCATGCAAGCAGAGAATAATTGATTTTGATTTTTTGAGATCTTAGGGATGAGAAAAAAATGTAAAAGCATTTAATGGCAGTTTTTTATGCTCATCCCTTCGTCATAGTAGCATCAGTTATTAACTTCAGGAGTTGCGATTTATATATAGTCATCCTCAAAGATCAAGTGCAAAATGATGTTTTAAAAAGGTAACAGCCAAGGTTTGAAAAAAGGGTAATAGACAACTGATAATTAGGTCATATGTACCTTCTGCAATGCTTTCTGCACACCAAACTTTTGGGTTGAGATAAATAAATCCAGCAGAACTCGAATGGCCATGTCCACATCCTCTTGAATGACATGGTTTCTGAGGTGCATTCTAGCATGGGCTTCAGACATTCGTATCATTGATTCTATGTGTGTCACCGCAATAGGAACTTCTTATCCATTCTACAAAAGTAAAACCAAAAAGGAGAAAAAATGTATTGTTATAATGATTTATCTTCAATATACTTCATGAGGAAACTCTGGGAATTAGGCATTTCAGTAACCACGCGACACACCCGCTCACATTAAAGAATATAACATCAGCACGAAAAAAAAATTGAACACAATCAGCACGAAAAACACAAATCAAATTCACCAGACAAACCAAATCTCAGACCTAGATCTTATTCAAACTAGGGTAACAACAAATTGTAAATTCGATCAGATCTCAGATCTGAATCACATTCAAACTAGGGTGACGAACTACAAACCTTACCTTGATTTCCACCTAGCGTTGCTTTAGATCTTGAGAGATGAAAGGACATATAGACAGCGGAGGCACCAAATGCGGTCGGGAGGACGGGCGGGCAAATGAAACAGAGATGGTGGCAGCTGGCCGGAGAGAGTGACGGCGAAGGCACCTGACACGGGTGGGAGAAAAGAGAGATAAGTTCACTTTAGAGCTCAATACATGTGGGAGAAGAGAAAAATAAAGAAGATTTAGGGGTGTTTTTTGGTATAAGAAATAAATCCAATGACGAACTTACAATGCCCAATCCATTCATATACAATTCTAAAACAATAACCACGAATTCAATTCCGTCACAGAATTAGAGAAAAATAAGAATAAGAAGAAAATACATAATTAACTACGGAAAAATTCCGTCGCAGATCTTTAAATTTATATTCATCGCAGATCCGTTGTAGTATGTGGTGCGAACTGTATGCACATCATTCCATTTCTATTACGTCGTAGATTTCGTAATTAATCTTAAAATTTTAATTCCGTCGATGATCTATAACTATCTAACAACTGAAATTATCCATTGTTAAATCCATCGCTGATCTACTATTTTTTTTTGTAGTGATTGGATTATTTATAAATGAATAAAATAATAACAAATTGATCATCCAGTGCTTGTGTAATTATTTACAATCCAATTCAGCTACAACCAATGATAAACTTTCCTGGTGAAATTTCCATTCCACTTCATCTTTTAGATTTGTATTATGAGAACCTACAAGCTCTACCTAGCAAAAGAAACAATTGGAACCACTAAATCTAGAATTACGATACTCGATTAACTTCACTTAAATCTTTCGTCGCATCACGCATGTATAATTTGTTGCCATACGCCCATGTATTTATCTTGTAGAGTTGTGATAAATCTGGTTAAGTGAGTGTGCGAGATTTATGAAAAGCAATAAAGAACGAGAGCTTTACGTGGTTCGATCGTTAATGAGATCTACGCCCACCGGCGAGTGCTTCCTCAATACTTTCACTATAATGCGGTGTGGTTACAAGCTCTTAGTATTCGATAAGTTGTCAACCCTTCTAACGTCGGTTTCCTTCTATTTATACACTCCCGAATCTGAATCGAAGGCTACCGACCCTCCATTGGTCGTGGCGTGACTCTTCCTCCGCATGCCTTCCATTGGCCGGGGCGGGGACCTTTCGCCTTATGTGCGCCACGTGGAGGTGGCGCGACCTGGTTACAGGCGTGTTCTCCATTGGCCGAGGGTAGCGTCGGGGCTTTGGCTCTGGGGCTGTCTTCCATCGCCGAGGGTGGAGGTTCGGAGGCTGTGGTTTGGGCAATGATTAGGGCTCGCCTTGGGCTCGGCCGCGTGGGCGCTATCAACGTTAGGCCCGGCTCGTTTGGGCTGTTAGTGGGCCTAGTTGGTTGGGCCATATCCCATCATAGCCTTAGAATAGCCGAGGACGGAGGCCGAGGGAGTGAAGAGCGCTTGCCGCAGGGTGAGGTGTGGCTTGGTGAAGTTGTTTCTTGAGTTGTTGTCTTTTTAATGTGAGGGTCTATTTAGCGATCCGTGCCGAATCGGGTTGGGTGGTCGTTGTCCGTCGCTGGATAAAGATGTGGCAGAAGGAAGTGAAGTTCGACACGGATATCGCGCCTCCGCGTTTTACGCTGTGGTGCGATGCAGTGGTGTTACTTACGTGGTGGCGCCATTGTCCGACGAGAGACCGCCTTTCGGGGATGTCGTGGTGCGCCGGCCGCACGAATCTGTGACCGTTAGCCGAGGTCCGATCTGGATGTAGGCTTTCCGTAGGGCGGCTTGGTTAATGACGCCGAGGTCCGACGTGGATTTCCTTGGTATTTGTGGGAAGGACGGGTGCGACACGAGGCGCCGCCATCCGGAGGACGCGGGGTCCGTATGATGATTGCTAGGTCGATGGCGGTCCGTCTTATCTGGCGTCGTCATACGCGCCAGCGGTAGTTAGGCGCTCGAACAGCGTCTTGGCGATGTAACGCACATCAATCACGTGTGGCGCATGTTGAATTTGAAGCGGCGATTTGCGCGCCATAGTCTTATAAATAAGCGCAAAAGAGCAACTGCTCACTTTCTTCTTGACGCTTAAAAATTACGAGAGAAAAATTTCGAGAAATTCTACGAGTTGATCGATCTTATTTGAAGAGCCGTATACTACTTTGAAAAGTAAGTATGTTTTCATCTTCTTCTCGCCTGAAAGTTCCCTTCCGCCTCGGGTTAGGCGTGAGTTCCCTGCGAAGAGATTATATGTGCTACAATGGTTTGGGTAGGTCCATGGGTGAGCTCTAGGGTTCATGGGTATCCTCTGTATGGGATGGGTTGAGGGTGGGCGTGGCGAGGTCGGGTTTGACCTTGCGGGAACTTTGAAGTTGTGAGGAATCTGGGATCCCGGAGGAGGCGTGGTGGTGTCCGCCGATCCAGGATGATAGGCGATGGCCCTCCGGAGGGTTTATTCTCGTTTATGTAGATAGTTTGAGGCGGTCTTAGGTACCCTCATCCCGCTTATCTTAGCCTTCAAGAGTATTTCGGATCCCTATTTGTCGATTGACCCCGAATTCCGTTAGGTCGTTGGTGGGGTGGGGCTCTCTTGTTATGGCATTGCCGGCGAGTTGTCCTTCGAGGTCTTGATCTTTTTAGCGTGAAGACCATAGGAGGGTGTACTATCCGTCACCCCGCTGAAATTTAAGGTAGCCGTCCCTCCAGGTGTCCCATCGCGAATAGGTATTTTTTCTCGCGGCCGAGGCGGCACCGAGGTATGAGTGGGGTATCGCACGATGGCGGACCCGAAAATCAAGCCCTTGGGCCGTATGGAGGAGGTGTTGAGCAGCCTGGTGAGATCTTATCCATAAGTTACACCGGCGACGACCGAAGGCCGGCCGAGTGTTTACTGGTCGAGCGTCGGGACCGGGGTGCTGGCGGGGTGAGGCATCCCTCTTCTTAGTCCTTATTCGTTCGATTTTCTTTGTGCTAATGTGTCTTTCTCTTGTGATGCGGTGAAGTTGAGGATGAGGCGGCTCACCATCGCCGAAGCGAGGCCGTGAAAAAAAGCGGCAATTTGGACCTACTAGGGCCGAAGAAGGTCGATAGCATGGGCGGTGATGAGTGGGCCTCATGCGGGTCCACCGAGATCGGAGTCTCGGCCTCGGGGCATGTGAGTACTGGTACCGCCCCAAGTTTGGCCGCATCCTTCCCCGAGGTACATAGGTTCCTTCATATTTAGATTTGTTTGCTTAGCGATCCGTTATCGACTCGTGCCTCTCCTTTTCGGGGTGGGAGCTCGATGATGGGGCCCTGCAGCTTCTTTGCCGGGAGTCGCAGTCATGCCACGACTTGCCACCGAGAGCTCCCTTTGGAGGTGGCCACCGCAGGAGCATCGAGGTCGTCGAGACCGGCCATAGCCCGAGGTCGATGGACTGATGTAATAACAATTGCCGGGGTCGATGGGACCACAGGTCCTTGTAATAATTTCTCTTTTTGAGTAATAAATATGACTTTTTTAAAAAATTTGTGTTGTCTTGTTTATTCTGATACTCCACACCGAATGGCTCGGACTTGATCATGAATTGTTGACAAGTTAAAGAGATCCGAGGCACCTTTCTTTGAGAAGAGGCGAAGAGGTGCTTTTCGGAGGAGCGGTGTCTGGTGACCCAGTTTTGGCCACTATGGAAGTCGGCTCGGCCGTCACGACCAAGAGGAAGTTGGACGAGGCTGATCGGGAAGTGGCCCGCCTCACGGCCGAGAGCGAGGCCACGAAGTTGAGGTCACGCGGGACGGAGTCAGGCGGACTTATCTGCCGACGCTATCGAGGTGTTTGATGCGGTGTGAGGAGCAACTTGAATTGATTGCGGAGAGGCTAGCTCGGGTGTCGGAGGAGCATGCGAGTACGAGAGGCGATCCGCCGAGTGGTGGGACTACCATATCCAGGCCGACGACCGAGTTCGAGCTTCTTGGCGGAGGCATGGTCTTGAGGATGAGGAGGGCCCAGCAAGAAGAAGTTCAAAGCTCTGCGTCAACTCCGTCGTGAAGTATATGGAGATGTATGATATCGTCAGAACATCGCATGCCCGACGCGCAGCGGCGAGGCCACAGCGGCTCACGTGACCCGATCATAGAAGAACCCGCAGAGGAGGCGGCTACTCGATCATGCCGAAGTGCTCGGGTTGATGGGTCGGCGGGCGGATCATTCGGGCGATCCTGCGGGAGCGGTCGGCGACCGAGGACCTCAGTCGGCGAGGAGAGCGCGGGGGGGGCGAGGTCGTACTCCCGGCCGGTGTCGGTCGTGGGTCGGGGTGTGACCTCGGTGCGTCCCCACTCCCGGAATGCGTCTTGGCGCTGCGCCGCGCCACTGGTGTCGAGGCGGGTGAAGATGACCACAGTCGCTGCTTACATTCGGGCTGCCTCAGAGCCCGCGCCGAGCGCTCGGGAGCAAAGCCGTGGTGATTCCGACCTTATCGACCGGGTTGAAGGCACCGAGTTCGTTCTGCATACACCGTCGGCCCGGAGATTTTGTAGAAAATTGGCGCAGTCAAGAGGTCTGGCAGGCGGAGCCGGAAGCCCGAATGAGGCTATGTATAGTGTAGAACTTTGTATGTAGATATAAATGTATTTAGACTCGTTTCAAGTGTATATTTCCTCCTCGAGAGGTATAAACATAACAGGACTTCGTTTTGGTCGTAAATGCATTTACATGTATCTGATGTGTATTTTCCCAAATAAATGGGTATAAACGAGCTCGGAAGCTTGGGTTGATTTGTATATGGCTTGGTACTTGGTTTATAGTCGTTAATGCATTTAGACTTTGTCCGGAGTGCATATCTTCCCAAATAAAGGGGTATGAGATGGCGAGATCGGTGCGGATGTCGCGTATGTGACATCCAACTTAATGGGTAATCTGATGCTTGGCGTGTAGGCGCCCAACTTAATGGGTGTCAGATGCGCTTTGCATGTAGACGCCCAACTTAATGGGTAATCAGATGCGTACCCTACTTGGTGGGATTTTCATCTTCGTAAGGCGCCCCTGTGAAGGTTTAAATGTGGTGTATCGAAACAGATGTTCACATATGTATGAGGCAGTGAAATATTCATTATAAAAGCAGTGTTTTATTGAACATGTAATCAACATCGTACTTTGGCAAAACAATTAAGGAACTAACATGATGTCGACTTTAAATCGAAGCTATGTAAAATACCTCCTTAAATGCGTAATGTGTCGAGTTCGGGATAAGTGCACGAGACAGTGGGCGACTTGTAAGCCCTTTGCCGAGGTCTCGTGAATGCGATGCAGGCCTTCCCGTATCGGATCCAGCTTGTTAAGACGCTCGGCCTCTCGGCTTCATTATTTCTTAGGGCGAGGTCGCCCACATGGGCCGCGGAGGCTTTGACCCTTTGTTGTCGTGCCGTGCGACTGGGCCTCATGCTTGGCTTTGTTTATGAAGGAGAGCTCGCGCTTCTCCTCGAGGCGTCGAGGTTGGCCCGCAGTCTTCCTCGTTCGGCCCGGTTGAAGTGAAGAGTGCGAGGGCTTGCACGCCGATCTCGGCGGTATGATGGCCTCGGTACCGTGAGACCCGGCTAAAGGGGTCTCCCGCGCGCCGTCGAGGTGTGGTCTGTGGGACGAGAGGACTTGAGGAGATTTTCAGCCCGATCGCCTTTAGCTCGGTCCGGCCTCTTCTTGATCCTTATGCGATCGTGCGGTTCGTCACCCGGTCGACCATTCGCTTGGGTGTGCGGCCGAGGTGAAGCGTTGATCGATCTGAAGCTCTTCGCACCACTCCTTGAAGTTTTGTCGACGAATTGGGTGCGTTGTCCGAGACCAGGATGTGCGGTATGCGGCGGCGGACTATATTTTTCCACAAGGTGCGAATCCTTACGCTCGTGAGGCTCGAAAGTGGCTCGGCGACCCGTTTGTGAAGTAGTCTATGGCTACGACTAAGTATCGGCGACCGGTGCTCGGTCGAACGGGCCAACGATGTCGATCCCCACCGCATGAAAGGCCGTGGACTCGCGGTCGCTCAAATCGATCGAGGCGCTTTTGATCGTGGAGTGAATCGCACTGGGCACTTCGACGAGCTCGGCGAATCTTGCGGTGGGCCAATAATATCCCGACCTCGTCTTCTTTAAAAGAGCTCGCGACCGATGTGGCTTCCACAAGACCCTCGGTGAATTTCGTTGAGCACGTGGTAAACCTTCGGCGAGGCATCTCGGGAGGGTTGAAGGTAAGACTTCGGTGAGGCGCCCTCGTGCATGAGATATACGGGATTTCGCCATCATCTTTTGGCTTCGAGCCGATCTTGAGGTAGTCGCCGTGTTCGGGTGTAGCCTTGGGAGACATCGATTCGGCTCTATCTCGGTGATGATGCCGGCGTGGGACTCGTGATGCTTCGGAATGAACCCTCCTTTGGTGGACTTGTTGACGACGCAGACTAACTTGGCCGAGGATGTCGGCTCGGTATTTTCCTCGGGGATTCGGTGGATCTTTGAAGTACCCGAACGAGGTCAACATCTCCTTCGCTTCTCGGTATTGTTTCATTCGGTCCTCCTTGGCCTCGTATTTGCTTAACACCGGTTCACGACGACACAGGAATCGCCAAGATTTGGATCTTGTCCACCCAGCTCAGTGGCGGGCGAGTCAGGAGATTAGGGCCTCGTACTCCACCTCGTTGTTGGTGGTCGGGAAGGTAAACCGGGCGAGGTGACTTCTCGCTTATCCGGGTCGAGGAGGAGGATGCCGCCCATTGCTGTCTTGCATGATGCTCCGTCCACGTACATCCGCCAAAGCAACCATCTGGTGGTGCTAGGGCGGCTTCCTCCGCCGTGGGGCGGGGCTGGAGTTACCTCATTTGCAGAGCCTACCTCGGTTTGGCCTCAACCGGGAAGTCGGCGAGCTTGCCTTTATGGCGGCCGGGTGAGTACGAGATGTCGTGCTCACCGAGCTCAGTGCCACTTAGCTATCGTCCGGACGACTCGAGTTTCAACAAGACTTGTCTCGAGGTAAGTCGGTTAGCACACGGACGGAGTGAGCTTGGAAGTAGGGTCGGGCGTCGCTTGGCGTTCACGGGGCAGGCTACTTTTTCGAGGCGGTGTACCTTGTCTCGGTCCTTTGAGAGCTCGGTGATAAAATAGATGGGGAGTTGTCGTCCCACCTCATCTCGCATCAAGCATGCACCGATGGCCTCGTCCGAGGCGGCCAAATATAGAGAGGATTCACCTTGCCGGGCGGACGGTCGGCGGTCGGCAAGTACTCCTTCTTGTTGCGCGGCGGCACGGTGTTCTTCCCGCCAGCGAAGTGGGAGCTCTCCTCGGGATCTTGAAGAATGGGGCTGTTTCTCGGCTCGAGATAGAAATCTGTGAGGCGGCCAGGCACCCGGTGAGTTTGTGGATCTCACGGATGGTCCTTCGCACTGCATATCGAGCACCGCCTCACCTTGGTGGGATTGGCCTTGAGGCCTCCGAGAAACCCAAAGATCCCAAGAACTTGCGGTCTTCACCATAAATGTACATTTACGGGGTTGAGTTTGAGGTTGGTCGACACGAGGAGTTGGAGGATGGTCGAGGTCATCGCGCAGACTCTCCTTTTTCGACTTTGACTACTATGTCGTCGATGTAGACCTCGACGATCTCCCGATGTGGTCTTTGAATATTACATCCACCATCCTACGGTAAGTAGCCCGCGTTCTTGAGTAGAAGGCATCTTTCGATGACGCAGACGCCAAGTCGGTGATGAACGCGGTCTTTGGTGCGTCCTCAAGACTCGTCAGATTTGGTGGTACCTTTGTATAGATCGAATTTGAACATCTCGTGGCCCACCAATGCCTCCACCTTCTTGTCGATGTCGGGGAGGGTAGCAATCTTTAGGCGGTGCTTGTTGAGGTCGGTATAATCGGCGCACACGCGCCACCCTCCTCACAGCTTCGGACCACGATGGATTAGCCATCCGGTCGGGTATTGACCTCGAACAAGATCTTGGCCTTGAAGTTGAGTCACCGTCCCTTATGACTGGTGCGCTCACCGCGAATATCCTTTTCTTTCACGGATGGCTTGGTAGCGGGTCGATGTTGAGGCGGTGAGTTATGAGCTCGGGTGACACTCGGTCATATCAGCGGGGACCAGCAAACACGTCCTATATTCTCTCGAAGTTGTATGACATGCACGGACGTCGGTGGGCCACAGGTGCCGACACGGATGACCTCGAGGGATCGTCGTCGTATAGTTGGAGGCCCCGGTCGGGTCGTCCGGGCGTCGGTCTCAGGGCTCGGTAATTGCTATGCACGGGCGAGGCCGCATCTTGGGTTGAAAGTCGTAGGCATTCTTTTCCGCCGTTTGGTCCCCGGATGCTAAGCACTCCCACGGGGTGGGAATCTCGACGGTGGTGGTAGACCCGAGCAGGCGGCCTGGTGGCGTCTGACCAATCTCTCCCAGGATGATGTTGCACCGAGAGGAGCTCGGACTAGGAAGAATCGGATGGCCTTGGTGGCCGACACGGGAGCTCGCCCTATCGTGACCCGGAAGGGTAATGACCCCTCGGGTGGACCGCCTCTTGAGTGAAGCTCCGAATCGGGAGGCGCGGGAAGTACTGAATGCCTCCGACCTCAAGCTTATCGAGACAGCTACGGAAGATGATCTTGACGGAGGCTCCGATGTCGATATAGACCCGATGGACGTTTTGTTGCCCACCGCGGCTGTATGGTGATGGCGTCACAGTGCGGCATGATCTTGGGCACGGGTCCTCCTCGAGAACGTTATGTTCTCACCATCCCGAGTCGCTTGTTCTTGGCTCTTGAGGCCGGCCCGGCGTCGTTCTTGAGGGCGACCTCGTCATCCCGAGGCAGTCGGTAACAACATAGACCTGCTCCATAGCGTTGGGACCTTCGTCCTCGTCGTCTTGAGTTGGGTCGCCGGCGGGGTCGGCCCGCGATTGTTGCCGCCCATTCTTCTGCGCTTCGCTTTCTCGGACCAGCTCGTCCGAGGTATTTCTTGAGGGCTCCACCTTTAACGAGCTCGTCGATCCGTGAGCCTGTGTTTCGTAATCCTCGGTATCATAACCATACCCTTGGTGATAGTCACAATACTGCCTCATGTGGACCTCTTGGATCTCCTTTCATAGGGGCGGGCTTGGGAAGAGCTCGCGTGGAGCTCGAATATTTCCGCCTTGATTTGAGCAGGAGGCGCTCTGCCGCCGTGGTTGGGCGAGGTCCGAGCCTGACTCAGATGGCCTCTTTTGATTACGTCGAGGCGCTGCGATCGGCGCCTCGACTTGATCATCCGGCTTTTTTCTCGGACTTACGCTCGTCCCAGTTTCCGCTTCTTCCGATCCGACTCGTCTCCCTTGACGAAGTTGTCCACTAGGTTCCAAAGCTTACTCGCCGTCTTTGGTTTCTCCCTGGTGATTTCTTTGTTCAGCGCGTCGGGTCGGATCCCGTTTTTGAACGTGTTGATGATGTAGAGGTCGTTGCTGTCATCAATTTTGAGCGACTCTTTGATGAACCTCGAGACGAAGTTTGACATCGTCTCGTCCCGCCCTCGACGGATTGTGAGCAGGTCGGAGGAAGGCTGGCTGGGCGGCATCTTCGATAAGCGCCATTTGAGGCGATCCGTGAGGTCACAGGCGGTGTATCTTTGTTATGGCGGGCGGGTGAACCAACGCCGTGCGTTGGAGATCGCACCTCGGGAAGATTTTCGCACATGTGAAAATCCTCCATTCCTTGATTCGCCATGTTGGTGGTGTGGCGAAAAGGAAGTCGGAGGGTCTCCGAGGCCATCGTGAGTCGCTATATTGGGTGCCGTCATCGCCGGGGCGGGCGTGTCTAGAATCTCCACGGAGAAAGGGAGATGATCCTCCGTGCACGGTCGAACCCGGGAGATCGTTGACATCTCTTTACGGAGGGTGAGGATCGATAGCGACGCTATCGTCCCTCCGATGGGGTTCGACTCACCTTTCTTCCTCCTGCTTTGCTCGGCTCTGCGGTCGGCATGGCGAGGTGGAGAGCGGCCGCGAGCGGCGAGGGCGACTAGTGGTGGCGGCTCGCCCGTGGTGGCGGCTCGCGAATGAGGCGGCGGCTCGGCGCGGTGGCGCCTCCGCCCGCGTCGGGCGTGATGCGCGTTCTCGGCTATCACGCCGAGGGAGGCCGCATTTCGGATGGGGGCGGCGGCGGTGGTGTTCATCAGGGGCCTCGAGGGCCCGCTCGCTGGTCCTCTGGTTGAAAGGTTTGAAATGGCGAGATTGGCGTGGAGGAACTCGGTCGCGGCTCGGCCGAGGACCTCGTGGGACGAATGAGTTGTTTGCTCGTCCTCGTTGGTCGACATCTTCCCTACGTTGGGGAGGCGGTCCCGGGGTGTATGGAGACATTTTCCATGTGGCCTCGGAGTGTGGGCGCTCGTGGCGTCTGCGATCTCCTTCCCACGACGCCGAGTGACCGCCAGTCGTCCTCAAGACGGTTGTTGCCGGTGGGCGGCGGTTGTGCGTGTTCTTGCCATTTAGTTGTAGAGGAAGCGAAGCTTTCTTGTTGAATGTTTCCCGAGACGCCAATGATAATCTGGTTAAGTGAGTGTGCGAGATTTATGAAAGCGATAAAGAACACGAGGCTTTTACGTGGTTCGATCGTTAATGAGATCTCGCCCACGGAGGATGTTTCCTCAATACTTTCACTATAATGCGGTGTGGTTACAAGCTCTTAGTATTCGATAAGTTGCCAACCCTTCTAATGTCGGTTTTCCTTCTATTTATCTGACTCCGAATCGCAATGAAAGCGGCGCCGACCTCTCCATTGGTCGTGGCGTGACTCTTCTCCGCATGCCTTCCATTGGCGGGCGGGGACCTTTCGCCTTATATGCGCCACGTGGAGGTGGCGCGCGACCTAGTTCAGGCGCTTCTCCATTGGCCGAGGGTAGCGTCGGGCTTTGGCTCTGGGCCTGTCTTCCATCGCCGGTGGAGGTTCTGGAGGCTAGGATTTTGAAGCGATGATTAGGGGCGCTTGGGCTCGGTGGCGTGGGTCCGCTATCAGCGTTAGGCCAAATTCGTTTGGGCTGTTAGTGGGCTGGTCGGTTGGGCCATATCCCATCAAGTTGCAATCCATCGAAATCGAAAAAGAAAAAACCACAATCTTATTAAAAGCTCTTTAAGTGTAAACTAATGTGAACACAAAAATGCATGCAATTTGTTGTCACATTTTGTAGCAGAATCAAGGAAGTTGCCAATTAATGGACAAAAAGATGTGTATTTACCTTTTTGAGTATGTGGGTTGGAATTGATCATGTACACATTACTTTTCCATGATTAGTTCACATAAAAAAGCAAGAAAAGGCCCCCACTCCAAGATCTTTTCATCTATTTATATCATGAAATAAGAAAATTCTAAATTAGCTTCCTTTTGAATCCACTAATAAAGGTTACTTACTATTTAAAGGATCTATTGTGGTGTTGATTTACTACGATTTTATTCGATCCTCTTTTTTGTTGATGCAAGATGAAGTTTTGTTTGGTAGGCAAGTATTGTGGATTACCTAAAGATAAAGAAATATTGCCCAATGTTCAACACAAATAAAGAGTCACTAGAATAATTTCTATTTTATTATATCTATATCGAGCTTCTATAAATTCATTTGTCAAGTTTAATTCACAATGGACTTCGATGTTATGAAGGCCCATCACTTAATTTCAATATCATATCATATATTAATAATATTATATAATTTTGTTTTATTTTATTTATAGATCGATAACATTATTCGATATTGAAATATCATTTGAGAGTGTGTGTGTGTGTGTTGGCCTAGTGATAGAGTGGTTAATGCCCAAGGCCAAAGGTCTCGGGTTCGAGTCCACCGTGACGCAGCCTTTAAAATTTCTGTATTAAATTACCAAAAAAAAAGAAAAAAAGAAATATCATTTGAGAAGTGTGTGTGTTGGCCTAGTGGTAGAGTGGTTAATGCCCGAGGCCAAAGGTCTCGAGTTCGAGTCCACCGTGACGCAACCTTTAAAATTTCTGTATTAATTGATCCAAAAAAAATATATCATTTGAGATACTTCCTTATTATTTTTTTCATATAGAAACAATTGAACGTGTAGCCTGCTATAGGATACAAATTATTAAACGAACTAATATATTAGTCACGAACTAATATATTAGTCACTAAATAATGAAGATATTTTTGTTTTCCTGTAAAAGTCAACAAGGTAATAACGACTTATTTATACCATATTTAACCTCTCTAAGTTTGATATAGATAAATAAAAATATATACAACCTTCTATAAGTCATATTTTAAGGAAAATAAGTGAACGTTTTGACCCACAAGGGATAATTTTTTATGCTGTAATTATGTAACTTTCATCTTAAAATTTGACAATGATTATATTGATCATCTGATTTGGTCAATGTTTATTGCATGCAGATCTAAACTGATATATAAATGAGTAGACACGATTTCATACTCGGTTCTTTTTTCTTTTCTTTTTTTCTGTTTTTTGGTGGAAATATTGTTTTAATTTTTCAGTAGCAACACAACAATAAAAATTGTCTTTTTTGTATGGAACAAATAGACAAACTGCAGAAAACGCGTTTTGACTTTTCCGTTTCACACTATGAGTATTGTTCTTAAAAAGCAACCTAATTTACAAAAAGCAATAATGTTCCCGTTCATATACTCTTACTATAAATTGGAAACAATATTTTTGCCTATTATTTTATATTAAATGATTAATAAATAGTGTTTACCCAAATTATATTTGTAATTCTTTACCTTAAAATATTTAATTATATATTTTTCACGTGTTATCTCATAATATGTATCATCTAAAGTATTATGTTCCTTTGTAAACATATACTCCCTTCGTCTCATTCTAAGTAGTTCGTATTCTTTTTTGCATTGTCTCATTCTACATACCAAAAAAAAAAAAATTAAACATAAAAATACATCGACTTCCGTGAATCAAATCACTTTATACATAAAATACAATTTTTTTAAATGTAGGTAAAAAGTAAAAGACCACTTAGAGTGAAACGGAGATAATATATGTACAGACATTATAGACTAGGTTATTTTTGTGCTTTTTTGAGCAGAAGGTTAAATATTTTTGAAGTTGTTAGAAAGTCAAGGATATTTGTGAGCCATATTTGAAAACTTAAAATATTTCGGTAACAACCTTGATAATTATAAATACCTACAAGACCAGACTAAGAAAATGACTACGAAAACGACTCAAATTGAAAGTGGGGTTTGCTAGCGAAATTCGAAACAGCGGTCTATTTCATGTAAAGTCATTATTCCTGTTAGAAATTATTTCATTTTCTGGTAAGAAATTAATTTAGGTTTAAAGAAATTATGATGAAATAAATTTTCGATCATCACATATTTTAAAGAAGTAAACAAAAATCTTTTAAATTTTACAATCATAAATAAAAAAAAAAGTTATAATTTTCACTTATATTTACTCTAATTCTAATTATTGAATAGACGTTAAATAAAAAAAAAGTTATAATTTTCACTTATATTTACTCAAATTCTAATTATTGAATGGACGTTAGGTTGCTGATATTTTTGTTAGATGTAATAACGAGTACCAGAAAATGGTTGACCAAGAATAGAGGAATTAGAATTGAATAAAAACAAATTTTAACATATAAAATAGGAATTATTTCTAGTCTTCGACTATGAAGATTACGATGAATTCATCAATTTGTTGGATGAATTCGTACACATGGACTCGAATCCTATGAAAACAATTTTTTTTAATTCAAACACCTTCACAGTCAATTCAGATGAATTTATTAGTTTATAATTTATACTATAATGAATGTTTTATAATAACAACTCTTACACGCACACACACATATGAGAACCAAGAAAAGATGAATTCGTTGTGAAAGTTGATGAATTCGTCGGGAAAGTTATTGAATCCAAAATTTCAAAATTAAATGAAATATTCGCCCTCATGAGATTCGAAGTCAGGTGAAAAATTCTAAATTTTTGGATCCAATAACTTTTCCAGTCGATTCATCAAATTTCATGGCTAATTAATTTGATTCATATCGAATTATCGTGGTTCTTAATATTTATGATAAAAATAACTCACACACACACACACACTCTCTCTCTCTTTATATATATATATATATATATATATATATAAATATATAGGGAGAGATCATATGGAATAGATATTTGTGTGAGAATTAAGAATAAATTTAAACCCTTTAAGATGGTAGATCTAGGGTTCGATTTAATGTTAAAATGCAACGTCAATTAATATTATGTGCTACAAATTATAACATAGTCGATCCGTATAAGGGTATATACGTATTTTTACATTTTTTATTTTAGGGTAGTTCCTATTTTCATGGCTATTTAAAAGGTGCGTTTTAGGATATGGTAAGTTATATATTTTAAACGGTAATTAAATATCATTCTATGGGATTCATATATATCGTCCAAAACAAAATATCACAAAGAGTTTGATTAACAACCATGGAAGAAGCGGTATTTTAATAGATTTCAATTTTTTAAATTTTTTCGTTATTGTTGAATATTAACATTCATTGCATATGAAACACGCTTTATAGATTTTCGTTTTGTTTAATGTTGCATTTGAGATTTATTTTAAGTTTTTCATCTTATTCGTTGTTTTATATTGTCATTCGGATAACACATATAATCAATGAATGTTGATGAAGTTCATCCTCCAAATAATTATAATGGTATGTTTGTAGATCATTGATAGAATTTGTTATTTTTATAAATTTTACTGAAAATTTGATAGTTTTTGTATTATAACTGATTATTAAAATCCTTTGCATTTGTTAGAGAAACTCATAGCTTTTAGTATTATATAATGTTGCATTTATACTTTATAATGTTTTAACCGGTTTGTTAATTCAATGATATGATACAAGGGTTCATCTTCTAAATTATTATAATGATTATATTGATAAATATGAAGCATATTTATCGATTTAAATCTAATACATTTAAAATTTTGAAGTTTTGAAAATTTCTCATTTAATGTTGCATTCGTTTTTCCTACATTACTAGTGAGCTACATTTATTTGAATAATATGGAAAAGCAACAATCAAGAATATAACGAGCTACATATATTAATGGAAATGTAACAATCAAGATATTTAGTAAATCATATAGATATATGCTACGATAATTTATGCTACAGCTTTAGTTGTTATAGAGCTACATTTATTCATGCAAATGCTACACTCAAGACATATAGTAAATTATGTACTTATAAGTACACATAATATATGCTACAAGGCGCTCATGAGCTACATATATTCAGCAGATGCTACACTCAAGACATATTGTAAATTATGTACTTATATGCTACATAATATATGCTACAATATTGGCGTACATGAGCTACATATATTCGGCAGATGCTACACTCAAGACATATAGTAAATTATGTACTTATATGCTACACACAATATATGCTACTGATCTTGGCGTTCATGAGCTACATATATTCAAGAAAATGCAATAATCAAGACATATAGCATTTGCTATACATATATGTAGCTCATAATGTACGCTTGATTTTCTTGTTCACGAACTACATATATTCAGACAGATGGAGCACTTAGTATACATAGTAAATCAACTATATATATCCTACACAGAATATATGCTATAGTATTAGCAACAATCAGTAAATATAACGAGCTACATATATGAATGGAAATGTAACAATCAGTATATTTAGAAAATCATATATATATATATGCTACAGATAATTTATGCTACAGTTTAATTGTTATAGAGCTACATATATTCATGAAGATGCTACACTCAGTATATATAGTAAATTATGTACTTATATGCTACACATAATATATGCTACAAGATGGCGCTCATGAGCTACATATATTCAGGCAGATGCTACACTCAGTTGTAATAACCAACAATGAGAAAGGTTGTATACAAAGATAAACAAGATATAATAATAATATGCACGACGCCTACTGCTTTCACCTTCTTCACCCATATTTTTTTTCCCATTGTGTCGTCGACAAAAACTTTACAAGTTTCAGTAAATGGGTAGGGACAATGGAGATGATATTCGATTTCGATGTATGGGTTTTGTAATGGAATATAGACCATTCAAATGCAATGGAAAACTAAAAGAAAAATGTTATATGTGAAATACAAATAGGAAAACGAGAATGATTGCTTGGTGGTAGTGGTATTGATTTTACTACCGCAGATTGAATGGGTAAAGATTTTAAAAGTGGTAAAGATTTTCTCCGCTTTCAATGCATAATAGATTACATGATATTGAAGAAGATTCAATTTGTGCCTTGAAAATAGGAAACAAAATATGGCGCTTTTTATCCGTGTGTTTATTTCAATTTTACCCTCTAATCGTTTTTTGCAACTTACGAAAATAATGCAATAATGGTAAATTGGATTAATCTGGATCATTCATTTATTAGAAGAATAGTGGTTGAGATGCATTCTTATTTCTTACATATATATCTATTCTCACCATAACTCCCCCCTATATATATATATATATATATATAGGGGATGGTTCACGTGAGAATGTAAATATTGGTGAGAAATGAGAATCAAAGATTTAATGTATAAAGTTGTTGCACTAAATGTATAAATTTGTTGCATCAAATTTAACATATAAAGTGTAAGACTTAATATAAAGTTGTTGCAACAAATTTATACATTTAGTGCAACAACTTTATCGTTAAATCTTTGCGATTCTCATTTCTCACCAATATTCGATTCTCACGTGAACTATCATATATATATATATATATATATATATATATATATATATATATATATATATGGGGATGGTTCTCATATATATATATATATGAACCATCCCATATATATATATGGGATGCAACAAATTTATATATTTATTGCAACAACTTTATACGTTAAATGTTGCATTCTCATTTCTCACCAATATTTGCATTCTCACGTGATTCATCCCCTATATATATATATATATATATATATATATATATATATATATATATATATATATATATATATATGGGATGGTTCTTGTGAGAATGGAAATAAGTGTAGAAATAGGAATAGATATGTAAGTCTCAGCATATCTTTCATATTTGTGAAGACAATCATAATTACTATGTTGCACATATTTCATCTTTTCAGAAGACATACGCTAAATATATTAGTTTAGACATCTTTCATTCAACAGAAGACAAGAAGGTTCTAGTCTTTGCATAATAATCCACAGTAGCACACACGACACAAAACTGTAGCACAACTAAAATTAAATCTCAACCAATCCATCGAATCAAAGGCCCAGATTCATTTTTATTTCCTACCAAATTATCCATTCCTACCTGATCTATCTATATATATATATATATATATATATATATATATGGGTTGGTTATTGTTGGAATACATATATTAGTGAGAAATAAGAATTAATATCAACAACTGATCTTGCTTAATCGATGGGCAAGATATACATTATATTTGCTATGTCTATAAACTAGTTTTGCAACGATTTATGGCTACAGAATGATTATTAAGGATATAATAGTAATTTAATAATTATTTTAAACAATTAATCCATATTATTATGGGATTTGATATCTTATATTAGGAAAATATTTAGGATAAGTTTTTCTGTGATATCCAATATTATTTTTCTTTGTTTGCAACACCATAATTCTTTATCTTTGTCATTCTATTCTTTTTCTATGATATACAATGCTCCAATTTTTTAATCCTAAAATTTTTAGATTATGTTCAATTTGTTCAATATTGCACTATGGTCTCATTTGTTTAGCACATTATTCGTGAAACGTTGCACTAAATTTAATTTTTATATTTTTATTGACATTGCATATCAATTCAAATTTGATGCACCCATGTTCATAAGCAACAGTTACATAAAAATGTGGAAAATTGAAAGTAACAACAAACTCAACTATTATGAACTTTGTGCAACGTTTTTTACTGAAAAATGCTATAAGATAAAAATAATAATAAATAACTTAACAAGATATATAGTACAACACTTACATGAATTATTTGCTAAAAATTATAACATAGTGCAATATAGAGATGAACAAAATACCCGAAAATCGAATAACCGAATCGAACCAAACCGAAAAATCAAACTTGGTTCGATTAATTCGGTAGTTCGGTTTTCGATCGGTTCGGAGTTTTTTTAACCGAATAATCAAAAATCGAATTATATTTGTAATTTTAATATTATTTATTTATCTATTTAAAATTATAATTTTAATATATCAATATCCTTAATCCTATTATTTCTCTCTCCCTATTATATCAATATATAATATTTGTAAAATATAATATTATTTATTTATTATATAATACGATCTTTTTTTGCAAAATATTTTTGTATATATATATGTATATATAACATATAAAATGTATTCTTTTATATAAATATCAATATATAATATTATTTATATATTCATTTGAAAAAAAAATATTTTTTGCAAAATAAACCATTTTTTATATATATAATATCAATATATAATAATATTTATTTATTCATTTGAAAAAAAATTTGCTAAAAATACGGTTTAACCAAAATAACCGAAATATATTTCGGTTATTTCAATTTAGTTACCGAACAAAATTCGGTTCGGTTAGGTTATTTTTTTTTAAATCGATTAATTTGGTTCGGTTATTTTTTCGTCCGAAATCGACCGAATAACCGAATACTCATCCCTAGTGCAATATGAGACAAGTCACTAGTATTATTTATAAGTGTTATTTCAATGCTAAACAGTCATGAAAAATGTGCAACGATTTTGATCAATAATGTTACGACACAAATTAAAATAAAAAATTAACAAGATATATGCAACGTTTGTCTGAATATTATGCTAAATAAATGATAAATAGTGCAATGTCGACAAATCAAACATAATTTAACTTATAAATCAACAAGATATAAATTAGAAAACAGTAGCAATAAAATAATTGTGAAAATAAATAAATAGGGATTAATCTTTTACTATAAAATTTAAATTACAAATATGATCTTAATAAATATACTGCAGTCATAATTCATTGCACCGCGTGGATAAAGCTATAACACAACTTCTTTTAATCATGTCCATAAATCTAGTGAAATCAAAGGTTGCTATTTATTCCTATTTCTCACCAACATTTGCATCCTTATATGATCAAAATCATATATATATATATATATATATATATATATATATATATATATATATATATATATATATATATATATATATATATAAGGGTTGGTTATAGGAAGAACCATCATTAAGATGAGAACTAAGAACTAATCTCCACCCTAGATTTCATCTGATCTGATGGATTACATTTAGTCATGCTTAAAAATAAGTTTGACTATTTTTATACTGTGTTTATGGTTGTAAACGCGTTAGGGGCATTAAGGTCAATTTAAAGATTCACCATATCCCTGATTTTTCGCTTTCTCTCTCTGCAATTCGATTTTCTTTCTGAAAATAGTAGTTATGCATAGGATTAGAATGATTATGCATAAGATTGTTAGTAGTTATGCGAAACAAAACATGAACTAAAAATCAAACTTATAAAATTGAGAATCATTATTTGAATAATAATTAACGTAAAAAAAAGTATCAAGACATACTTTGAATAGTAATTAACGTAGAAATAGAATTTATAAAATTATCTTAAAATAAAGATCACAAACAAGAGTTTTGCACCGCAAATCCCGTAATCCATAAGTGAGAAAAGAAATGATGATATACAAATATGATTATTCCTATGAGTTTGGGTAATGTGCATAGCTAGATAGTACATGTGCATATGATTGTAATGGTTGTACATAGAATTGTAAGTATTATACGAAATAAAACAATAATTAAGAATCAAACTTATAAAATAAAGAATCCTTGTTTGAATAATAGTTAACATAAAAAAAGGCATCAAATTTATAAAACTACATTGAATAATATTAATGTACAAATATAATCAGAATTATATAATTACCTTACAATAAAGATCACAATTCTCCCTAATCATATGGATATTCAAAATCGATAATGATGATGAAGACGCACAATCGCACAATTTGTTTGCACAAGCGTATTGTTTGTTTGCATATCATTAAATACGACGATATCGTACACTATTGTGTGCATATTTAATCTATTTTTATGCACAAAGGAATGAACACGACTATAATTTTTTTGATGAGTTCCGTTGATCACATAACAAAATAAATGAACAAACCTTTCAAAAGGTAAGATAGAATCCAAACAAAAAAATGATGCAACAAATTAACAATGAATAAGAGGTAAAAAAAATATGAAACAAATATAAGATTTAGCGTAACAAATCTAAATAAAACTACAAAATGCTTATATTAATATAGAAGCGGATATAAAACACAAATGTAATATAAAATAATAAAACAATATAACAAACCTAATTATTCAATTATTATTGGAACTAAAAAACTGTAATCGCAAAAGGATAGTTGAAGCAATTGAGGATTATGTTAATTAGATAAACGAGAAAGAAAATAAAAAATAATATGCAAATTACAAAATTTCAAAAATATAAGATAAGAATCCCTTAAAAAACTGAATCTGTTACAGTATATACACATATTACAGAAATAGCCTTATTAATAAAATCTAAAATTAAAATACCTAAAATCACTCTTAAATCTTGACCGCCAAATTTTGCAAAATAAACACACGAGATAAGTTCTTGTTTCTCAAAATATATGTGGTTCTCATTTGATCCATCCCTATATATATATATATATATATATATATATATATATATATATATATATACATATAAATTGATTCATGTACATATAATCCTTAACATACATAAATGAGAACAAATCATGTTCATTAGATTTAAAAATCTAATGGTTATTTTTAAGTCTACATCTGAATTAATTATATACACATTTCTTCATATAATTGTGTATTTGTGTATTTGCATCATAATTTATGCGTTGAATCTGAAGTGTTCATATTGATTTAATAAAGGTTGATATTTGTCCTCATGTTTACACTATAAGGAGTGTTCACACGATAACCACTCTTATAATATATATATATATATATATATATATATATAGGGTTGGGTTTCGTAGCATCCGGATTAGGATAGTATGTAGTACTCAATCTAGACCACATTTTGAATACGTGGACGCATCAAAATTTGACACGTGGAAGCCCGTTTTTCGCTCGAGGGGCAAAATGGGAAGGTGCCAATGGTATTGGGTGCCATGTATTTGGGTAGAGGAGTCCGCGAGCGTTGGGTATCCGCGGACATTGGGTTTGGGGCGCTGCATTCTTAATAACGTGACACTGCATTCAAAATAACATGACACTGCATTCAAAATAACATGACACTGAATCACACCCAACCGTGCGTGCTGTGCGCAAATCAAATAGGGCGCAAGATTTGGGAAGAGCCACAACAAAACATAAATAATGCATATGAAATAACATAACACGTATTTAAAACAACATAACACTGCATTTAAAACAACATAACACTGCATCGCACCCAACCGACGTTGGGTGCGTGCGGCGGCGTTGCGTCTTGTGTGACGGCGTTGGGAATGCGTTCAAAGATGCATTAAAATTGAAACTCATATGCATGTTTGTGTTCAAGTGAATGTATTTTTTGTGTTCATTTGAATGCATAGTTCAGTTCAACTATATGCATGGTTTATTTTCGAAATCACATAACAAATCAAATTACTAATCTACCCCTACTACCACAAATTACGTGTAAAACTTTTAAAAATCAGGCGCGAATCTCAGCTACACGATTAATAGGATGGATGGATGAGATTGAATACTACATACTATCTGTAGCTCGGGTACTATTTGATCCATTCTCTCTCTATATATATAGAGAGAGAGAGTGATGTTCAAATAAGAACTATTTTTAACGTGAGAACTAAGAACCATGAAATTTTAATGTAAACAAAATGAACTTGCTATGATAGTTAATGCATCCGCTGGAAAAATTACTGAATCCAAAAATTCGAAATTTTCACCCAAGGTTCAAGTCCCATGAGGGGCGAAAAATTCTATTTTTTTAGATTCAGTAACTTTTCTAACGGATTCATCAACTTACACTTAATATTCATCATTTTTGGGTTGTCACGTTCTCACAATAAAATGGTTATATGAGAGAAAGATAATATAATACCCGAACCTGAGATAGTATGTAGTACACAATCTCACCCGCTCATCTCATAGATCCTATGGTGGAGATTTTTTCGGATTTTTAAGCTTAATTTCGTTGCATTAAGGGTAGATTAGTTATTTGATTTGTTAAATGATACGGAAAATAAACCTACATATTATTGAATAGAATTATTCATATAAGTGAACATAAAAATGTATGTAGTTAAACAAAACCATGCATGTGGGTTTCGATTTTAATGATGTTGGAAAAGCACGCTCAGCGCGCTCACACGCTTGCACATCCTTCCAATGTGCGCTCACGTGCTCCCAGCCTTTGTTGGCCAACATACATGTTTATGTTTGTTATATGTTGGTTTATATTTTGTTATAGGCATAAACTAGTTTTTTTTTATATATGTATGAGTATGTTTTGTGGCATGTCGGCACATAGCGCGCACTCGCGCATGCCCGGATCGCGCTCGAGTACCACAACGTGCGCTCGCGTACCCACAAAGCTCGTTGTCTATACATGTAGACTTATTTTTGTTATATGCATGAAATTGTTATACTATATGTATGAATTTATTTTGGCGAGATTTTTTTTAATTGTTGTTCGTGTCGTTGCTGTCCACCGACACCGTCGTTGCCGCTACCGCCACCACTGTTGTCCGTTGTCGTCGCTGCTGCTAGTAGAGATGACAATGGATCGGATCTTACGAGATCCAGATCCGAATTTTTTAATCTGTGTCCAGATTCGATCCAGATCCGATGGATCCAAAAAATGATCCGCACCGGATCCATAAGATCCGGGGTCTACGGATCTGAACCGGATCCATCGATTTCTCTTTAACATAAATCCTAAATTAACAAAAGTCATAATAACATTGAATTCCATCCCTATTTAATTATTCTGGAAACACAAAACATCCAAGGTGGAATTCGATGCCATTAAAATTGATGATTACAACATATAAATTGCGTATTCTATTTCAAGTTCGATCCATATCCATAAAGCTGAGTTCAACTGATGCACAAAACGCAACAAAATCTGTCTTAAAACCAAAATAAAAACATTTGTAAATTGCAGAACTTATCTCACGGCAGTGGAGGAGGCGACGAGCGGTGGAGGAGGTGGAGGAAGTGATCTGTTTTGGAGGAGACGCGACGAATGGCGGAGGGGGTGGAGGAATCGATGAGTGGTGGAGGAGATGGCGAACGGCAGAGGAATCGTTGGAGGAGGAGGCGACGAGCGGCGGAGGGGTGGAGGAGACGACGAGCAACAGAGGGGATAGAGGAGGCGAAGAGCGGTGGAGAGGGGAGGCGGAGGTGGAAGTCGGTGGAGGAGACGACGGACGAGTGGGCAGCTTGGGCTCTTCAAGGGTTTTGGAATGGGAAATTGGGAATGACGAGTTGCGAGCTTGCGAGACGCATAAATAGAAATTACCTAGGTTAACTAATTTAATTATAATATATATATATATATATATATATATATATATATATATAATTGGCGGGTCCACGGGCCAGATCTGGACTGGATCCGGGTCTTAAAACCTAAACTCCAGATCCAGATCCGTCGGGTCCAGATTTTGAGGATCCAGATCCTTAAAATTGGATCTGGATCGGGTCCGGGATCCGTTGCCATCCCTAGCTGCTAGAGAAGAAAAAGAAGAAGGTTGAATTGTGTCCCCATTTTGCTCTTTGCAAAATTTTAAAAAAATGAAAAAAGAACTTCCACGTGTCAGCTTATGATGCGACCATATATTCAAAATGTATGATCTAAATCAGTTATTACATACTACCTGAGTACCGAATACTATGAGAACCCAACCTATATATTTAATCTTATATAATTATCAAATTATAGATATTTTATGTGACTCGTTATACTAAAATCCCATCAATAAATGGAATCATAGTAAATTATCTTATCAAATCTCAACTTTTGAAATTACATCTTGGCCTAATAGGAATTTTTCCTGCATACACCCTTTGTATCATAATATTTAGTTATTCCAAGGCACGATTTGCCGTGACCCTTGAAAAAAAATATTTTATTTCTCGTGAATAATATTATATAGTAAGTATAATTTTGCATTGACAACTTTAATATAACTTGTAAAGGTTCTCGGGGACCCACACGGAGAAATGGATAATCCGGACCCGAACCAAATGATTAAACCTGCCGGCCCACGTGGCCCATTGGGCCCTCTTTTTAGTTTTTGCAGTGTGTGATTACTGTCGAAAACGATGTGTGAAGTTTGAAATGAAAATTCAAAAAAAAAAAACAATTTAAAATTGGTTACCCAATTTGGAAAACGATTGCTAAACATTTTATTTTCGAAACCTAAAATAAAAAATGCTCCTTTCCTTGGCGCTCTTACATGTAATATGTCAAGATTGCTTTTGACATTTCATCTATAATTTGTAGAAGAACACTCGAGTATAGTTTTGACTTCTCTTAAGAAAATTTAATTCCAACATTTTTTTTAGAAGTGGTATGCTGTCGGACGTCCGCATATATGGACAATGATACTTTTTTCAGTACAAATAATACTTTTATTCAATATAAATGATACTCTCGAACTACAGTGTAAAAAACAAATGATATTTTTCTTCAATATAAATGATACTTTTGTTAAGAACAAATAATATTTTAGTCCGTTCGCACCGTATGGACGGATTTACAAGAGTTTTTATGTTTTTTTATTATCACAATATCTTTTTCTTTTTTAATCGGAGGAAGGAGAATGAGGGGATTGAACTCTGAATCTCTATCTTTACCCAAAGAAGGTATCATCGCTTGATGTCCCTGGAATGACTATAATCATTATCAGATAGACACTATTGTTTTTAATACATATCATAAACAAAATTGAAATTGAGAAGCTCAAAAAACAATTTTATAATGTATATAGCCCTCAATTTTTACCAAGTTTGTCATTTCCCAACTTTAAAGTGAATTAATTTGCTTCCCAATAATGTAATTTACTAGCACAGAAGAAAATGATGAGATATATTCAACTATGAAATGGCCGGATTACTGATGTAAGTTATGTAACAATGGCCGAACTCATACTCAATATTACAAAATATAGTGAGTAAAAAAAAATTACATTGACAAGTTCAAATTTCTATATGATGTATTTTGTTATTTTATTATATTAGTATATATATGTCATGCATAAAACAAGAAATCATTGATAACCACCAAAATCAAATTTAATATCGAAATATGGTCAAAGACATTTTGTATTTTATTTTATTTTATAACAATTACTAGTTCTATGTATGACGAGTTCGCGAGGACAGATTTGACCTAAAAGTCTAAAAGGGTAAGTACTAATAGAGTCACACGCACGAGTAGCTGTAGAGCAAATTATGTAGGAGTATATTAAAACTCAAGACAAATAAACTATATATGTTTATGATAGGATATGGGGCCTAACCGCTCAAGCCCAATAGCAGGTCCAAGCGAATTGGGCCTAGAACTTCTACCGCCGGCTCGGTTCAAAGTTTCAACATCTAAACCTTATTCAAGATCAAATCTAAGAAAAGATATTGGAGGAGATATTCAAGGATCGAGCCTATCATCAAGATCGGATCACACAAAGCAAGGGATCCATGGTAATCTTGAGGGATCCACAACATGTATAAATAGAGGTTAGATTGAAGGTAGAAGGGGTTAGCAACTATCGAATACTAGAGTTTTTAAATACATTCATTGTAATCAAACATAGTGAAAGTATTGAGGAATCATACCTCCGTGGACGTAGATCTTTACCTTGATCGAACCACGTAAAAACCTCTTGTGTTCTTTATCGTTTTCGCAAACTCACACACAAGATTTATCATTGGCGCCGTCTGTCGGAACCTTCGAACAAAAAGCTTCGTTTTCTACGCAAAATCAATGGCAAGGACTCGTGCAAATATTAGCGCCGCCGGTGGTGCCGGGCAACGGATGGATGAAGACCCCAACCAGTCACATTCTGTGTGGGGAAAAGAAATCGCATTGCCGATAACAACAACACGCTGAGGATTACATAGAGGACCTACCTATACACCCTCGGGATCGCCGCCCTACCGAAGAAGAAGCCGACCTCAACGCCGGTGAACAAGCGACTCACCAATCTCACGAGGTCCTCGGCGAGCCGTGTCTAAATTCCTCAATGCCCATATGGGCAATTTCAAACCTTTCGAGCGAATGGCGAATGGGCGGGAACCTCAAGACCACAAATAGAACGCCCGGTTTGGCGATCACGGGCGCAAGTCGCTTCACCTCCGTAATAGCCGAGGGCGTTCACCTCGGTGAAATAGCGAGGGCGTTCACCTCGGCGAGATAGCCGAGAACGATCACCTCGGCATGATGCCCGAAGTCGATCACCTCGGCAAGCCGCCCATGACCATTCACCCCGGCGTCGCTTCGCGAAGTCGGTCACCTCGTACTGGCGCCGAAGTCGTTCGCTGAACACGTCGCGCACCGAGCGGGACCGAAGAGAGGAAAGAAGTCGATCCTCATCGAGAGGCGATAGACGCCGCTATCGGTCTCCCACCTCACGGGAGGGATGGCAACGAACTCCGGGATTCGACCGACATGGACGGATCATTTCCCTTTTTCCGGAGAAATCTGGATACACCCCCGCGGCGATATCGAGCACCCAACATCGCCGCCTATGACGGTGCAGGAGATCCTCGATTTCCTTTTGCTATACTACTAACATGGCAAATCGGGGATGGAAGATTTTCACATGTGCAAGATCTTCCCGATGTCTTGGTCTCCAACGCCGGCGTTGGTTCACCTCACCGCCAAAACAACATACATAGCTTCAGAGATCTCATGGATCAATTCAAGTGGCGCTTCTATCAAAAGATGCCACCTCGGCAACCTTCATCCGACCTACTCACCATCCGCCAAGGACGAGACGAGATGATGTCAAACTTCGTCTCAAGGTTCATCAAAGAATCCTCAAGATCGATGAGAGCAACGACCTCTACATCATCAGCGATTCAAGCGGGATCCGACTGGCGACTAAACAAAGAAATCACCGGGAGAAACCAAAGACGACGGTAGCCTTTGGACCTTGGTGGATAACTATGTTAAAGGGACGAGTTGGATCGTAAAAGAGAGACATGGGACGAGCAAAAATCGAAGAAGAAGCCGGATGATCGGGAAGAGGCATCGATCGCGAAGTGCCTTGACGAGAATCAAAAAGGCCCAATGGAGTCTAGGCGGGACCTCGGCCAAATCTCGCAATAACATGCATAATCTGCTCAAGTCGAGGCGGAGATATTCGAACTCCACCGAGCTCTTTCCGAAACCACCTCCCATGAAAGGAGGATCCAAGAAAGGTCGAAGGAAAAGTATTGTGACTACCACCGGGGGTATGGTCACAATACCGACGATCGCAGAACTACGAGCTCGGAGATAGGCGAGCTCGTTAAAGAGGTGCTTAAGAAATACCTCGACCGCACCACAACCGAGTCGGGAAGCAAAGCGCAAAGGAAAGAGCGGAGGTGGCAACAATTGTGGGCGAGACCTCGAAGATGATGCACCCCGATGATGGCGAGGACGACGGCTCACCCAACGTAATGGAACAAGTCACGCCATCACGGACTTCACGTGGGTGCGGCGAGGTCTTCATTGAGAACCAAGCTCGGAGACCGACCCCAGAAGAGCGAAAAACAAGCGACTTGGGACGATGAGGCGTCGTGTTTTCCAAAGAACGACCTGTACCAAGATCATGCCCGTCAAGATGCTATTACCATACAAGCGGTGGTGGGTAATAAAAGCGTCCATTGTGGTCTACATCGACGCCGGTGCCTCTGTCAAGATCATCTTCTAAAGTTGCTTAGACAAACTCGAGGTCGGAGGGATTCACATTCATCTAGCACCATCTAAACTACGGAGCTTCACTCAAGTGGCGATACTGACGAAGGCATCATCACCCTTCCGGCCACCGTGGGGCGTGCTCCCGGTCGGTCACCAAAGCCATTCGATTCTTCCTTGTCGAGGCTCCTCCGTATAACATCATGCTCGGAAGAGGCGGCTCTATGCCACCAAGGCCATCTGCCGGTCTATCACCTCACCGTTAAGATACCTACCGGCGGGGTATTAAGTATCGAGGTGATCAGCGGCGAAAGAATGCTAAGGATCTCAACCCAAGATGGGGCCTTACCTCGGGCCTAGCAATTCGAACCTCGAGTTGTCATCCCGAGATGATCCGACCGACGACCTCCAATTATATGACGACGATCCTCCAAGGTCGTCAAGGTTGGTACCTAGGGTCTCACCGGCGTTCGACGGCATGTTATGCTGACTTCGAGGGAATACAGGACGTGTTCGCATGGTCACCACTCGACATGATAGGTGTCACCCGAACTCATCACTCATCGACTCAACATCGATCCGCTACCAAACCAATTCGACAAAAGAAAGGGTGTTTGCGGCGGGCTGACAAGGTGATAAGGGACAGTGACCCAACTCAGGGAAGCAAGATCTATTCGAGGTCAATACCGACACGGATGGCTAATCCGTCATAGTTCGAAAGCCAGGAGGGGGGTAGCGCATGTGTGTCGACTATACCGATCTGAATAAACACTGCCCAAAGGACTGTTATCCCCTTCCCGATATTGATAAGAAGGTGGAGGCATTGGTGGGCCATGAGATCTTCAATTTCTTAGATCTATATAAGGGATACCACCAAGTCTTGATGAGCAAGGAAGATGCTCCAAAAACGGCATTCATCACTGACTTCGGTGTCTTCGCATACCGAAAAATATCTTTTGGATTGAAAAACACCGGAGCTACCTACCAAGGAATGGTGGATGCAATATTCAAAGACCACATAGGAAAGATCGTCGAGGTCTACATCGACGACATCGTGATCAAAAGCAAAAAAATAGAAAGTTGTGCCGGGATCTCGGAACTATCCTCCGCTCCTCGGGTCGGTCAACCTCAAGCTCAACCCTCAAAAGTGCGTTAAGTGGTAAAACGGAAAATTCTTGGGATCTTTGGGTTTCTCAAGAAGGGTTGAAGGCTAATCCCACCAAAGTGCAGGCGATACTTGACATGCAAGTGCCAAAACAATTCGTGAAATCCACAAACTCACGAATGCTTAGCCGCCTCGATGGGTTCCTATCCGGGATTAGAAACAACTCCCTTTTTTCAAAATCTTGAGGAGAGCCCCGGACTTCGTCTGGGAGGAAGAGCACCATACCGCCTTTACACAACTAAAGGAGTACCTCGTCGATCCGCCCACACCGTCAGCCCCAAAGGAGGCGAATTCCTTTCCTTATATATGGATCGCCTCGGATGAGGCAATCGATCTTGATACTTGTGCGAGATGAGCTCGGACGATAACTCCTATTTACTTCATCACCGAGCTCTCAAAGGACCGAGACTAGATACTCGACTTGAAAAAATAGCGTTGGCACTAGTGCACGCCATGGCGGCGTCTCGACCTTATTTTCAAGCCCATTCCATCCGGTACTAAGCGACTTACCCACGAGACAAGTCTTGTCAAACACAGAATCGTCGGGACGATCGCTAAGTGGGCTTTGGAGCTCGGTGAGCATGACATCATATCTTCCCGACCGCCATAAAGGGCAAGCTCGGGTCGATTTCCTAGTAGAAGCAAGTTTACCGAGGTCGATCCTACCGGTGAGGTCACTCCGACCTCCGCCCTAACAACGGAGGAACCGCCCTCAACCTACTCACGATGTTGGCAAATGTACGTGGGCGGAGCCTCATGCAAAGCAGTGGCAGGCAGATATCTTGCTTCCGGTCGGAAAATCAAGTAACCTATGCACTTGGTTCTCCTTCCGACCACAAACAACGAGGTGGAGTATGAAGCACTAATCTCAGGACTTCGTCTAGCAAAAGAATTGAAAGTGGAAAAAATCCAGATCTTTGGAGATTCCCAGGTGATGGTAAACCAGGTCTTAGGAAAATACGAGGCCCAAGAGGATAGGATGAAGCAATACCTTAAGAAAGCTAAAGAGATCTTGACCGCTTGGTATTTCACAATTCACTTGAATCCACGAGGGAGAATAGCGGTGGCGTCCTCGGAAAATTAGCATCGTCTTGACAAATCCACCGGTGGAGGAAGTTGATCGAGTATCGAGGAGCCCCGCATCGGCATCATCACGAGACCGAACCGGTGGATGACTCACTATAAGTGTTGGATTTGTATCTTGAAGCGATTTTGGTTGAGCTTGTATACAATGTTTCTGTTACCACTATTACAATCTTCTATCCGAATTGATTACTTGATTGCATATATCGTGTCCCCTTATCTCATATATAAGTTAGATCATACGATGTGTAGAAGATCACGAGAAGTCGTATGATTGGTCGAGCTTAATGAGATATAAAAGAATCTGGTGAGATAACTTAAGGACGAGTTGTCGGTATAGAATGCGGTATAGATAAGAAGTGACTTGACTTGGTTGCTTGTCTATCTTTGTGCGTCTCGACGTATTGATGGATCACGGTGAGATGAGTTCTTCTATCTCGACCGTCGTGAAGAACCTAGATCTCGGTGACTTACGATGATCTAAACCTCGATAAGATATTAGGTGAGTATGAGTTCTTGACCATCACTTTGACTTGTTATGGGTGAGGTTATATGTTCTAACCCAATATTCTCCGCATCTTGGGTGGTGGCGGTGCTTGTATGTCATGCTAGTTATCTCAGTCGAGTCACGTATCCGTTTAGGATGATGGCGCCCCTAAGGAGCTCAAAAGGTTTATTGTACTAAACCCTGCAGTTGAGTTAGCTCAAGTACAATAATAAGGTTGAGTGGTACTACTTAGGAATTAAAGATATTAATTATTTTAAGCGATGAATGCTCTAAATAATTAATGGACGCATGATATCTTAAATACGGGATTCGTAATGTCTAAGTGCAAGTCCCGACTCACCGGTAATAAAGGGTAAGTCGGCATTTATTCTCTAGTGGCATGAATAAATGTTTATAAATTAATTTATGTTAATGTGAACATAAGATAATTAATTTATTTAAGGCCCATCTTTATTCCTTGCATTTGATCCCTGGGCTGGCCCATCCAGGCCCGTAGGTACTAAAGAAATCGGCGCCCCCTATCCCTCTAAGGCAAGGATTTGATTCTCTTTATCCTATAAGGATATTATTATATTTATGGATATGCATGGATCCTTTCCTAATGGGATTATGGTAATGCATTATAAATATAAGGTAAGAGATAAGATCAACGCTAATCCTCACAATAATCCAAGCATAATTTTCGAGAATCACCATAGTTCCTTGGTGACATATTTTCAAAAATTACTAGAGGGATTAGGGTGATTTCTGTAGCATTCTCCATAGATCGTCCTCACTCGACGTTGGAGATTGGGCAACCGGGATACAGTCCAGAAGATCAAAGCACGAGTCTCGATCCGTTCATCCCGATCCATCCCCAGCAGATTCAAAGGTAAACACGAAAACCCCTACGTGTTGCAATTAATTATATAGACGCATGCTAGGAATATAATCAATGTATGGTGAAATAAACATCAAGATAGATCCCGGGAGAGGTTAAAACCAAGTTTTCCTTGATTGGTATCGAGCCGGGTTGATATCTTGGCTCATTGCATTAATTCACGTTTGATTATTACGTGCGCAATTAATTAATTGTGAATCATGGTTCATCGTGGCTCGTTTTATTTTTTTGTCGATTTTGTTTTCACCACGAGAAAATCCGTGGTTAGATTAGATTTTTCCTGTAAATCTTATCCGTAAAGAAGAATGAAGATGAAAGCACGAAGAAGCGAGGCGGCGGAAGACACGTCGGAGAAACCGACGCGACGACGCGAAGGGCGCGGGCGGCGGCACGCGTGGCATGCTCGGCGCCGCGGCATGCCCTCGATTCTTCGCGCGTTTCTCGGCGGGCGGCACTGCAGCTCGGCGGCTGGGCGTGTGGGCGCGCGATTCGTGCGACGCCTCGGCATGCCTCGGTCTTTGGCGTGTTTTCTCGGCGGTTCGCGGGCGACTTCACGTCCGCGAGGGATGCGCGTTTGTCGCGCGAGATCCCCGGCGCTTCACGGCGGGCTCATGGTCGCTGGTCGACCGCAGGCGTGGCGCGAGCATGGCCGCCGCGTGTGCTCGACGGTCGCGGTCATCTTCGCGACCGCGAGATAACCCGCTAGGAGACGCGACGCGCACGCACGCGACGTAGCAGGCGGTGAGGCGGGGCGCATGGGTTGTGCCCTAGCGGCCCAGCCCATCTTTGGGCCGACCCGGCCCAAATCAGGCCCAGACCCATTTTTCCAACCCAAACCCGATTTTTCGGCCCAAATCCAGTTTTGATGAATCCGGTCCGTGCCCATGCACGCGAGGCCCGTTTTTCGAAGTTAATGAAGATATGTACTTTACAATTCTATGTAATAGATTAGGCAGGAAAGTGCAGGTTCCACGAGTGGGCCACGATGAACGTTTTATTTTATTTTTTAATCGTTCATTGCATGTCGTGGATGTTTAAATAATGCAGAAGCATGCTATGTATGTTTAAATTACGTAGACAAACATATTATATGTATTCGTGATTGGATGCGCATAGTAAGCATGCTAGGTTTATCGCGTTTTCAAGCATATTTTAGAATTCTGCGAGCATGTTTTACATGTTGAGTTCTATAGAAAAGCATGCTAGGATTACATGATCTGCATGGACAAACCTTTTGAAACAAAACACTAAGCAAGGAACCCGACATATTAATTTTCAAATTAAAATGTCAAGACCTCCACTTTTTGATCTCTAAACAAAGTGAGGCGACCGTGTGTATGGCGCCCACACGCGTGGCTTGCTTGCCTTGTTTATCATAAGTTTGTTAGATGAGATTTCTAAATAAAGCATTTTAAATCTATTGAGAAGTGAGAGTTTCATGTAAGCGTCCACACGCGTGGCTTGCATGTGCGATTTTCATAAGTTCTCTAGAGATAGTTTTAAAATGAGATAACAAAGGAATTTGGATTGAAGCGGTATGGTCTAGTGAGTATGCCAATTCTAAGAATTCATTTCTTTGTTAAAATTGTGGTCATTGCTTAGACATCACCGAGTACAACTTCCCGTGAAGTCCCTTCTTGCGATAGTGATGTGGTCTAGTAAGGTCGATCATTAATTTCATTTGTCATAAGGATAAGTTGACATGGATTGAAATTAAGCGACTAAAAGGTATATTTTAGTGCGTCGTGGGGGTTCGTGTGGCGCCCACACGCGTGGCTTGCATGTGGAATTCCTTGGGCGATTGGAGGTTTCAATTAATATTGTTTTATCAAAAGGTTACAATATTATTATTACGAATTATGTGCGATCGTATGCTTATGTGTTTACATTATTTTTCGATATGTCTCTTACATCGATTATCAATATGCTCGCACAAAATCCCTTATCGGTCCGAATTTTATCGAGTGGAAGCGAAACATGGAATATGTTCTTATCATTTGAAGAACACATTTTGTTCTCACTACTCCTAAACCCGATGCCCTTCGACGATCGACTAATGAGCGACGAGTCAGCGGACTTTGGCATAAGTCGAACAATATGGCAAAATGCTATATGATGACTACTATGTCCAAAGGCTTGCAGTGCTGACATCGATCGATGGTAGACGCGACTGAAATATGGTCAAGTCTCGAGAGAGAGTTTGGACATTCGGATCGGACAGTCCACTTCCACACAATGAGAGAAATCTTGGCGTGTAAGATGGAAGAAGGAAGTTCGATCCATGAACATGTCTCCCACATGACTCATCTCATGGATAGTCTTGATCAGTTGGGAGGAGGTATTGACGGCGAAACCAAGGTCGATATCATCCTCAATACACTGCCCAAGACTTTTGAGAATTTTCGCGTCAATGCGATCATGAGCAAGACCGAGTATCTACTTAGTCAGTTGCTTAATGATCTCGTGGCTGCAGAAGGAGTTATGGGCAAAGGAGCACATGCCCTTGCTAGCACATCTAGGGGCCCAAATTTTCCGTTGCAAAATGGAAAAAGAAAAAGGGGCACCAAAGGTGGCAGAGGCAAAGGAAATAGTGGGAGTAATGGGAGCAAGAACATGGCGCCACCGAGGCTTAAAGAAGCTAAAGGAGAGGCGAGTGCTTGAGTGCGGCAAGGCGGGCATTGGAGTCCAGTGCCCTATGCTCAGTGAAGGTACGCCATTTGCTTTAGTAACGGAAACATGTTTAGCGACTTGTTCTACTCATTCTTGGGTAGTAGACACGGGTGCGATCGATCATGTTTGTTACACCTGCGAGGGTTCCCGCGACAAGGGCTGCATGATGGCGAGATAACGATCTCCATGGGCAGCGGCAAAAGTCGAGGCCGTTGCGGTCGGAGATGTTACTTTATGTTTGAAAGACAGTTTAGTATTGAAGATGTTTTATATGTGCCGGATTTTCGGTGGAACCTTGTTCATTTGAAATTGTTTATTCATGGATATTCGTTATTTTTGATAGTGGTGTTTCTATCATAAGAAATGACGAAGTTATCGTGTTGGCACATTATATAATTCGCTTTATACTATTTACGCTAAACATAATACCTATAACTATGTTGCATCATCTACAAACCTTAAAAGAGAAAGTTTTCTCGCAAGACGACACCACATTTCTCTAGCATCTTAGATTAGGTCACATTAATCTAAATAGGATCAAAGGCGGCTAAGAATGGGCGTTGGGTAATCTCACGATTACTCGTTCGATCTGCGAATCTGTATAGAAGGTAAGATGTCGACCCGGACCCTTCAAGGCGAAGGGTTATAGAGCAAAGAAGTGTTGGAGCTAGTCCATTCGACGACTGTGTGGACCGATGTCCACACAAGATTGTGGAGGGTACAGTATTTTGTCACTTTCATTGACGATTACTCGAGTGCGGATACATATACCGCTTCACCGAAGTCCGAATGCTTTGAGAAATTCAAAGAGTTTAAGGCGGAAGTGGAGCGAAGCTTGGTAAAAGTATTAAGTCATGCGGTCTTATCGCGGTGGCGAATACCTCGATAACGAGTTTATGGACTATCCGGTAAAGTGTGGGATTACCTCTCGGTAGACTACAAGGCACACCACAAAGAAATGGTGTGTCGGGCGAAGAAATATGACTCTTTTGGAAATGGTTAGATCAATGATGAGTTATGCGGCATTGCTATTTAGATTCGGGGTATGCCTTAGAAAGCATGCATACTTGTTAAATCTAGTACCATCCAAGTCGATCGAAAAGACCCCTTCGAGTTGTGGTTTGGTATGAGCCTTGTTTAAGCCACATAAGGATATGGGCGATCCGGCACATGTGTTGAACAAGAAGGGCGACAAGTTGGAGGCTAGATCGACACAAGGTCATTTATTGGCTATCTAGAGCGACGAAGGTGGTTTATTCTATAGTCCTAAGGATCGGAAGGTCATTATTAGCACTAATGCCCGATTCTTAGAAGAGGATTATATGACAAACCATAAATCCAAAGTTGAAATCATTCTTTAGGAATTAGAAGATGATCGTATTCCACCATCGATTAAGCGAATATGCGAGATGTCGTGTCAGTGGGAGGATCAACATCGATACTTCAAGAAATTGAAGTGGGTCGAGTTCCACCGAGATACCGGCCGTACAAGTGGCTCCTATCCGACAAGTTGTGCAAGATGAGAACCACAAGTTCTTGCACCCACCGTTGCCATTGTGCGGTGGCGCCTGTCGTAGTGGGAGGGTTGTTCGTCAACCCGAGCGATTTATGTTCGTGGGTGAATCTTGGATTTATTCCCGTGAAACGGCAGCAATAATCGACCCATGGACATACGGTGAGGCGATCAAGACATTGATGCAAGATCATGGCACATCGCTATGGACTTAGAAATTGAGTCCATAATGACTATGGATGTATCTTGAAAGTTTGGTTGAGCTTGTATACAATGTTTCTGTTACCTCATTACAATCTTCTATTTGAATTGATTACTTGATTGCATATATCGTGTCCCTTATCTCATATATAAGTTAGATCATACGGTGTGTGAAGATCACGTAAGTCCGTATGATTGGTCAAGCTTAATGAGATATAAAAGAATCACTGGTGAGACAACTTGAGGACGAGTTGTCGGTATAGCTGCGGTATAGATAAGAAGTGACTTGACTTGGTGTTTGTCTATGCTTTGATGCGTCGACGTATTGATGGATCACGATGAGATGAGTTCTTCTATCGACCGTCGTGAAGAACCTAGATCTCGGTGACTTACGATGATCTAAACCTCGATAAGATATTAGATGAGTATGAGTTCTTCGACCATCACTTTGACTTGTTATGGGTGAGGGTTATATGTTCTAACCCAATATTCTCCGCGTCTTGGGTGGTGGCGGTGCTTGTATGTCATGCTAGTTATACAGACGAGTCACCGTATCCGTAGAGGATGATGTCCCCTTAAGGAGCTCAAAAGTTTATTGTACTAAACCCCGCAGTTGAGTTAGCTCAAGTACAATAATAAGGTTGAGTGGTACTACTTAAGGAATTAAAGATATTAATTATTTTAAGCAATCAGAATGCTCTAAATAATTAATGGACGTGCGATATCTTAAATCTGGGATTCGTAATGTCTAAGTGCAAGTCCGACTCACCTCGGTAATAAAGGGTAAGTCGGCATTTATTCTCTAGTGGCATGAATAAATGTTTATAAATTAATTTATGTTCTGGGCTGAACATAAGATAATTAATTTATTTAAGGCCCATCTTTATTCCTTGCATTTGATCCCTGGGCTGGCCCATCCAGGCCCGTAGCTACTAAAGAAATCGGCGCCCCCTATCCCTCTAAGGCAAGGATTTGATTCTCTTTATCCTATAAGGGAGTGTTTACTTTGCATGATTAGCATTTTGAAGGATTGATTATTTGATGGATTAAATATGTGATAAGATAATTTTTATCTATCAATAATTTGTTTACTACAAAAGATTAGTGAAGGATTAAAAGTGGGATAAATAATTTTCTCTTTATTTGGATGATTATTCCAATCCTACCTATATTGGTTGGATTAAAATTAATGAAGAACAATTCAAAGAATTAAAATAATCCCGGGCTTTGGGATATCCTCAAATATTAATCCTTAAAAGTAAACACTTGATTAGGTTGGATTAATTTTATCTATCCAACCTAATCATACAAAGTAAACACCACTTAAGGATATTATTATATTTATGGATATGCATGGATCCTTTCCTAATGGGATTATGGTAATGCATTATAAATATAAGGTAAGAGATAAGATCAACGCTAATCCTCACAATTATCCAAGCATAATTTTCGAGAATCACCATAGTTCCTTGGTGAGATATTTTGAAAATTACTAGAGGATTAGGGTGATTTTCTGTAGCATTCTCCATAGATCGTCCTCACTCGACGTTGGAGATTGGGCAACCGGGATACAGTCCAGAAGATCAAAGCACGAGTCTCGATCCGTTCATCCCGATCCATCCCCGACAGATTCAAAGGTAAACACGAGAAAACCCCTACGTGTTGCAATTAATTATATAGACGCATGCTAGGAATATAATCAATGTATGGTGAATTAAACATCCAAGATAGATCCTCGGGAGGGTGAAACCTAGTTTTCCTTGATAAGGGCATACACGGAAGAAGGCGTGCTACTCGCAGGATCGGCTCGAAGCGAAAAATGATGGTCAAGTCCCAAAATACCTTATTCATGAAGGAACTCTATAGGAAATCCTACTCCAACCCCTCCCGAGATGCTTTGGGCGTAAGAGGTGGACTATGTACTTAAAGAAATTCACATGGGATCTTGTCAAGCCACTTGGTCACGAGCTCTCTCAAAGAAAACGTTGAGGTCGATATTATCGCCCACCTCATCCTAGATTGGTGAGCCGAGTCGAAGTGTCCGGTGCCAACTTCACGCCACCAAAAAGCTACCTCAAACCGACCTCAAGAGCCTACAAAGTCCACGGCCTTTTATGCGGTGGGGATCGACATTGTTGGTCCTTCGATCGAGCAAGGGACGACTTGGTATTTGGTTGTAGTCATAGACTACTTCACAAAATGGGTCAAGCCGAGCCTCTTTCAAACCTCACAAACAAAAGGATTGAACTTTGTTTCGAAAAGTATAGTTTGCCGCTTCGCATACCACATGTCTTGATCTCGGACAACGGCACCCATTTCATCGACAAAATTTCAAAGAATGGTGTGAAGAGCTCCAGTTAAACAGCAGTTCACCTCGGTCGCACACCCGGTGACGGTCGGGACCAAAGTGACAAATCGCACGATCGCATAAGGATTGAAAAGAGGCTAGATCGAGCTAAAGGGTTGGGTTGAAAATCTCCTCAAGTCCTCGGTCATACGTAAGCGACACCCGGACTTCCCGGTGAAACACCCTTCATCTAGTCTATGGTACCGAGGCTTTTATACCGACTAAGATCGGTGCCCGAGCCCAAGAACTCTTAACTTTGCCGAGCATGGCAATGAGGAGAATCTACGAGCCAATCTCGATGCTCTAGAGGAAAAACGTGAACTCGCTTTCATCAATGAAGCCAAGTATAAATGCCAAGTAGCAAAGTACTACAACAGAAGGGTGAAAGCCTCCACACTCCACGTGGGCGACCTCGTCCTACGGAACAATGAAGCTAGTAAAGTCGAACGCCTTAATAAATTGGACCCAACATGGGAAGGCCCATACCGCATCCACGAGGACCTCGGCAAAGGGGCCTATAAGCTTGCCTACCTATCCGGTGCACTTATCCCCCGAACCTAGTATATTACTCACATGAGGAGGTATTTTACATAGTTTTTATTTCACGTCGGCATTATGTTAGACCTCTTTCTATTTTTCCAAGGCACGATGTCATTTACTTATCAATAAAACATCTATTTTTTTTTATATTATGGGTGGATTACTTCGTCCGTCTTATACCTATGGAATATTCGTTCTCACCTCGGGTGAAACACAACTTACCTTCAAAAGGGGACGCCCTTGCGAGGATGACAAACCTACAAAGTAGGGTACTAAAACTAAGCGCGCGCCAGGGGACCACCCCTATCGATATTTCTCGACAAACAAGGCAAGCACATACAGATTACTCATTGATTTGAACATCTACGTGCAAACGACGTCCAAATCGGATCTCGTACAATTTATACCTCTTTATTGGGAAGATATACACTTGATACAAAGTCTAAATACATTTATGACTATACAAAGTCTAAATACATTTATGACTAAAACCAAGTTCTAAGCTATATACATATTACTCGGGTTTCGGCGAAAGCAAGACTGCCAAGACTCGCTAAAGCTACACGATTGAAACAAAATCTCGGGTCGACGATGAATACCGAGAATGAACTCGGTGCCTTCCCCCGATCGAAGAGATCGGCGTTGTCACGACCTACTTACGAGGCTCTTTGTGCGGCGCAGAGGTGCCTCGACCTGAGGTGGATATCCTTTGGGCGAGGTCGAACTCCCGCTCTTAATCTCGCCATCCCGCCGTGGCTACGACCTCGCCCGACCTTGCCTCCCACCCGCCGAGCTCCCGACAATGGGGACCGACCACGAGACGAGCGTTCTGTCACATCGAACCCATCATTCGGACCACCTCGGCGTGGTCCGTAGCCGCCACCCACTTCTACTTCTTCAATCCTCACATCGGCTGGAGCTTGACTGCATGGCTCGGCCATGCGTCACTTGCGAACGACCTCATAAAACTGGAGGCATTTGACCAGACTCTTGAGGCGATCCTTAAACCTTTTGCTATTGGGTCCTCCTCATCCTCTCGATACTATGCCCTCGCTAGCAACAGATTGAGCTCGGTCATCGGCCTCGATATGGTAATACCACCGGATCGGCGGATCACCGCCTCATACTCGCATGCTCTTCGAGATCCATGCCAAATTCTCTTAAGTTCGCGGCTGCTCTTCAGTATTGATCAAACGCGCTGAAGGCCATCGCGTAAACATCCACCTTCTGGACCTCGAGATCGATAATCTTGAGCTTTAAGGCTTCATTATCTGCCTGAAGACGGGCCACCTCGCGTTTGACACTGAAGTCGCTTTTCGGTCCGATGGCGACTGCTCTCGACCCACCCACCCACTATCCATACTATGCAAGGTTTGAGTCAGCTCGGCAGAACGGCTTCTCCAGAACGTTACCTCTTCATCCTTCTCATCAAGGGCACCCCTGACCTCTTTCAATTTGGTCAGAAGATCGTGATCTAGCCCAATGTATCGAGAGGAAGATTGCTAAAGTATGAACCAAACAGACAGTAAATACACATTCATTTCAACCAAAAGATGTATTTATAAATGGAAGTGCATATAAAGCTCGGGATCCTAATGATCTGGCGGATCAAACCTATTACAACAGTCAAGTGACACGAGCCTCAAGGGCTCATGAGAACCTTCTGCTCAGCTCTGCTGGCACCGCCACCGCCTCTTCGTCGGAAGGAAGCCTCGAGCTCGGCCCAGCACCGCCAGCTTCAGTCCGCACTTCGGCAAGGAGTTTCTGAAGATCGGGATCTTCATCCTCCTTGCATTGGGAGACGACCTCGGCCATCAGCAGAGAAGTGGAGGCCGCCAAGGTCTCCAGCAGAGGGAAGGACCTCGCCTCGGCAATTATGCGAGCGTAGTCCTTCTGCTGCTCCTCCTGGTCGACCTCAACCCAACCATGCCTGACCTTGTCGAAGTCAGGCATCTCGGCCGCCAACTCCTCCAGATGGTCGGACACCACCTGCGTCCTCAGCACGGCAGCCAAGTCCGAGATGAAGGCGGAGAAGGTCTCCGATTGAATAAGCCTTCAGCAAAGGCCCTCAAGATCGGCCCTTGCCCGCTAGTGGCATCCTTCTTCGCGAACTTCTTCTTCACTCGCCCACCGCCGACGCCACGCCCACCGCCGTCTCCCCGTGCCTTCCTTACATCAGCCTGGGCCACCTCCAAAGCCCAAGTCTTCTCCTTCGAGCGGTCTCGCAGCTGCCCTCGCGGCCTCAAAGAACGGCCCCTCCTCTCCACGCGTGTCATATCGAGGCGCCTCGATAATAAGTCCACTATCGGTGCGGATCCATTGCCGCAGTTGCATCCTAAAAATCATACCATTAAAAACACATCACAGAAAGAGATAACAGTGGATGCGAAATAAATTTGTACTTGCGGAAAGGATATAGGGGAGCTTGGAATCGGCACCTCGTAAGTAATCCGAGTACGGGTATCTCCCGCCGATGTCAGACCTGACCTCGGCTGAGGTGTCGTGGTCCTCGTCACCAACTCACTGAGCTCGGCCACCACTTGGGGCCCCTTGCTCGGTTCGACCAATCTCGCCTTCATTTGGTAGCCCGGGCTCGGCGACTACCACAGAGACGACGGCCGACACCTCGCGCCTTCACGCGCCTCGAGCTTCACTACACAATAAGAAGAGGTGATTAGCACAAAGACATCATCAAAATAAAAATAAAATAAAAAGGGGCCTCACCCGATCGCCCCAGATCCGAAGCTCCGTCTATAAGTGCTCACTGGCATCAACGGATCATCCTCGGTGTAGCTACAGGAGATTTCACCCAACATGTTCGATTGATCCTCTATAGCACCTGTGGCTTGCACTTCACATCCCTCATCTTACCCATGCCCCACTCATACCTTGGTTGCCCTCGCCCGCAAAAGAAGAACTTCGTTTGCAATGGGAAACCTTTGAGGTGTAGAAACTTTAAGCGCTGACGAGGTGACAAGTAGTACACCCCTATACTCTTGAAAAGAAAAGCATCAAAATTTCAAAAGAAAGCTTCTCGCCGATGCCATGGCAGGGAAGCCCTAACCCTACCACCAACCTAATGGAGTTCGAGGTTAAGCGCAAATGGGAATTTGGTAATATTCTTGAATGCTCAAAAATAGGAGCGAGGAAACTAAGACCGGCTTTCAAAGCATCACTATATCTGATATAAATCCTTGGGAGGCCATCACCCTATCCCGGATTGCGTGAACACTACCAAAGACTCGGTAGAATATGGAATTCCGAGGCTATCGTGCACATATCTGCGGCGGTCAAAGACGAACAAACGTCCCTGATCTTATACCTATCCCAGACGGTGGTATCATCGGAACCCTAGCGCTCATGCTCCTAGACCTACCCGACAGGGTATAACAAGTATATTCCCAAATCTCAATCTCACTATCAACGGAAGACCCAGAATGGGCCGAAGAAGATGATCGGGAAGATTGTAAATCTCTGGGAGAAGAAAAGAAGAAGATGAGGAAGACATACTTACTTTTCAAAGTGGGATTTTGCTTCAACTTGACGAAGTTCGAAAGAAGACTAAAGGCACCACCGATTTGAAAATTTCTCCGAGCTAAAATGGATGAAGATGGAGGAAATGAGCAGTTTCCCTTTCTCGACCTATTTAAAGTAAAATAGGCGCCAAAACCGCTATTCAACTTCCCGTGGTTACCCACGACTTGGCGTGAGGTAGGCGTGCGCGTGATTCGGCGTCGACTAACCGGGCGGCACACATGGCGTAATATCCTAAAACGCTCGACGTACGGTCTAATCGTGCAATCATCACTCTAGCTCCAGCTCGATCAATCACCTCGGCATCCTCTTAATTAATGAGAGGACGGCCGGTTCAATCGATTCGGTCTTGACAAATCGTCCAAGTCGATTCGGTCTTCGCAAATCGTCCAACTCGATTCGGACCTCGGCAAATCATCGATCCAGTTCGGACGAGATAATACGATTCCACCGTCATCCAAAAGCGAGAAAATCCTCGACAATAACCTCGGTGAGCAACAACCAACCTCGGCAAAATACGTCCTTCACCTCACCTCGGCGTAGTTGTCACTCGACTAATTGGGGGGGCTATGATAGGATATGGGGCCTAACCGCTCAAGCCCAATAGCAGGTCCAAGCGAACTGGGCCCAATCTAGCAACTTCGGCCTGCACGGTTTGGCCCAAAGCCCAACATCTAAACCCTATTTAAGATCAAATCTAAGAAAAGATATTGGAGGAGATATTCAAGGATCGAGCCTATCATCAAAGATCGGATCACACAAGGCAAGTGATCCATGGTAATCTTGAGGGATCCACAACATGTATAAATAGAGGTTAGATTGAAGGTAGAAGGGGTTAGCAACTATCGAATACTAGAGTTTTTAAATACATTCATTGTAATCAAACATAGTGAAATTATTGAGGAATCATACCCCCGTGGACGTAGATCTTTACCTTGATCGAACAACGTAAAAACCTCTTGTGTTCTTTATCGTTTTGCAAACTCACACACAAGATTTATCAGTTTAACACAATAGAGCATTCATGGACATGTTATTTATGATTTAATATTTCCCTTTTAATTTAAAATAGAAGAATAAAATTAAGGGTTAATTGTTAAAAATGTATGAACTTCGACCTAGTTTTGGTTTTCATCATGTTTTATAAATTGTTGCACCGTGCCTAAGTTTTTTTGGACAGAGAAAATGACGTAGCATGATATTCTTGCACCTTAATAGAAAATTCAATGTGTACTCGTCACATATCACTCATAAAACGATGTTGTATGAGTACTGAAATTGAAATGACATTATCGTATTAAACATGCATATTTTGCTACCAATTGAAAAATTGATTAATTATACAACAAATTATAAAGTTTCAAAAATCATAATCAAATCAAAGTTCGTGAATTTTCTAATAATCAATACTATAATTAATTAAGAAGGTTTTGATTTTTACAAAATTGCAAATTTAAAAATCTAGGTCATAATTTATAAGATATGATAAATATATAAAAAAATTACTGTCTGAATTACACGCCTACGATTCTTATCATAGAAAAAAAAGAGGGAGTAGGAAGTACAATCAAAAATTGAAATCACCAGAGTCAAAATAAAAAGGCCATTGATGTTAAATTAACAATAATTTATTCCCGTGTATATGTTGGCTGCCACCTGGCCGTATCAACGCGTTTCCTTCCTCACCGACCTATTTCTCTCTCACTCCTATAAACCTCCCACTTCTCTATCTTCATCTTTTCATACTCTGCCTCATGGCTACTACTCTCTAACTCACTACTTCTCCGTTTAAATCTTCCACCACAGCCAAAAATAGGACAATTCAACGATCAATTTCCAACCAAACTGTTCGAATTTCCTGATTTCGAGTTATAAACCATGGCGTCATATGATCATCTGCTGGCGGAGCAGCCGTGGTCCTTCCGCCCGGCGTTTCCCGACACCTGGATTTCCGATCTCTTCACAGTGGAAAACGAAGCCCTAGCGAAGGCGCTGCAGACCTCGATCTCCGGCGGCGGCGGCGGCGCCTCGTCGTCTCACGGCAGTGCCATCTCATCCGGAATGCTGCAGTCCATGTACACGAAGGCGGATGCGACGCCGGTTCACACGCCGACGATCTCCGGCGTGTCGGAGAACGAGGCTCTCGTCTCGAGGCAGCAGCGTCGGCGGGGGGGAGTGCCTCGGATCGGCGGCGGCAGGGTGGCGAAGCGCAAGTCGCGGCCGTCGAAGCGCGCGGTGACGACGACGTTCTACTCCGCGGATCCTGAGAACTTCATGCGGATGGTGCAGGAGGTCACCGGCGTGAGGATCGGCGGCGCCATCGCCTCCGCCGCGGCGGTTTCGAGGCCGGAGCCGCGGAGAGCTGCGGATGGATTCCCGACGCTGGACACGTCGGCGGCGTTCATGCTCGACAGCTCGGTTTCGTCTTTGGTGTCCCCGCCTTTCGCGGCGTCGGTGGAAGACGGCAGGACGGCCGGGGCGGCGGAGCATTACTTCGACTCTTTTTGTAGCTTTCCCACTCTCGAATCGTGGGAGGCTGTGTAGCTCTGTAGCGAGAATAGTTTCGGTTTCTGCTTCTTTTTCGCTTTTTCCGTAGGGAGGGGCATAAAGGGAATATTGTTGATATTGTGGGGGTACGGATGGAACTTAAAGCATTTTTCATTTTTCCATCGCTATGATGATGATTTTTTGCCTTCCCTTATTAGGAAAATTAAATTCACGTTCTATCGTATGGTTGTATCATTTAATCATCAGTGTTCGTAGTAGTAGATCATATGCTATGATATTCTCTTTGATAGGAGATGATTTTTGTTGTATAATTGGCTATAGGGGAAAAAATATTCGGCAAAAAGAGTTCACTGATTACATTAATTGGTCCATAATAACTAGCAACAACGTTAGATAACCAAAAGTGCAAGTCATGTGTGTGTGTTGGCCTAGTGGTAGAGTGGTTATCCGGCGCCAAGAAAGGCCGAGGTTCGAGTTCACCGCGACGCAGCCTTTAAAAATTCGTATTAAATTAACAAAAAAAAAAAAGTGCAAGTCCTCCATCGTGACACAACCTTTAAAATTTCTGTATTAAATTACCAAAAAAAAACCAAAAAAAAAACAAAAGTGCAAGTCCAGATTTCCACAACTTTTTCTTGCAAATTAGTATCAAACTGATTAATACATACCTTAGCTTATATATTTCAGTTTTTCTTACTTCCTACATACCTTAGCTTATATATTTCTCAAGGACAACGCTTCTTATGAGAACGGTTTTACGTGTATGGAAACCATAATTTAATTGAGGACCACAAACGTGAGTATCACATTCTAAATAGAATTTTATATGATCTCCATGCATCTTAACTCGTCCTCATAAGAAACTAATTTTTCTTGACTATTAAAATTTGAACATATCCAAATATTTTTCTTTTAGTTTGAAGACCCGAACAAGTGAATTGTTATTGTTAATTTATTCTGCAATTGAACTAACGTCACTAACTACGTACACGCATAATTAAGTCCCGCCATCAAAAGGTCCGGTCAAAATTGAATAGTTTAATTATCACATGGGAACATGATTTTAAAATTGATCCCTAAACTTATTTAGACTCCAAACTACTGATATTAATTAATTAACTATCTTAATATTTGGATTATGGATCGCACAATCATATACTACAAACAGATCTAAATCAAGCTCACTTACGAATTTTGAAATCCCAAATTGAGTATATTAAATCTGTTTTATATTGCTTCAAATGTTTGCTGAAGTCAAAAGAATTGTCTGAGGCTACAATAATTAATATTCTGCCATGTTCGGTGACAGTATTTGGTTGACTTAGGTCTCTATCTTTCTGTTCTCTTAAATAAACAAATAAAAATATTAATAAAAATTTTCGAAGTTGACGATAACCCGTGAATGCTAGGTCGATGAGTCATCTTGTCAAAAGATCTTTTGGCTTAATATAAATTGACCTATAGACATATCAGTATATGTATTAGATTATTAAATTAATTAATGATGTTTTCTAGAAACTTAAGATTTATTTTAAACAATTGTAGGATATGGAGATAAAGTAGGGACTATAAAACCATGTTGTTACCCAATGTTTAATAAATTACAACTTGCTAATTGCGAGCTGACCGTTGAAAATTAACTATTGAATTGTATAAAATGTAGATAATCACGATATAAAAGTGTTGGGTCCTACGTTTAAATGGGCCATGCACAATTTTTTTTATTCAATATCTGTAATCTGTAATCTTCAAGATATTATTGTGTATACGTGTTTCGTCTAAGACTTTTCTTCTTTAGAGTTCCTTTATTGCATTTGTGTATATAGAATATTTATGTATCTTTTAGTACGTTTATTTTTTATAATAAGATAGATTATTTGACGGATATGATTATCAAATAAATTCAAAGTTAAGCTATCCAAAGTAAATAATATACCAGCTTTGATTATTTTTATTATCATAAAAAGTAAATTTTCTCTTAGCATATAAGCATATATTTTTTCCGGGAAGATAACTTCCTTCCCATAATGAAAATTTTCGAAAAATATCCGTGGTTAAAGACTGAAAGTTAGGGACATGTGTACTCTCTCCCATGATCTGAAGATCATATAAAATTATTTATAAAAGGCTTAATATAATAAAAAAAAATCAATTTTGACTAATTAATATCGAAACTATAAAAAATTATGTCAATCTATTATCCAATTGAAATTTTTGATATTAAAAAGCTTGATAAGATCATTGAAAATTTGACACGACTTGACATGTGTATTAATATATTCTATTAATAATATATTCGGGATAATCATTCTTAGTTTTTAGATACCGAAGAAATTGTCTCTGGATAGTTTTGCATAATTTTTCGTGATCCGGGTATTAATTGATGAAAGTCGATAGTTTATGATGTAATTTTTGTAGTATGATGTTTCATCCACAATATAAGCTGCATATGCAAGATATGTCATGATCTTAAACAAAATAAAATGTCAAATTAGGAGAAATTCTATTCGACATAAGCATCACCATTTTATGTCTTACCAAATCAAAGGTCTAATATATATTGCATGGCTTTCAAAATTCAAAGTCCAACAAATGAGAATGGCGCAGAATTATTATAGAAGGGTAATGTATGCTGAAAATAATGTCGTCGACGATTAAGACCTATGCCAGCCTAAGTGATAGCTCCTTAATATTAATATTTGTTTTCATAATTTATTCGTACGTGATATAATAAGAAGAGAAAATCGGAGTCAATATTGACATATACAATTTCTTTGATTTAGTCTTAAAAAAGATAAATTATTATACATAAATATAATAGTTTCGCAAAATGATCTGTATTGTTCGCATATATATATATATGGTGGTAGGTCCAGACCCAGATCCGATTTTTTTTGCTTGAGTCTAGATCCGGTCTAGATCCATTGGATCCAAAAAATTAGACCAGACCCAGATCCGTAGGGTCTAGGGTCTAGACCCGAATCCACATATTTTCTCTTCCGCTCTTCCTATTCCACCGGTGCTACAAGCAATTTTTGAAGCCACATCAATATGGAATTTCATTCTTTTTGTGCAAATTCATCTTTAAGAAGCCAAAACACTAAAAAATTATATTCATTGTTGACGGCTCACAAGAACCTAGTAAATAAGTTAATCGAAATCCAATTATAAAAACTTTCGAGTAAAGGCTCATGATTAAATTAAGGTTGAGGAATATAATCAACAAATCTTCACCCATTTTTTTTCAAACAAGTTCACAAATCAGAGTTCTTGAATTACCAGAAATCACTTAAGAATTCACAATGTTTCTATAAACAAACCTGATAAATGATGCCATCTAAAATATACTTCCATTTTATCACATGAAGGTTGAGCTCTGTTGTAATGTCTGCACAAAATCTTTTCCATAACTAAAAAATAATAGCAAAATCAATACAATAATATACAAAGCAACAACAAACAAAATGAGCTAACAAGAATTATGAGAACTGAGATGATGTTCGACGAGGGAAAGCAGAGCGCTATGTTTCTCGGTGGTAAGAGGGCAGCACCACGGCGGTGGTGGGTCGCCGGAAATATGAGAGTTGAAATAATGAATGAAATTAATTATTTAGAAATTGAGATTGTGTGAAATGAGGGTGTGAGGCGGCTCGCAAAGGTTTGGGAGTGTGGATGAGAAAGGAGTTCCAAAATCTAGGTTTAGTGTTAATAAAAGAAAAATAAATATAAATTATTATATTATGGCGGGTCCGTGGGCCGGATCTGGATGGATCTGGATCTCAAAAACTGAAGTCCAAATCCGGATCCAAAATTTTAGTATAGAATCCAAATCCGATCCAAATCCATCGAATCCAATATTTTGATGGTCTAAATCCTTAAAAATAGATCTGGATCCACATATCTGGATAGGGTCCAAGATCCATTGTCAACCCTAGTGGTTAGGGTGAGAATGCTATTATGTGTAAGAAATAGAAATAAATCTTAACCATTAACTAATATATAATTAATGTTCCAGATTTTATGTTTCATTTTAAACAAAATTGATGATATCATCACTAATCTATTCACCAAAATTCAGCTTAGGGACAAAAATGACATAAATCTATGCATATGTCGTGATTTGGGAGATTGAATCATCTTAAATCTGTGGAATTCTTTCAAATCACGTATATGTATTGTTGTTGCACACACTTATCGTTTTGTAGAACATATTTAACCGATTCTCCGCACAACTACATATATTGTATATTTTTTTACTTGTTGTGTAGCATTATAGTTGTAAATCGTTGTCGATGTTGTACATAGTTTAGCACAATATAATAGTAACTTGACGATTATTTTAAATAGTTAATCCCTATTATTATGCGATTTGATATCTTATATTATGGAAGTGTTTAATATTAGTTTTTCTGTAATATCCAGTATATTTTTTCTTATTTCAACACCTGAATCGCCAAGTATTATTTTAATTCAATGTTAAATTGTCATGAACATTGTGCAATGATTTTAATCTATAATGCTACAACACAAATAAAAATAAAAGATTAACAAGATATGTAGTGCAATAGTTGTCCGTATCCGTGCTAAGTAAATGATAAATAGTGCAACGTCAAACAAATTAAATAGAATCCAAAATTATAAATTAATAAGATATATAATTGTACAAAGTTTATGTGAAAGTTGTGTAACATACTGATAATCGTGTGCTCGATGCATCATAGATGATAGAGGATAGAGAATAACAAATCCCACAAAAATAGGAATTAAAATATTCATCTAATAATAAAATTATAAAAATATCTTTTATAATTTCTATAGCAACAACAAATGTAAACATATAATTATAAATATCAGCACATAAAGAATTAATCTTGTACATCAATCTAACAGGATCAAAGACTGGTATTATTTCTATTTCTCATCAATATATTCATCTCTATATGATATCTCTCTCTATCGCTCTCTCTCTCTCTCTCTCTATATATATATATATATATATATATATATATATATATATATATATATATATAGGACTGGGTTCAAATAAAAACACATTCAAAAATAAGAAATGAGAACATATTTGAACCATTGATTTTTGAAGATGTGTGGTTGTGATTAAATCAAATTAGGGTATAATGGTAATTCTGAATATTACGAAAATAACCGTCCCTTAATTATAGGAATGTGATAACTTAATCTTTAACCATTGATTAATGGCAAATGGATGATCAAGATGAATTCTTATTTCTTATTTTAAGGGGTTTGTATTATAACTCAACCTATATATATATATATATATATATATATATATATATATATATATATATATACATACATCTGAGGGTTGGATCGATGAGAACTCATCTTTTGAGAACTTGAGAACTATGCATAGACGTATAAAGTTGATGAATAAAACCTATAAAGTTGTGCAACGAAAACATTTTAAAATTGTTGCACAACAAAATAATTTTAGAAAGTTTTCGTTATGTACAACTTTATACCGTTTTGTGCATCATCTTCAACGTCTTATACATGGTTCATGAGTTATAAAAATATATGTTCTCATTTGATCCACTATATATATATATATATATATATATATATATATATATATATATATAGGAGATGGATCGGTAGGAATGGATAATTTGGTAAGAAATAGGAATGAATCGGGCATTTGATTTGTAATATCAATGGTTGAGATTTAATTTTGGTGTGCTACTGGTTTTGTGTTTTGTGTGCTACACGGATTATTGTGCAAAGACTTTAACTCTTCTTGTGCTACTGTTCTGATGAAAGATGTGCTAAACTAATATATTTAGCATATGTGCTACTGAATTGATGAAATATGTGCTAAACTAACATGTGCAATCTGATATTCGATTGTGCTACACAAATATGAAGATGTGCTACTATTCCTATTTTCGTACATTAAGGAGCTTTCTCACCATAACTAACCCCTATATATATATATATATATATATATATATATATATATAATATGAAAATTACTCATCCATTAATGACATCAATTGAATTATATATAGCTGAAACTTTCCCATTATAATTGCGATACGAAATAAATATCAACTATGTCAACTCATCAAAAAAAGTACATGTGGACCGCCCATGTGTACCATATCACTACATAGAGATGCCAAGTAGCACAACAGGCTAAGGATACAGGCCCTAGATGCTGGACTCATAGGCCCAGTTCCATATGATCAGAACTGCTCATTTTGAGGAGTAAACGACATCGTATGTACTAGTGAATTATAACCGTAAGAATTATTGTCTCCAGAGAGGAGCCGACTCCTTGCATACAGATCTATCGTAGAATATACGACCTAGATCTTTGAGGATATGTACATATCTTATATCTTATATCCTATTCCTATAAGGTTTCAGATCACATTACTTTAAGTCATATTATATCTATAAATACTCTCATCATTCAAGGGCCAGACACGCAATCTTAAGCCACCAATAAGCCTTAAGCATAATATATTACTAATTTGAGCATCGGAGTGTTAACCCGTAGACTCTCCCCGGCTCTATTTTACAGCTGACCCGATTCTTACACATTCCAAAGGTTTAACGAGACATTCCGACTACATATTAACAACAATTACTTAGTCATTACCACGAGGCAAGCTATTTTATAATTACTTATTAGATTTTACAAGTTGAATCTATCAACTGGTGTCGTATGTGGGAAAACATCTTGAGCTAAGGCGTTAATGCTTTCCAAAAGCACGACAAATTCATGTGTTTGAACATATGAAAAACTCCTTATCATAGTAATCAATATTTGGTCTTAGATATGGTACACGAATGATCTTCATGCTCAAATACATACTATAAGATCTGACAGAGACCTGTCACCACGAGACATTTGGTACAGGTACCCATATTACAAAAACATGAACTTAAAATCTTGAATATTGGCGGAGAACATCCCCCTGGAAGGAATTCAGATGATGCGACCCTTACTCTCCAAGGTGGCCAAAACCTCATAATCAATCAAGAATCAATTGTAGGGCATGTGTCTATACCCATAACACCTAAAAGCCTGGTGGAAATAGTAAAGATGCTCCTGGAAGAAGCCCTGAATACCAGAGAATATCCACCAGCCAACATAACTTCGCAACAGACGGGTTGGTTTGCGGTCAATGTTATCTTCAGATGTGTTACGACCAAATGTCCTCCACAACTCCTTTACAACCTATGATCACAACCGGATTCGCTTGGGAGGTAGTATCACCACTAGGATTTATCGAACTAATGGTTACTCTAGGAGATAAGGTATCACAGATTGCCAGACAGATTCAATTTTTAATTGTAGATGCACCATATGCCTACAACGTCATACTAGGACGAGCAACCTTAAATGCTTTTTGAGTGGTGGTATCCACTTTCTACATGAAGATGAAATTTTCGATAGAGAATACCATATGAGAAATGTTGGGAGATCAAGTATCATCCCTGAGGTGCTATATACAAGTAGTAAAAGAAGAGGAATAACAAAAAGGACCGCCATCAAAGGACATTACTGATCACGATCACCAAGCAGAAGCTAAGAAGTTTAAAAAGGAATAAATAACAGAGGGGGCTTCATCTACCCAGGTACAACAAGCAGAAGAACTAATGAGTATCGAGTTATTTCCGGGAAAAAAACAAATATTGGTACACAAATACTAGATACATATGTCAAAGCAATTGTGTCATGCCTAAGAGGTAATGCAGATGTCTTCACTTTTAGTTCCACTTACCTAACAGGGGTTGACATAAAAGGTAGCCATGCATTCTCTGAATTTAGATCCAACGGCCGAACCTGTCAAGCAGAAGTTAAGACATTTTAGTCCGGAAAAGAACAAAGTCATAAGAGAATTTAGAAAGTTAATAGAAGTGAGGCACATCAAGGAAATACAGTTCCCAGAATGATTGTCCAATGCTGTAATGGTGGCCAAAGGAAACACAGGAACATAACGGATGTGCATAGATTTTCGGGATCTCAAAAAAGCATGTCCCAAAGATTTATATCTTTTACCAAGGATTGATCAATTAGTAGATTTCACTTCGGGATGTGAATTATTGTCAACGATGGATGCATATCATGGATGTCACCAGATTAAGATGAATCCTAACGACGTATCAAAAACAGCTTTCAGACTATGTTGTGGAACATATGGTTATATCAACATGTCAGTCGAACTGAAAACGCTAGGGCAACATATAAGTGCATGATGGATAAGATATTCAAATGACAGATAAGCATCAACATGAAAGTCTAGGTAGATGACATGCTGGTCAAAAGTCAAAAAGCTCACAATCACTCGGTAGATTTGAACGAAATATTTACAGTACTAAGATCATATGGGCTGAAACTAAATCCAGCCAAATGTACTTTCGGAGTCCAAAGCAAAATTATTTAGGTTATATGGTGAGACCCAAAGGCATTGAAGTAAATAAAGCAAAAGTAAAAGTTGTACCAGAGATGGCAACCCCAAGAGCATCAGAGAAATTCACGAAGGATGCGTAGGAAACCACACGGGATTTAAAGACCTGATGCGGAAAATATTGAAAGTCTAGTACTTGTGGCCTAACATTGACCAGTACGCCAGAGAGTTGGTTAGGAAATGCCCAAAGTGTCAACAGACGCCAAACTAATACATATCCGAACAGAGGAACTAGGAATAATGTATTGTCCATGTCCTTTTGATAAATGAGGCATCAACATAGTAGGAAAACTGTTGAAAGCTAACGGAGGAAGAGCATACATAATAGTAGTTGTTGACTATTTTACCAAATGGGTAGAGACCAAAGTTGTAGCAAAAATTGATGAAAGGATAATCCAAAAATTCTTATGGAAGAACATTTGTTGTAGATTCAGAATACCAAGAATCATAATCACTGATAATGGCACACTGCCGCACACAATGCAATGAAGCTTGGATACGAAGATGGTGCCAAGAAATGAAGATTGAATAATGGTTTGTTACGGTGGCATACCTGCAAACCAACAGATATATAGATAACCGATAGGACCATCATAATCGATCTAAAAGTCCTATTGGAGGAAGCTAAAGGTAACTGGACAGAGGAGCTAGGCTCGGTCCATGGGCATACAGAATCGATCAAAGAATAGCAATCGGAGAATCACCTTTTAACTTAGTCTATGGATCTCCAGCGATCATCCTAGCATAAATAGATATGGAGACACACATGAATTTAAACTAAGGGGGTGTTTGGCTAAGCTTATTTTAGAGAACTTATAAGCTCCAAGAGCTTATAAGATGTTTCAAGAGCTTATAAGAGGTAATATCTCAAGTGCTTATAAGTTGTTAAAGTGTTTGGATAATTGATCTTATAAGCTAGAGAAAGAATCGTGAGTTAGAGAGAGAAAATCATAGTTAGAGAGATAAAATTGACGAGAGGTGAAGTTGATAGTGTATGTATAGGAAATAACGAACTATAATGAGGTTATTTTGGTAAATTTATGGTTGCTTATAAGTTTATGAAAAAATAAGTTAGGGTTGACCAACTTATTTTTAGTGGAGCTTATAAGCTGTTGGAGCTTATTTTCACAACTTATAAGCTGTTTAGGAGCTTGTTTTACCAAACACTTTGCAACAACTTATAAGCTCCTAAAGAGCTTATAAGCTCAGCCAAACACCCTCTAAGACGAAGAAAAAACAAATGACTGCTAAGGGATAACCTAGACTTAATAGAAGAAAAAAGAGTGTTAGCTCGCATCATGTTTGAAAATCGTAAGCGACAGATAAAAGCAACATATGGTAAGAAAATCCAAGTTAGAAAGTTCAACAAATGAGACTTAGTCTTACGAAGAGCCGACATCTTAAGACCAACGGGAAAATTGGACCCCAGTTGGGAAGGTCCATACGTGGTTACAAAGTTACTTAAAGGATGAGCATATGAGTTTATAGATGCAGAGGAAAAAATCCTACAATGACCATGGAACATTTCCAACCTGAGGAAATTCTTTGCCTGAGGATCTGATGATCGAATATCATCGCCTAACTTTTTTTCCTTTTTAATGTTTTCCCGATTCTTAGTTGTTTCCTTGTTTTTGGATAATCTTTATTCTTTTAATAAAACATGAATTTTTTGCTCAAATAATTGAGTACGAATCCACCAGAGTCACATACATCAGGCACAAACGAAGTGTCATATAAGAAAAAAAAATCATTTAAACAAGGTGTAGTGCGGATCCCCCTAGCCAAGGGCCACTATCGACAGAACTAATGGCTAGAGTTATGAGTTTTGAAGGTCTACCGAATAGATCATAGCTTATTTCGCTAAAATGGCCTATAGTAGACCTAGGCATACGTGACAACCCCTTCTCTCTCTATGAATAACCCAATTGCTTAGATTCAATAAAAGCAATTTATGGGAGAGAGGGAATAGAGAGAGTATTCCATACAAGACAAACATGAGTTGTTTTATCACTAGATATGCAAAGTCAGATGCAGTACAATTACAAAGTCGGAAGTGGCACAATTACAAAGCTAAATACGACATAAGTACAAAGCCAGATGCGACACAATTACAAAGCCAAATACGACACAATTACAAAGCCATATGTGGAAAACATTACAAAACCAGATGCAGCAAACTAACTAAGTTAGACATGACTGGTTTACAAGATTAGATAAAGAAAAGCATGTAGGGCTAGCAATAACGAATTTGCGGCGGCATGGCTGCCCCGAGGAAAATTACATGCCAAGACTAACAGATGCATGCCACAGACTGTTGAAGCTACAAGCATAACCGAAAAGCCCTACCATGATTAACTCGATACAGATAACCAGCATGACATACAAGCACTATCACCACCCAAGATACGGAGAATATTAGATTATCTCATGTAACCCTCACCCATAACAAGTCATAGTGATGGTCAGTAATTCATACTCGTCTGAAACCTTATCAGGGTTTAGATCAACGTAAAATCACCGAGATCTAAGTTCTTCACGACGGTCAGATAGAAGAACTCATCTCACTGTGATCCATCAATACATCAACATGTACCAGCATAGACAAACAAACAAATCAAGTTACTTCTTATCTATATTGCAACTTATACCAATAACTCATCCTCAAGTTGTCTCAGCTGTGATTATTTTTATATCTCAACTAACTTAACCAATCATACAAACTTCCGTGATTTTCTACACATTGTATGATCTAACTTTTGTATAAGATAATGTGACAACCCATGCAATCAAATAAACAATTCAGATAGGAGATCAGAATAGTGATAACAAGAAATATTTTATGCAAGTTCAACCAATCTGCTTTAAATATAAAAATCCAACAATGTCTCAAAAGCTTATAAGTTGACAAAGTGTTTGAGTAATTGAACTTATAAGCTAAAGAAAGAATCATGAGTTAGAGGAAAAAAAATTATAGTTAGAAAGAGAAAATTGACGTAAAGTGAGGTTAACAGTATATATGCAAAAATAATAAATCATAATAAGGTTATTTTAATGAATTTATTATTGCTTATAAACTTATAAAAAATAATTTATAGTTGAACAACTTATTTTTAGGGGAACTTGTAAGATGTTTAAAAATTTATTTTACCAAACTCCTAAACAACTTATAAAGTGTTTTAAAAAACTTATGAATGCAATCAAACATCCTATTAAACTTTAATATTGCATTCTTTTTTGTTTCACTCTGAAAGTATATGAAAAATAGCGACGTCATGAGAAGGTAAGCGTGACGAGGGATGGTTTGCGAGCAAAAGAATAATGATGGGTGTGATAACAACATATTATTATTCATTTATTACAAATTAATGATGAAGACAAAGTCAATCGCCACGTCACTGCTATAGAACCGACCGCAATTGCTTCTAGGTCAACAACCTCCCCCACTTCCAACATTCTTGCTCAGTCCATTTTTCAAACATTATATCCAATCTCTGAACACTAGATGTGTTTGATGTAGAATTATTGTCTATCCATAAGCAGCAAATAAATATTCACTTGAAACCATTTGTTTGTGTAAAATAAATGTTTGAAACAATACAAACGTTCGAGCTTACATACACTTTACTATGATTTTTGTGTTCGACTTATTATCGACTAAAATAAATGAACTGTCTAACATATCTCCAGAGTATTTTATTGTATCAAAAGAAATTGATATATATCATATTTTATAGTTTGAGAATAATTAAAAAACTATAAATTTATATTTCTCAATGTTAGAGGACCGTGTGGGTACACCTCCGCTTTATCAATTATCGTATTCATGATAAATGCTAAGAAACTCTCATGATAAACAGTTCAGTGATAGAACACGCTTCCATATCCCCACATCAATGTTATATGGACGTAACAACATGAATCATTTGAATCGCATCAACCTTAAAAACTTGATCTCATGCATCTAAAACTGTTACATAAGCAAAATTCTACTTTAACTAAATAATATTCCCTCCGTCCCGCCTAAATTATCCAATTTCTTTTGGGCACGATTATTTAGGAAAAAAGTATAAAGTAGTTAAAGTGTTAAAAAGTGGATAGAGCCCATATTTTTGAAGGGATAATTATTTCCTAAAATGGAATGAGACATTTGTAATGAGATAATCCAAAAAGAAAAGTATGACATTTTAAATAGGACAGATGAAATACTAAAAGAACATAGCAATAAATCACGTGATATCAAGAAAAACAACATAATCAATACAAGTTTTGGCTCACCCTATTAATATGAAATTACGTTTGCGCTATCTCCTCTAAAGTATGCGTCTATTTCTAATAATTTATTAAAATTTAAATTCCATAACATGGATATAACCAAAACAAAATTAGTTGGGCGTAGCTTTCAAACATGATATGGACCATCTGAATAACAACAGATCGACAAGTTTTCGATAAGGAATTTTCGAGGGTGTAGGAATCCAACGGTGCGGAATCGTACAGGATATAACAACCACCATCATTCCTTTCACAGGATGAGAGTCAACATTTGACACATGCCGTTGGATGAGCCGTTGGGAATATTGGACGGTGGTGATAAATACAATTATTGAGTTCACACACAGATTGTCGTAATCAATCCCCCCGCCCCCCACCCCCCCAAAAGAACAAATTGTCATGTTAATTGGAGATGACAGATGAGAGGGGTTGGGTACTTCAATTTATAGGGCTTTATTATTTGCCTGTGCGTCCCTTTGCAGACCTTAATTATTGATATATTCGAACTAAAATCAATCAAAGAATTGGAGATTTGGTTAAATTTAGGAGTTGTGTGGAAGAGCAGTTTTTATATTCTCATATTAACAAATAATAAGGTGTTCTTTGAGTGAATATTTGTATATATGGATATTGATATTTTTTTAATATAAATAATATTTTTTAATGTAAATGATACTTCTAAATTATAGGATAAAAAATTAGTATTTTTTTATATGACAATTGAAATTTTCGGATGTCCACAAATGAACAAATTTGTTGGCACGAACTCAAAATTAAATTTGCTTTCTATTTTAAGAAAAATAATTATAGTGCTTTTTTTCATAAACGATAAAAAATGCATTAGAGTTTTTCGTTATAATGAATCAAACACAAAGTAGTTCCATTTCCAATAGGAATTGCATCTTTTATTCTTTTGCACGAGTTATGAATTATTGTATATAAGATGGATGTAATCATAGTAAACTTTCAAATAGTAACGGCTAATTTTCCTGATTGCAAATAAATAAATATTAACAGAGTCAGAATTTCGAATACCAATTAATTAGTAACACAATGTCACAATTTGATAGATTTAACTTATAAAATTTAATAAATAATTATAAAATAAGTGTATTTTATGGTAATGATTGAGCAGTGGTTGTGAACACGTAGCCGGAATGTCTCATTAAATCGTCGGAATATGTGAGAATCGAGCCAACTGTAAAACAGAGCCGGAGGGAGTCTCCGGGTAGATACTACGACGCTCAAGTCAGTAATATATTATGCTTAAGGCTTATTGGTGGCTTAAGATTGCGTACATGACCCTTGAATGATGAAGATATTTATAGATGTAATAAGGCTTGAAGTAAGGTGACCCCAAACTTTATAGGAATAGGATACGTACATATCCTCATATATCTGTGTCATATATTCTACGATAGATCTGTATGCAAGGAGTCAGCTCCTATCCGAAGATAGGAGACCTTACGATTATAATTCACTAATACATACGATGTCGTTTACTACTCAAAATGAGCAGTTCTGATCATATAGAACTGGGCCTACGGGTCTAACTTCTTGGGCCTGTATCCTTGGCCTACTGTGCTGACTTGGCTTATCTATGTTGTGATTATGATACAAGTGGGTGGTCCACGTGTATTTTTTGATGAGTTGACATAGTTGATATTTATTCCATATCAACTGCTCCCCCCGATTCCGAGAGATCTGTCTATCAAGAGTTGTCTGTTGGAGTAGATTATGTTTGGTCCCAGATCTGGAGGGCCAAATCTGGTATTGCAAATTCCTTTCATTCTCGTCGTGCATTAAATTCGTGTAGCACTTTTCGCAGCTTTTTGTGAAAAGCATGTGCTCGCTCTTCCCGATATTTTGCCACAACTCTTCAACTACTTTTTTGATCATGTCCTTTGATTTTGAATAACGTTTAACCTCCTTAGATCTGAACCTTCTATTCGTTCGAGGGGGTCGGTATAAGATTTTCTAGAAAAACATATAAATCGAAGTCATCTTCTTCGCTTTCAATCTTTTCACTTCGTAATTTTCCTTATAACTCCACTACATCGTTGTCGGGCCAAGTTCGTTCTGTGTCTACCTCCCGAGAAAGATGTTCTCTTTAGAACACCTTCCAGGTGTTTTATACCCGATACCTTTTCTTTATCTTCTTCCTCCATTGACGTGTTAGAAGTAGTAAATATATTTCATTTCAATAAGGAAACTCATACACCCTCTAGGGAAATTGCTCTTATGGCTATCGAAAAACTTAAATTTAAACATTCATCTGTGCGTGATAAGAAGTTTGATCAATTAATGACGACTCTTCATTCCCCTACGGATTTTGAATTCGAAAGTCCATCACGTAACGAGGGTCATCTGGCCATTGGTCCTCCTACCATGACCTTCTGGTTTCATCAGGTCAAAGTCGGCCTTTGCTTTCCCCTTTGTTCCTTTTTACCCAAGCTATCGATGTTTTATGGAATTCCAATAAATCAGCTATCCCCTTCTTCCATCCGCAAAGCTCTCTTCTTCCATATAATTCTTCACAAATATGGAATCTTCGATAACTTCTCGCATCTTCTTCCACACCCAAGATGTCTCTATTCGTGGTATGTTTTATTACTTCTCGGAGAAGTATACTAATATTGTCCATTTATATGATCGAGATCATAGTTTAGACAAAGATTGACTTCATCAATATTTATTCGCTACCCCTAGCGATGATCCGACCTGGCCATTCGGACAGGTTAGCCTTCACATGCGACCATTACGCGTTAGGACATCGGGTCTGGACGCGATTTCTCCTGACGACATGAGGATTCTTATAGTGATTGATCGAGATTTCGATCATGAACATGATCTACTGGCCAGAATAATTCGCAATGAGAGCGTCTTAATCTACTACGACTTATTTTCAGGGCATGAGTGGAATGATGATATGGGTAACTCCTCTAGAGTATATTATTTTTGTATATCTGTTGAATTCAGACTTATCTGATCTATCATTCTCTTTGCAAATATGACTTAGCAGAAGCATTTCTTGGCTTTTTACCGATCTAATGAACCATCGACTTGGAGAAAATAAGGTTTTCATTGTCTCCTCTGTCATTCCTTCTCCCCGAGATTCCGTTCATCTCGTTCCAAATACTGGCTTGGAGGTGGAGATTACTGACCTGACTGTGGATACTACGTCTGATCCTCAGTAGGGTTCTGAGCCTATCAAGACTACAGACATCGACAATCATGAGAAGAATTTGGTAGAAGGGCTTGGCTTTGGTGTTCATGTGGAGGCTGATCGGTCCTTCAAACGCTTGAGAAGGGTTGCAGAAGTCTCTTTGCCATCTCTTACTTCGTCGCGGCCAATGGTGAAGGGGATAGTTATTCGTGAACCTGCCGACTTTGCTCCTACTGAGGCTGCTTTCTCTGGAAAAGGCAAGTCTCATGTGGAGTTAGGAACGTCTGTTTCAGTGATTTCTGTCCGGTTTCCTGGCAACATGATGGATCTGATGCATAAGCAGTATGGTGAACTACTGGAGCAATTGAGTACTAAGGCGGATGTGGCTAGCGTGACCCAATATTCTATCGATCAGACCTGCGATATCTTCTGTAGCAATGTTCTTAGCGAAAGGATCACGTATTTTTTTTACTCACATGCTTATTCCCATTATCCTATCTGTTTAACTCATATTGAGTGTCCAAGTAGATCATGCCCGATTGTTTGACTATGAGCGGAAGCTGAGCCTCTCCTGTGGAAGGCATCAAAGCTGCTTCCGGGAGTTGGAGGCCAAAGATTAGGTACTGAGCCAGGCAACAACTCGAATTGCGAAATTGGAGAAACGTCTGGCTGATTCGAAGGAAAATGTGCATACCAAGTCTGAAACACTAGTTCGATCTGACCAGGAGCACGATGCTGCTTTGGAGAAGTGCAAGGTTAATCATGACCTAGCTTTGCACATCGTATCCCCCAACGCCTTTCAACAAGGTCGAGAAGAAGGGCAATGTTGTGGTCTGGAGGCTGGTATCAAGTTTTTTCTTCAGCAATGTTGGATTTTTATACTAAACGCAGATTAGTTGAGGTTGTATACAATATTTTTTGTTACCACTATTCTGATATCCTGTCTGAATTGTTTACTTCATTGCATATGTTGTCTCATTATCTCATATAAAAGTTAGATCATACAATTTGTAGAAGATCACAGAAGTCTGTATGATTGGTTAAGCTAGTTAAGATATAAAAAGGATCACAACCGAGACAAATTTAGAACGAGTTTGTTGGTATAAATTGCAGTATAGATAAGACTTAACTTGACTTGGTTGCTTGTCTTGACGTATTGATATATTACAGTGAGATGAGTTCTTTTATCTGATATCAAAAGATACTAAGAGATAATTATTCTAGAAAGAAATTATCTTCGTGATAAGAATATAATTATTGTATTTATTAGATGTGCTAGAATCCTATCACATTATGATTCTAACGAGAGCACTATAAATACAGAGTATGAGAAAATCAGTTGTATCCTCAAGCACTGTAATTTTTGAAAATCATACATAAGGGGCGAATATTTGGTGTTCTCCATAGATTGTTCTCACTCAGTATTGGAGATCAAACATTCAGGACACAACCCAGAAGATCAGAACTGGAATCAATTATCGATCGGTTGTGCTAAAAATTCGCAGGTAAGCACGAGAAAACCCCTATGTATTGCAGTTAATAACATAAGAGCATGCTAGGAATATAATTATTGTATGGTGAATTAAACATCTAAGATAGATCATCGAGAAAAAGAAAAAATCATATTTTTTTTCCTACAAATATTGCATCTTATAAGCTCTCTAAAATAAGCATAGCCAAACAAGCTGTAAGAACATTTTTAAAATGCCTAATAGTGAAAATAGTACTAAATCTTTGCGTGAAATGCCATTTCAACCGATGTTTAAACTTCTTAATTTTGTTATAACTTGAAAAGCAATCGAGACGATTCATAAGTTCTATCAAAATCGAATGGTCTGTATACTACTAATAAGTGTATTTGCTTTCAATATTGTTAATAAATTTGAATCATAATGATTGGAATAAAAGTAGACTCAGTGTTGATTTGATTATCTTGCGGAGACTAGTCGCTTGGAATTCTAAAGGCATTTAGGAAATTCATAAATTAATATTAATAGAATTCCATAAAAATTCTTATGCTTATAAAAATAATTTATTTAAAAATTTCATCAAATCTTTGAAATGTTAGTTTTTATCTTAAAGTTTAGGAGGAAACTAATAATAATAATAATAATAATAATAATAATAATAATAATAATAATAATAATAATAATAAATGGTATTGGCCGTAAGGCATTGATAGGCCTGCAATTCGAGAGCCCAATTACGAATACTGAAATTGAAGAAATGAGGCCAGAAATAAGCGAAAGAGCTATAATAGTCTCCAACAACTAAGATCATATGATAAGATCCTTAATTAAGAGAGTGATACATATAAGTGGATTGCTATATGATAATTAAGTCATCATCATCTTAGTCTCAGATTCACTGCAATCCGGAGATATGTTGATGTTGTTGTTGCTGCTGCACAGACGAAAGGTTCATGCCTAGTAACATCTAACCAACACTCTCTATCAAAACATAACGCCAACAAAATGATAATTCACATGCTGAAACCCATACATAAACTCAACAAGCAATCAAACAAAGAGTGGACTGAGGTGGGAAGAGTAGAACAAGCTGACTTGATGAACAAATAGAATTAGGGGAATTGGGCTTTAATGAATATTCGAATTAGGCCCATTCCTATTTTAACTTGTTTCGAGCTGTAAGAAAATAAAGGGGATGTGCCATACATTTTTTTTTGAATGTTCACTTTTTGAATTATTTTGTTGGGTATTTAGTTATTTATATAGATTAGTGTAATTTTAGGGGGATTGTATAGCTTTTGGAATTACAATTTTTTTGGAATTTGTAATTTGAAAGAAAATAAAAGCATTAAAATATTTATGTCATTGTTATAATTTATGTTTACATTATTGTTTATATATTAAAAATATATTTGGTGGTTTATATTTCTAATATATGGTATTTGTCTTATTTATAGCTTTATCCATTACAAAAAAATGGCAATTTATGGACGATGAGGCATATTTGGATATTTATCCACGCAAGAGTTCAAATGAGTGAGTTTAGTATAATGATATTTGTAATTGAGAAATGATTAATATATGTATAAGCCACAAGTCATTATATAAAGTACATGCCTTTTGTTTTTTGCTTACACTACTCAGGATGCAAGAGTTTTAAAAGTTTTTTTACTACTAAAATATGTAAAATTGTTGAGAGGCTATAGTTCATAATTAACTTTGTATATTAGTATTTATGTCAATTATACTATCCATTTTTTACATTATAGTTAACGAAAATATAGTATTCAACTTGATCGATTGTTCGGCTGAATAAATTACACGATTGTTTATTCATATGTATTTGATTAAATCATTGTTTTTTTAGTTGGAGGATGGGATGATTGAGATTTGTAACATTGTCACTCATCCTTACAAAAGTATGAATGTTATTGAGCTACAATGCTTGGATTGATTAAATTATTGTTGATTAGTGATCGATCTTAATTTCGTTAGGGAATTAAATGCGCAATGAACACAGAGAATTAACGTGGTTCGATCTTTAAAATAGATCTACGTCCACGGAGCAAGAGAGAGTATATGTGTATTGAGAGTGTGAAAGCGATTACAAAGAGAGTAGTTGAGTGTAGATGATCAAGTGATCGATCTGAGTGTAGATGATCAAGTGATCGATCTGAGTGTAGATGATCTTTCTCTTCTATTCTAGCCTCTATTTATATACCATCAAGTTGAGTTCGACTCTGATTCAAATTGAGTTTGACTCTAATAAGGATTCTTTTAGATATGCATCCGAATCTTCTACGTCTCCAATTACGATTAGAGTTGTAGTTGGTCGGGGAGTCTTCTTGGGCCGAACTCACATAGGCCGAGCTTAATGTCGGGGCCCATTTATATTGGGCCTGATGCTTGGGCCGAGTAGTTGGGCCGTATCCTATCATATCTCCCCCCCCCCCAAAAAAAAACGTAGAAGTGAGGTCGTGATGGAGGGGGGAACGGTGGTTGATGTCGCCGCACGGAATTCGTGTCCGGCGAGGGGGAGCGTCTGATCTGCCGAGTTGAATGTCGCTGGCCGCCCCGCCGAGGCGTTCGTCAAGTCGATGTCGCCGCCGGCCGCCGAGGCGTTCGCCGGTTGAGGTCGAGGCCGAGGTGAAGGCTCGGGATGCGGCGAAGAAGGAGGCCGTAGGCGGCGGCCGAGGTGGCGAAGGCCGAGGCGGAGGCGGCCATGTATCGGGAGGCCGAGACGGCGAAGGCCGAGGTTGGCCTACGGAAGGCCGAGGCAACGAAGGCTGAGGTGGCGAAGGCCGAGGCGAGGTCGACCTGCGGAGGGCTGAGGCGAAGGCAGAGGTCGGCCTGCGGAGGTAGTTCGTCCTCGTATTTAAACGAAGGTAATTCATCCTCGAAATAAACGAAGGTAGTTCGTCCTCGTATTAAACAAAGGTAATTCATCCTCGAAATAAATGAGGGTAGTTCGTCCTCGTATTAAACGAAGGTAATTCGTCCTCGAAATAAATGAAGGTAGTTCGTCCTCGTATTAAACGAAGGTAGTTCGTCCTCGTATTAAACGAAGGTAGTTCGTCCTCGTATTAAACGAAGGTAATTCAAAATGAGGGTAGTTTATCCTCGTATTAAACGAAGGTAGTTCGTCCTCGTATTAAACGAAGGTAATTCGTCCTCGAAATAAACGAAGGTAGTTCGTCCTCGTATTAAACGAAGGTAATTCATCCTCGAAATAAACGAAGGTAGTTCGTCCTCGTATTAAACGAAGGTAATTCATCCTCGAATTAAACGAAGATAGTTCGTCCTCGTATTAAACGAAGGTATGAGTTCCTTATTTGGCAAGAAGTATCGCTAGGGGTGGTCCCCTCACGCACGTTTAGATCTCCTCCTTAGAGGGTATAGTTCATCCTCCGAAGAGGGTATAGTTCGTCCTCCGTAGAAGGTATTGTTCATCCTCCGTAGAGGGTATAGTTCGTCCTCCGAAGAGGGTATAGTTCGTCCTCCGTAGAGGGTATTGTTTATCCTCCGTAGAGGGTATTGTGGAAAATGATGTAGTATGCATAAGTGACAAATTAAATATGCAAGCATATGAAGTAAATAAAGTAAAAGACTTTATTAATGAAAAACGACGTATTAGGTATTTGCTTACCGGATAAATGGGCGAGCTTATATGACCCTTTTCCGAGGACTTCTTCAATTCGGTATGGTCCTTCTCTAACTTGCCGAGCCTTGCAGCTTTACTGACTTCGTTACTTTGAAGTACGAGGTCGCCTACTTGGAATTGTCAGAATTTGACACGCTGGTTATAATACCGAGCTTCTCTAATGTAGGCGAGGTATCTCTTCTCGATTTCTGACGGGATTCCTGCCTCGGTTTCCTTGATCATCCTCTTTCTTCTTTCTGTCAGAGGGTTCCACCTTGTCAGCTTCACGCTTTCTCCCGTCCGCTTCGTCTGCCTTGGCGAACCGATCTGCTATGCGCCACAGCTCCGATGCAGTGCGGGGATCGTACTTGACGATCTCCTTGTATAGGGCCCCAGGTAAGATGCCATTTTGGAAAGATGAGATAATGAGGAGGTCGTTCACGTCCTCGACTTTTAGGCTCTCCTTATTGAACCTCGTCATGAAGTCGCCGATGGATTCACCCGGCGGCGCCTTACGGTGAGAGATGAGCCAATGTGGTCTTGGACTCGGCTTTTGGAAGAACCTTCGATGAAAGGCTTCCATTAGATCTCGGAAGATCCAATGTCGCAGGAGGTAAACCGTCGAACCACCGCGGGCGTTGTCGATCAAGAACTCGTGAACAGCTTGCACATGTGGATGGTGTTGAGGCGTTGATTGATCATGTTGTCTCGGGCGAGAGATGAAGTTTTGTGGATCCCGCATCCGTCATAGGGGGTGATACTTGGCACCCTGTACTTGTCCGGGAGAGGAGTGTCGAGTATCTCGTTGGAGAAAGGGGTAATGATACTCTTGTATCCATCAAACCCGTCTCCCAGAAAATGATGTTGAGGTCGTCGGCCGGACTCGTTTTGGTGATGGGGATCGATCTCGCGGTGATCACGACGTCCTGTCCCGCGCTGCTCGTCCCTTGCACGGTCGGTTTGGGCCCCAACCCGTGTAGAGGTATGAGCGCCTATCATCCGGAGGCTGGGGGATTCACCTCGTTGTGCCGCTTCGTGCTTTGACGAGGCTTCGGCGTCCTTGTCTTCGTGATGATGCCGACCTTGTTCTCGGCTAAGGTACTGGAGGAAGCTCTCCTTGTTCTTTTCGAGGAACCCTTTAACTGCCTCGTCAAGGTTTAACTGTGGTGCTAGGGGTTCCTCTCGGTTGCTGTTGCGACCTCCCTCGCTACGGTACTCTTCTTCTTCATGCAGGATGGGATGACCTTGCTCGTCGAGACTTTGGACATGCTTCGGGGTCGTATCTCGACCGGCTTTTCCCAAGCCGAGCTCTCGCGCGCTCGCCGCCGTTGTTGTTGTTGTTGCAGCAGACTCGGATGTAATACTTCTTATATTCATCGTCGTGATTGATTCCCCAGTAAACAAAGGTTGATCGAAAACACAGAATTTCGTTTCCCACAGACGGCGCCAGTGATCGATCTTAATTTCGTTAGGGAATTAAATGCGCAATGAACACAGAGAATTAATGTGGTTCGATCTTTAAAATAGATCTACGTCCACGGAGCAAGAGATAGTATATGTGTATTGAGAGTGTGAAAGCGATTACAAAGAGAGTAGTTGAGTGTAGATGATCAAGTGATCGATCTGAGTGTAGATGATCTTTCTCTTCTATTCTAGCCTCTATTTATATACCATCAAGTTGAGTTCGACTCTGATTCAAATTGAGTTTGACTCTAATACAAATAGAGTTTGACTCTAATAAGGATTCTTTTAGATATGTATCCGAATATTCTACGTCTCCAATTGCGATTAGAGTTGTAGTTGGTCGGGGAGTCTTCTTGGGCCGAACTCACATAGGCCGAGCTTAATGTCGGGGCCCATTTATATTGGGCCTGATGCTTGGGCCGAGTAGTTGGGCCGTATCCTATCAATTAGTCAACTTATGATGTAATATATTAATGGAATATTAGTATAACTTATTATAATTTATCTCTCAATATAATAGATTAATACTATAGATAATTTTTTTTACCATATTCATACTATACATCGCATAGTTACAATACTAATCTATTTAATTATATATATATATTGATAGTATTGAAGAGTCTACAACAACTCTCAATCTCACGTATCATCACCTTGCATTTTTTTCTTCTTAATTTCAAAATTTATCTTGCAATCTATTTTTTATATAATCTAATTTCAATTATAAAACCATATCTCTGCTATTTTACTTTTATATTATAATCAATCAATTTGCATTTATATAAAAAACCATGAAAATAGGGAAACATATTCATCAAAAGACTGTCGTTATATATCAATCTAATGGTTGTCTTTAATTTTTTAACTAACCATTTACTGTCCAAATCCATATATAAATTAATCTTTTTCACTTAATAGGCAGAATCTATATCTATATCTATATCTATATAATAACGACACCGAATTGCCGTTTTTAGAAATTTCAATTTTTCCGTTCTTCTCACTGTTCTATTTATGGAAATCCAACTATAACCCCTAAATAAATTATATATATACATATATATATATATATATATATATATATATATATATATATATATAGGGAGGTTAACGTGAGAACCATTTTTATTGTGAGAACGTGAGAACCAAAAACCGATGAATTCACGGTGAAAGTTGATGAATCCGTGAAAATTGCGAATCCAAAAAATAGAATTTCGCCTCATGGGATTCAAACCGGGTGAAAAATTCGAATTTTGAATTCATTAACTTTCTCAACGGATTCATCAACTTTCATAACTAATTCATTTGGTTCTTAGTTTTAGGATAAGAATGGTTCTTATTTGAACCAAACTCTCTCTCTATATATATATATAGTGGATCAAATAAGAATTCTAACTTTTTTTAGAACTAAGAACTAATGTGGTCCATCCATTTTTGTAATCTAATGATAAAGATTAATTATAGATCGTTTATTATTTTCGGATGTTAATGCTAACCGTTTAGCCCTTAATCAAGGGATTTTAAATAATCATTTATGGTAACAGTTTACATATGCACAATCACTACGATTACATATACAACAACATGAATTACATGAACATAATGGGATAACATGCACAAGAACTATGATTAAATGAACAACAACATGAATTACACGAACACCGAATAATAGAATGTGAAAGATTCAAATTGCAAAAATTTAGGATTTGACTATTGTTATCATTAAATAATTATAAGTCGTCCGATCTTATTCGATCTAACGGTGGTTATTGGATCTTAGTTCTTATCTAAAATGAAGTATATATATATATATATATATATATATATATATATATATATATATATATATATATATATATATATATATATATATATATATAGGATGGTTCACGAGAATGCAAATATTGGTGAGAAATAAGAATCAAAGATTTAACGATAAAGTTGTTGCACTAAATGTATAAATCTGTTGCACCAAATTATGTGCAACAACTTTATATTAAGTGCTACACTTTATATGTTAAATTTAATGCAACAAATTTATACATTTAGTGCAACAACTTTATACGTTAAATGTTGCATTCTTATTTCTTACCAATATTTGCATTCTCACGTGATCCATCCCCTATATATATATATATATATATATATATATATATATATATATGGGGAAGGGTTAACGTGAGAACAAAAAAATGATGAATTCATTGTCAAAATTGATGAATCCGCTGAGAAAGTTACTGAATCCAAAAAAATAGAATTTTCGCTCCTCGTGGGATTCGAACCCGGGTGAAAATTTCGAGTTTTTAAATTCATTAACTTTTCCAACGGATTCATCAACTTTCATAATAAATTCATTTGGTTCTTAGTTTTTAGAATAAAAATGGTTCTTATTTGAACCTAACTTTCTATTTCTCTCTCTCTCTCTCTCTCTCTATATATATATATGTGTGTGTGTATGTTATACATTAATTACAATTTACCCTAAAATATCATTCATATTCAATTAATTAGGATTGATTAATTGATTTCTATGTACATTTGTATTCAATCAATTGCGTTAATTAAGGTTGTAATTATAATTAGTCAATATATGATTATGGCAATTATATAATTAGTGATAAGTACGAAATTGAAAAATGAAGTTGAAGGATCTCAAAACCAACAAACTCCATATCCGAATCATCAATACCTTCTACTTCCATTGGATGAAATCCAGTGAAAGATCAAATATTTGGGAAATAGTGTAGAGAAAGTAGAACTCCGCACCAATTCTAAAGGGAGATGATCATAACTCAATCTCATGTGTATTCAAGCATCCGAACGAGACCATCAAGAAGCTGAGGTTACGGCTACGGGGATGAGGCAGAGCAGTCGGATGAATCTGTCTGTTATGAAGATTTTGTTGTAGCTATTTTGAAGAAGCATATGATAGAGAATGAAATTTGTGCCTCCTATATAGAAAGGTATAAATTTTGCAATATTTGTTTAGAATAATGAAATTCAATGATGGGATGTGAAATTCCTATGATGTGTGCAACAAAGGTTCAAATAAGTTTTTAATAAACTTTGAAGATTGTAAAATTACAAACTGAAAAATGAACTATTTTTTATCCAAAATCGATCATTTCCATCTTCTCATTCCCATTTTAAGGGTCTTTAATTATTTATGTTGTGCTTTGTGACAATCGTAGCCGAACAATAATCTATCAGCAAATTTATTTGCTTGATAATTAATCTTGACATAATTCCTCGACATATGACGAACAAGTGTTGTGGCATTGTACGTGAATGGAGCACCTCGAAGTTTACTGAGTCTATCAGTTTAGCATGGAAAAATTGTTGTCCTCTCACCGGGTTGCAATCGAGGTTGATAAGCTTGAAATGGCCTATTAGTCCTGTGATAATCTAGCACAACATAGGACGATACTTGGTCCATCGCTGAATGAGCTGCAAGTGATCCCATATAAAAAGTATAGAAGACACCTTGATCTTTTGGACAACACACGTAAGCAAAAATACCTCGACAATATTAACTTTATTTGCTTGCTCATTTCCAAAAATATTGAATACAATAAACTTGTGTACTATGGCCAACGCGGGGTCCTTAATGAATCCACTCGGTATCCCTACTGATGACCAATTGTTGAATCCAAACAACTCTTGCCATGCCGTCCTGACATCAAACGAGGGTGGCAACCTGCGAGCACCCGAGATTGAAAATTCAAACGTCTCCTTCATGATTCGAGGCGCAGTAGTATGCTATTGCCCAAAAAGACGACATGTCAAAGTATTAACTTCATCATCAATAGTCATAGTGTAATAAAACTCTATCATCAATGGGGAGTGGCCCGGTAAGTAGGGGTGAGCATTCGGTCGGTTCGGTTGAAAACCGAACCGAAAATCCAAAATCGAAAAAATCGAACCGTTCAAAAATCTCAACCGAACCGAACCGTTCAAAAATCTCAACCGAACCGAACCAAATTTTAAACTTCAGTTTCGGTTCGATTTTTGGTTAACCGAACTTTTAATAATTTAATAATATATATATATATATATTTAATTTAATAGGGTTTTATATATATATAATTTAATTTAATAGGATTTAATATTTTAATAATTTAATTTAATATATATATAAATATATATATATATATATATATTTATATAAACTTCGGTTCGGTTCGGTCCGAATCGAAATTTCGGATTACTAAACCGAACCGAACCGAAAAAAGTTCGGTTTTCATTTTTTGCATCCAAACCGAACCAAAGTTTTTAAAAACGGATCCAAACCGACCAAATTACTACGGTTCGGTTCGGTTATTCGTTTTGGATTCGGTTTTGCTCACCCCTACCGGTAAGTTCATCATAGCATATTGTAAGAGTCTTAAATTTTTTAAATATTTTTTAATTTTATCCTTAAGACCCAAACTACTCATCAAATGTCAATTAAATTCAAATGGTGGTGTTATCTCTTGCTGAAAGAAACAATTATAAAAGTACCTTCCACCGGATTATAAATAGGAAACAAAGCTGAGTACATGATACTAATGTCTTCAACTGGCTCTTCCATGGGAACATCATCATTTCGAAGTTGACGAGCTGCTGAACTGGATCCGGCAAGTTTTTTGGTGCGGACCATGATGAAGAAAGAAACAAACAGTTGAGCTGTAAGGAGGATGAGGCGGCGGACGTGACATGAAAGTGATGGCGGGTATTAGGCACGGAGCAAAAATGAAACATCGGACGGGTAGGATGATGAAGCACCACCAGGCGCTGGGTGATTAGCGACAGATAGGGATAGAGTGCTGGAGAGTGAACGTGAGAATAGACATTGGGATGAGGCATCGGTTGCGCTGCACGGAGACGGCTGTGAGAGGGAGAGCAAAATGTTGGATGGAGGTTGGGGTACGGACGGAATGCTGAAGAAGAAGCCACATGAAGCTGGATTGAGATGGTGCTATGAGTGCTGATGGGTGAGGCGCCGAATAGAGGTTCGGGCGCGAACGGAGTGCTAGAGCAAGAAGCTACGAGACGTTGGATTGAGATGGCACTGTGAAAGCTGGCTAGCGAGATGTCGGACTTTGAAACATTCCAGATGCTAACTTTAGTTTTACTTGCAAAATATTTTATTTTCTTTTTACTTTTATTATTCGTATATCTCATCCATGTCTTTTAGCTTGAATTCAATCATGAGTTCTATCTAAATCCTTTTTATTTTGACGAAGATTAAGGAAGCTCTAACATGACACATTTTGTGAGATCTAATCGATTTTATCCTTTAATTTTGTGCAAGCATATGTTATTATCTGCCTTTATTGTTGTAAATTGTTTCTTCTCTGCTAGGTAGTTGCAAATATTTAGTAGCTTAGAACTAATTAGTAGCCAATTGAATCAATCATCCATAATTATGGTTTAGATTTGAATAGTAGTAAAGTGATTCATCAGAGTTAATAGTATAGCAGTCTTAATTCGATAATCATATGTCAAATTTCATTGGTTTTGAATCAGATTCCTCTAATTATTAATGTTTTCGGCTCATTAAATCTATAAATTATCTCTTACGGTTGTCAGTTGATAAGTGTCTTCCTAATTATTGAAAAGTTAAGGAGAAATAAGATCATATCAGAAGTGTCTTCGATGGTCATAACTAGTTTGTTTGCATAGATTGAAGTTATATTTGCATAGAGGATCATAATTGTCTAAGCTAGAGTGAAATTAATTGAAATCAGAATACTTTCGTCATATTTGTCACACACAAACTTCTGGATTCCTTTCTTACTTTTAATTTTCAAGTTTTTTAGAGTTTGTCATTTCTAAAACTTATTTGCAGGTGAAAAATTAGAGAAATTATCGTCAATCCTTTAGGAGACGATCTTGCTTACCGTTATCTGAGCAGAGTGGCATACTGACCAAATGTCAGATTTATTTTTGGTGAAAAACAATGAACCAAATTTTGGCACCATTTTCGGGGATTGATTTTAAGCATCAATTTATTCGATTTTTTGTCTTCTTTTTTTCTTTCTCTTTTTCTGGTGTATACCGCGTTCTTCTCATACAATATAATTAGTCTTTGATCATTCTCTCTTTTTCTTTCTCTCTCTATCTTCATCTTCTCTGTTCTTTCTCAATTTTCTTGATCATTCTCTGCTCAATTTCAAATGGTAGTATTATACTGATACATAACATAAATTAATGTGTGTTGTGTGTCACCTTATCTCTCAGTTGTGCTTCTTCATTCCTCTTTCACAAGCTCCAGCAACAACTCGGTTTGTTGTTGCACGTTGAGGGATGAAGAAGTTTCATTTTGGTTTTCGAGCATTTCATCTTCATTCTCTTGCTCGAGCTTTGTCGACATGGAGAAACACCGGTGTAGGGTCGTCATCTTTTGCAATCACAACTTGTTTCTTTCCTTCAGCCTCAATCTATTCTACAACAATTTCACGCACCAATTAAAATCTCAAGTGGTTAGAAATCAATAATAATATCTAAATGGTGTAGTTTCTCACCTTATCTCGTTTCTCTGCCCTCGTTTCTGCTCTTTCGTCTCTCTTTCTTTTGTCTTCTCAATGCCAACATCTTCTTTCAAATAAACCTAAACTCTTTTTTCTAATGTCTGCTGATTTCTCCCGATTTCTCATTTGTGCGACATAAGAGATAGAGAGAGAGAGAGAGGGGAGGGGGAGAGTGATGATGTGGCACTTTATTTTTATTTTTATTTTTATTTTATGTGATAATCCAAAAAGATGTCGTTTTGATTGCCATATTATTTTTAATTTTGTCATGTCTAATTCAATTTGGGGGCAACTCAATTTTATGAGAAAAAAAGAAATATAAAAAATTTATGTATTGTTATTTAAATTTTAAATTTCATATGAAAAACCAAAATTATCTCAAAGTTTATGTATTTAGTGGGAATTAACCCTAACAAAATACAGGGAGGGGCAATTTTGATAAATTATTTTCAGTCATTCAAGCACTCAAATACGGTATTATTACGTTTCGACCCTCTAAAAGCAGGAATTTGTAAATTAGACCATCAAATACTGCGAAAGACAGAGCACCTGGCGGGAACTAAACCAAAAATCACTATAAACCCTACTCTCTCTTCTCGCGTCCCCCCCCCCCGCCCCCAAAGTAACGCCAACTCCACTGCTCCAGACGCCATGCCTTCTTTCCCACAGCCAGGCACAGTCACCATTTGCGAAATCAACAGAGAACTCGGTAACAATTTCTCACCGGAAACCCCTTCACCTCATTTACACCCACTTCATCTATACCAGATATTTTGATTCCGCATTAGTTCTTAAATTTTGCTTAATTACCACGCAGTTACGGCAGACCACCTCGGCGATGATGAAGCGAAGGATACCTACGCTAAAATCCTCGTAATCCACTACCTTTTTGCTGTACTGCAGTGTTTTTAGGGTAGTATTATTTATTTGCTAAATAATTTGATGTATGCAACCTATTGATTGGTATAATTGCAGGGGACTGTATTTAGTCCGATCCCTTTCGAATCAGACTTGGTAGGGATGGGGACTGAGCTGGAATCAGCTGAACGGAGGAAGGGTAGTTTAGACATTTTATCTGCAGCGGTAGAGTCTTTGTTGAGTGGCTCCCTCAGGCCTCTTTTGCAGCCTACCAATGTAATTATCATCCTCGACTTGCATTTCGTTGTGCATACGTCTGCTTGCTTTCGGGTGCTAATGTTTTTAGTACATTTGTTTTGAGAGTGCAACATATAGCTATTTATAGTTATTGAGAGGAGCGCAATGGTTAGATGCAAGTATAAATGTTTCTGCTCTCTATATTTATTTTCAGGTAAAGCTCTTAAATGGTATTGATCTTCACAGTGTAAGTTGGCACAACCACAAACAGATTTTAGCATTTGTTTCTGCACCACATCAGGTGACGATTTGTGACTACAATGATTCTGGTAAAAACCATGAAACTACCTAATGCTCATTGTTGTTGCCTAACAGGCTCTCTTTGTACTTTCATCCTATCATAAATGGTTTCTTTTCTCTCTACTTTTGTCATAAATCAGATGGAAAGTCTCCTTGTGTCTTGTCCCACGAGTCCCAAAAAGATGTAGTGATTCTTGAGTGGAGACCAAATGGAGGGAAAACCCTTTCTGTTGCATGCAAGTTAGTCCCAAATAAATAATCTGTTTAATGTAGATTTGTTTGTTCTTTGAACTTGTTGCTTCTTGTTAAAATCTGTAACTTGGTGATGTTATTGTGTTTTATGATAGGGCTGGCATTTGCATCTGGGCTGCTTCTTCTCCCGGTAATGTTCCATCCATTAGATCTGGGGTGACTTCGAACCCACTTTCAAGGGGCTCTGTGACTCGATGGACACTGGTGGATTTTCTTCAGAGTTCTGATTCTGAACAAATTACTGCATTTTCATGGAGTCCTGACGGAAGATATCCACACGATCTCTCTTATATATATATATATATATATATATTTTCCTGTTGTGCTTGAAGACCTGTTATGTACTTATTTGTATAGTTCTTCCTAGACTAAGCAGTCCATCGTTTGCTGAAATTTCAGCTAAATTACTTTTCGGCAATTCCTTGACTTGGTTTTACATATTTAGCATCAGCTTCATATGAGAGTTCATCTTTCGACATTTGGGATGTTTCACAAGGTACATGTCTCCTAATCTTTCTCTATCACAAAACAATCTGCCAACTGTAAAACTTTTGAAAGCAGTGTATAATCATAGTTATAGACTTCATGCATGCTATGCTATATTATTATCTCTGACCTCTTACTTTTAATGACAGGGCTGAGCACTCCTATTCGAAGGGGCCTGGGAGGCATATCACTATTGAAGTGGTCACCCTCGGGAGATTATTTCTTTTCTGCAAAATTGTACTGTAAATTACCATATACCATCTAAATTGATTTGCATCTTATTACTTTTTGATGATGCACAATATATTATCAATAAGGAACAATTCAGAGTGGCCTTTTTTGATGCAGCGATGGAACATTTTATCTCTGGGAGACGAACACATGGACATCGCAGCCATGGTCCTCAAAGAATGGGTTTGTCACGGTTCGTGGATAACCTGTTATCTACATTAGTGTCTGGTGCCTCCCCCCCAAGTTTCCCCCTTCTTAAACATCTTTTGTCGAAAGCCTTACACTCAGGAAAATAAATGTGACTGTTGCCTTGGGGTGCTTTTCCGCTTCTATGCTTTTATGTGATTAATAGTGGAGCGATGCACCTATATATGCATTCTTCTGTCTTGTTTATAGTCTTAAATGCTTAAATTCATATTTTGGACATATTCGGCTAGTAAATTATTGCCTGATTCTTCATCTAATTGCTGATGATAGGGAGCAACGTGGGATCCAGATGGCTGTATGCTACTTCTTTCCTTTTCGGAATCTTCATCATTAGGTTCAATTCACTTTACATCCAAACCTCCATCACTAGGTATGTAGCATATCCTGCTTTTGATATATTTTGCTAATGTCTGTCCTATTATAAATTTTTGGACAATTTTTACGGACATTCAACTGTGTGTCTTGGTTTTTGTTGGGAAGCTTCTCTAACTTTTCAAGATATATTTTGGGACGACTTTTTTTATCATATTTGATCAAATATATCTTCAAATATTTTGAAATGGTATTTGTTTGAGTATATATTACTTTTTTCTGAACCTTTAACTTTTAACTCTTTGTTTTGATCTTTAGATGCACATCTTATACCAGTCGAATTGCCAGAGATAAAATTGTTGACTGACAGGTAGAGAAATCTGTAAGATGTACTTACCATATTCTCTGGCTTATCATGCAGTTTAGATCAGCCTTTGAACTAAATCAATTTATTTCCAATACTGAGATATTGCTTCATTGCATGCAAATATGTTAGATTTTTTTAACTGATTGGTTAGTAACTTCTTATGATTGTTCTGCAGCCGGGTCATTGAGAAGATAGCATGGGATGCTTCAGGAGAGAGATTGGCAGTGTCATATAAAGATGGTGATGAGCAATACAAAGGTCTTGTAGCTGTATTTGATGTTAAAAGGACTCCCTTAATTTCAACATCATTGGTGTAAGTGGAAATCTTTGGATTTGATGAGATTCTTAATTCATTTCTAGTTCCCTTGTCAGCAAATATTTGCATACATTTTCTTCATTGCTCATAAAACCAAAAATTTAAACAGACATGATATGATGGCTGCAATAGTTTTCTGTTTCAAACTTTCTGGATGCTTGTGTTTTGTTCCTAAAGATATTCTTTTTTGTATGTTTTGGCTGATCCAGTGGATTCATCCGGGGTCCTGGGCACAATCCAAAGCCAGTGGCATATTCATTCCACGACAAATTTAAACAAGGGCCATTGCTTTCTGTGGTTTGTCATCTGCCTTCACCTTCATCATTTTCTGCATTTAACATATTACAGTATTAGGCTGTTTTTAGGTTGCATCATAGTTTTATGTGCATGTATGTTATTTTAAATATAAACAACACAGTGTTGGTTTTATTCTGGTGGGTTTATAGCTACTTTATCTTAATTCCATCACATAAAACCATCTCACTTAACTATATTTATTGTTCAGTGCTGGAGCAGTGGATTTTGCTGCACCTACCCTCTTATATTCCGTTCAAATATTCTACCATAGAGGTATAAGTTTGTTTGCCTTCCTAAATACTGATTTCCAGCCATAGAATTTCTGTTCCTCTTAAAAATATGGTCGGTGTACGAACTTTTTGCTATTGCAAAGCGGAATTCTGATTCATTGATCACTTCAACTCTTGATCCATACTGTAGAGATGAACCATAGAAGTCAAAATGTAAATTACCAGAGCTGAGCGGCTGTGCCCAAGCAAAAGTACGGTTAGTATAGCTATTAAAAAATGATGATTCTGTTGCTTCAGTTTCCCCTTTACGAGTTCTGAAGTTTGGTTTCCAATTTCAGATTATGCGGAGATTTTGGTCTTGAAGTCTTGTTGATAATCTGTGTGTGGCGATCTTTTCGCCATGGAACTGAAATGTAACATTCTACGAACTTGATAGAAAACACCCTTTTAAGGGTACTAAGTATTGTTGTAAACCGATATCATCAACTAGGCTCCGAGTTTTGTAAAAAACTTCGTAATTTGTTGTTGTAATTCCTCTTTTATACGATTTCATACATATACGGTTTACCTTCCAGTAATCGCGTAAGAAATTGCTCGTCATTTTCGTCATCGTGGCCACCTAATTTATCTTTCTTCATCCAGCATGTTTCTTCTTTATAATTTACATACATGTTATAGAATATATTATGTCGGAAATAATTTTTGGTTCCAGATATTCAGAAACTTCTTTAGAATTGATAATCTCAAATAACCCGTGATACTATTATATTGAATGCTACAACTTACAATGATGCATGGGCACCATTGGATCTTGCAACCTAGGATTGATAATTTGTGCATGTCAGGTCGTTATCGTGTCGACATGATAACAATACGATATAACATTGTTTATTTTGCAATCAATTCACAACACAAAACAAGAAAAATAGTGACACGAGAGTTTACGTGGTTTGGCTGATAAGCCTACGTCCACGGAGAGGATAATATGAATTATATTTCACAATTGAAGGTATTACAAATGGGAATATCTCACGCATACACTCAGGGGTTCTTCTACACAAAACTTCTATCAAGTTTATCTAATCACACTTTTCACTTGAAAAAGGAACTGAAACTTGATTACAAGCAACAAACCTAACAAACTTACATTTATATAACATGTAGAATGTAACCATGCAGCTGAAGGTTATTAGCTGTAATTCAGTTACATAACTAACTTCTTAACAAACTAATCTTCCACGTCATCTGCACGTAGATATGCTTATGCGAGAGCATGTATCACAATTCTCCACCTTGCTAAGTACTCCTCTGTCCCATTTAAAATGTCTCACTTTCCTTTTTGGGTTGTCCCATTACAAATGTCTCATTTTATTTTAGGAAATAATTATCCTTTCAAAAGTGTGGACCCTACCCACTTTTTAACACTTTAACTACTTTATACATTTCCCCTAAATACCCGTGTCCAAAAGAAATGAGACAATTTATACGGGACGGAGGGAGTATAAGTCACAATTATCATCTCAATCCAACTTGTTCATTTCAGCTTCACAAGATCAAAACAATGCCTAAATTTTACTCTCGGCAATGCCTTTGTTAATGCATCCGCTGCATTCTCTTCGGTTGGGATTTTACTTACTACAATCAACTCTTTGTTAACTAAATCTCTTACAAAATGATATCTAACATCAATATGTTTAAATCTTTCATGAAAAACCTGATGTTTAGCTAAATGTAGAGCACTTTGATTATCACAGTAGATCTCAACACTCCTCTGAAAAATTCCAAAATCACTCAACATACCTTTAAGCCATATTCCCTCTTTCACAGCTTCGATCATCACCATGAACTCGGCTTCAGTGGTCGATAGAGCTACTACAGATTGTAGCATCGACTTCCAGCTTATTGCTGTGTTATACAATGTAAATATGTATCCAGTTTGAGATCTTCTACAATCTACATCTGCTGCGAAATCAGCATCCACATAACCTTTCAACGGTTCATCACCCTTTCCCTCATCTGTTTTTTCAAACATCAATCCAAAATTTACAGTACCTTTCATATATTTTAGAACACATTTCAGAGCTTCCCAGTGTAACTTTCATGGATTTGACATATATCTACTTAAAATACTAATAGCATAAGCAAGATCAGGTCTAGTACATATCATCATATACATAATACTTCCTACTGCATTTGAATATGGTATCGTACGCACAACCCTTTTCTCAGAATCGATCTGTGGACATTGAGATGAAGAATACTTAACCTGTTGTGATATGGGAACAACAACACTCTTGGCTTCGTGCATATTAAATCTCCTTACTACCTTAGTAATGTAATCAGCTTGTAATAAGCATAAGCTTCCGTGGCTTTGATCCCTTATTATGTCCATGCCAAGAATTCTTCTAGTACACCCTAATTCCTTCATCTCAAAAACTGATTTCATTTGATCCTTCAGTTTTTGAATTTCCACTTTACTCTTGCTTGCTATTAACATATCATCTACATATAAAAGCAAATATATATCTACCTTATCCCTTCCTCCTTTCATATATACACAACTATCATGTTTTGATTTAGAATATCCGAAATTCATCATGAACTCATCAAATCTAATGTACCATTGTCTAGAGCTTTGTTTAAGACCATACAAAGATTTCTTTAGGAGACATACCTTTCCCTCCTGTCCAAGTGGAATGAAACCTTCCGGCTACTCTATGTAAATAGTTTCTTTCAGTCTCCCATTCAAGAATGTTGTCTTCACATCTAATTGTTCCAAAAACATATCTTGTTGAGTTACTAAGGACAAAAGAATTCTTATTGAACAATGCTTCACTACAGGTGAAAATATTTCATTAAAATCAATTATCTCCTTTTGTGTGTATCCCTTTGCTACTAATCTGGCCTTGAACCTCACGACTTCCTTCCCATCGATCATCTCTATTTTTCTTTTGTAAATTCATTTACATCTCACAGATTTATGATGTGTGGGTCTGTCTACTAAAATCCAAGTGTCATTTTTGATCAATGAGTCCATCTCTTCATTCATCGCCTTAACCTAATTCTCTTTGTCCTTGTAGTTTATCGCCTCATTATATGATCTTGGTTCTTGATATTCTATATCTTCAGCTACGTTGAAGGCATAGGCGATCATATCAGCATGTCCAAATCTATCTGGAGGTTTTATGTTCCTTCTTATTCTATCTCTTGCTAACATGTAATTATTCAGGTCATCATTTTCACTTAGCATTTGCTCTTGATCTTCTGACTCTGTATCCTCATGTTCATGAGTAGGAATTGATGGCTCGCCTTGACTTGCAAGCTCCACCTTAATTCCTTTATTCTGCATATCGATTTCCTTCTCATGTATAATATCTGTGTGAACGCTTATGATAGCTTTCTTGAATGGCATAATGTCTTCCTTAAATATTACGTCTCTGCTAATAATGATTTTATTAGCTCCCGGCTCAGTATACCATAGCTAGGGGTGAGCAAAAAATCGAACTGGACCGAAAAACCGAACCGGACCGAACCGAAATGGGCGGTTTGGTTCGGTTTTGAACAGTAATTCAGTTCGGTTCGGTTTCAAATTTTCAAAATCGAAATTAATTCGGTTCGGGTTCGGTTTGGTTAAAAATTTCGGTTTTTAAACCGAACCGCCCAAATTAATTATTATTATATTTTTTTTTTTTTATATATATTATATATATGTATGTGTTATTTATATCATTAATATTTAAATCGGTTAATATTATATATATTTATGTATATATATATAATTATATTTATATATTATATTATATATATATATTATAATATTTATATTAATTTTAATTTTAATTCGGTTAAAACCGAACCGAACCGAACCAAACCGAATATTTCGGTTCGGTTCGGTTTGGGTTTTTTTAAAAAAATCGATTTTTCGGTTTTTGGTTCGGTTCGGTTTTGAACCGAACCGCCCGAATGCTCACCCCTGACCATAGCCTATACCCTTTTACTCCATTTGGATATCCTAACATAACACACCTCAATGCTCTTGGTGCTAGCTTACCTTGTTTAATGTGGGCAAAAGCCTGGCATCCAAATTTTCTGAGATTTGAGTAGTCGGCAGCATGTCCACTCCATAGTTCGTCCGGAGTTTTAAATTCCACTGCAGACGAAGAGGACTTATTAATCAAATAGGTAGCAGTAGCTACTGCCTCTCCCCAGAATTTCTCAGTCAATCCTGAATCAATGAGCATGCATCTCATTCTTTCTAGGAGTGTTCTATTCATGCGTTCCACAACTCCATTTTGCTGCGGATTGGCAGGAACTGTTCTATGACGTTTTATTCCCTTCATCTTACAGTAATCCTGAAATTCCTTTGACAAGAACTCTAACCCATTGTCAATTCTTAAACATCTCAAACTAACTCTCCTTTGATTTTCTACTTCAGCACACCAAATCTTGAAACATGCGAATGCCTCTGATTTCTGTTTTAAGAGATATACCCACACTTTTCTACTGTAATCAACAATTATGGACAAGAAAAACCTTCTTCCACCTTGAGTAACAACACTTGAGGCCCCACAAATCAGCATGAACATAATCTAAGGGTTCTTTAGAAAAATGTGATCCTTTCATATACGACAATTTGGTGCTTTTTCCTAATATACAAGACTCACAATATTCGAGTTTTTTCTTTCCAGAATTAGGAATTACTTGTTGTTTCACTAACTCGCTCAACCCTTTTTCTCCGATATGTCCTCATCTTGTATACCATATATCATGGCTTCATTTTCTACGTTGATCTCACTTTCTCCAGTTATAGTTTGAGCATCTAGATAATACAAGTTGTGACTTCTAAATCCTTTCATTACTAGTCTGTCTCCTTTCCTAACATGTAATTCTCCATCATGCGATCCCCAACTAAAACCTTTCTTTTATAACATTCCTAGTGATATTAAATTCCTTTTCAGAGCAGGTATATATCTTATATCCGATATTATCTTAATAGAATTATCATGCATTTTGAATTTAATGCTACCAATTCCTTTAATAAGACATACTTGATTGTTTCCTAAAAGGACACACCCTAGCTCCTTCATCTCCAAGGTGTTGAACATGCATTTCAAGGGGCACATGTGGAACGAGCATGCTGAATCCAAAATCCAATGGTTTTCAGCATTTCCTTGCCTCACATTCAAAACTTCAGCTTCTCTTATTTCTTGGACATTGTTTGCATTGTTAGACGATTGAACCTTAAAATATTTTTGTTTTCTTTTCCATATGTAACAATTTTTCTTAAGATGCCCAGGTTTCCCACACTCAAAACATTTTCTAATCTCCTTCGATTCATGTGGTTTGTAATAATCTCTTTTCTTGGAGTCATCTTATGCTTTCTTGTTCTTTCCTTTGAATTTTTTTATGTTAAGACTTCCAGGAAATATATCATTTTTTCCTTCATGTGTTTTCTGGAGCTCCTTCGTACGAATAGCGTTCTGCACTTCTTCTAGAGATACAGTTTCTTCTATTCCAAAAATAATAGCATCTTTCACATGTACATAGCTTTTGAGAAGAGCATTTAAAAGAAGTATTGCCTTAACCTCATCTTTGATTTCTTCATCAATTCCTTCAAGATCATCAACTGTCTTGCAGAAGTCTTCTATTTTATCCTCTAGCGGTTTTTCTTCCGTGAATTTCATGGAATAGAATCGTTGCTTCATGTACAACCTGTTTGCTAATGACTTGGTCATGTATAATGACTCCAACTTAAGCCAAATAGCTGCTGCAGTTTTCTCCTTCGACACTTCGCGTAGGACTTTATCCCCTAGGAAAAGAATGATCGTGCTGTGTGCCTTCATATAAATTTCCTTCTCTCTCATCCTCGTTGCGTAACTCGAGTATTCTTTTTCTTCTTCTCTGTTCCATCACCTTCAATAGGTCAAAGCAAACCTTGTTGGATCAAGATCGCACACATCCTGATTCTCCATAAATTGAAGTCGTTTCTTCTATTGAACTTCTCCATTTTCGGTCTCGATGAATTCATCGCGATCCCTTTCGAATACAGAGGCAATGGTTGTGTTGTGATCAGCCATGAGTTCGATTCCCACAGACGGTGCCAATTGTTGATTTTGCCATCAATTCACAACACAAAACAAGAAAAATAGTGACACGAGAGTTTACGTGGTTCGGCTGATAAGCCTACGTCCACAGAGAGGATAATATGAATTATATTTCACAATTGAAGGTATTACAAATGGGAATATCTCACGCATACACTCAGGGTTCTTCTACACAAAACTTCTATCAAGTTTATCTAATCACACTTTTCACTTGAAAAAGGAACTGAAACTTGATTACAACTTCTTGCGCAACAAACCTAACAAACTTACATTTATATAACGTGTAGAATGTAACCATGCAACTGAAGGTTATTAGCTGTAATTCAGTTACATAACTGACTTCTTAACAAACTAATCTTCCACGTCATCTGCATGTAGATATGCTTATACGAGAGCATATATCACAAACACGATAAGACCAAACACGAACATGACCCGTTAAGGATCTGTTCGACACGAACACGGCATAATTTTTTTTTGGGTTGACACGATACGATGACGACACGAAACAATAAATTCAAATCAAAATTAGAAAATAAATTAATAAAACAAATAAAAATATAATTAAATTAATATCAAATATATATATATATATATATATATATTATTGAATTATACGAAAATGACACGATTCGATACAAACACGAATGCAACACGAAAATTATCGTGTTACAGGAACACGATACGAAATTATCCTGTCCTTATCGTGTCGACACGATAAGGACATGAATACGAATACGATAAAGTTGAACACTAACCCGTTAATTTCGTGCGTGTTCGTGTCGTGTTGAAAATTATCAACCCTATTACAACCTGGATAACATTTGATTTTCGCAGCAAATCAATTGATATTAAAGAATATGGAGGTATAATAACTCTCATTTTGCTGCTGGCATTTTTTAAGTGCGTTTACAACATGAGAGCAACCTGCATAAACAAAAGAACATTTGTTACCGGTATTATCATTAAATGAGCTTTTATTTTATTCAATCAATAAATGTCGTGCCTAAATATGCTTTAATGATTTACAGGGTTGGACCCTTCAAATAGTTGAGTTTTACCGTAAAGATATCAATTTTATTTAGTTAAGCTACTCAAAGTGAAACTATTTTCAAATTGTGTATACTTTTTCTTTTTAAAAAAATGATACTTTATGAGTTGGGGATATGTATGAGTCTCTCATCATCCAAATATTGTTAGTTACCAAATCAAAGAGGAATACATCTTCTTTCATAATATATCTATCAAATTCTACCTATATTATAAATCATCTAACATTTTCTTGGATTTATTGTGAAGGTTAAATGGTCTGTTCACATGGCACAAACACGCAACATGCCACAATATCCTAATATCTACATCATGAATTATATTGGAATAAAATGAAAAAAGGAAGATAAAACTTACCTTTTTGGGCTGATTGAAACAATTCCCATCCTTCAAATTACTGGATGTTAGTGTAGTCAATGTAGACACTGCTGCTTCTATATCCTTCTTACGTTGTGTGTAACTCGTCAAATTACGCCGGAGAATCATCTTAATCAATAGTTTATAAGTATGATTTAAAAATAAGTTAATAATTTATTTAAAGTGTTAGTATTTAGAAAAATCCGTATAACACTGTAATAACTCAAGCCGTTAAAATTTATAACATGCCTACTTATTGGTTTTACGGGTTTCGATTAACCTAAAACATAAAAAGTCGGTTATCGATTAACATATAATCAATTTTCCAGTTTCAATTCTAGTATCAATGGAGTATTCAAAATAATTTTGGTTATCAGGTATAACAGATTAACCAAAATTAATATATAAATATATCTAATTAGTTATTAAATATTTGTAATTAATTAAATTGAAATATATATATATATATATATATATATAATATTTATTTTATTTTTAATATTGTAATTTTGATTAATTTCTTTATTAAAAATATTTATCTAATTAATTATTAAATATTTTAAATTAATATATATATATATATATATATATATATATATATATATATATTCACTTTTTGAAATTCTAAATTAGTAACCAATTAACCTATCCGACTAACCGAGTCGGTTAATCGGATAATTGAATAACCGATCGGGTTCGGGTTCGGTTACAGTTAGTAAAGCTTACAATTAATCGAAATCGAACTGATTATCACCCCTAATTTATAAATATAAATTGTTATAATTTTTTCAATTAATTATTAGTAATAAATAATACAACTATAAATATTTAAAAACTGAGTAAATTCCACATATGCATGTAGATTAATGGTTAGACTTGTTTAGAATTTATATACTCGTACTCATTCCAAACCGATTAAAAGGTAATTTTACTAATGAATCTCATTCCAAACACATAATAATCGTTAGTCACAACCGTTTAAATTTACAAGTATAAGTTGTTACAATAGTGGTTTGTCCATATCAATAAATACTCGAACATGACAAAGCAAACATTAATAATTAATAGTATACATAAAAATATAAAAATGAAGAAAATTGCATTTAGACATATTGATCAATGTTCAGATTCATTTAGAATTTATATATATTTACATGTATATGTATCGAACTCAATTAAAATTGATTTTTACTATCCATTCATGTTCTCATCCCAAACCTGTATATTAGTACCTACTAATAAAACTCAAAAATCATAAATATCCTTTTATTTAAGCTTCAATGGATGAAGTCTCATACAAAATAGATGCTTAATTCCTTTTTTATTTTACGAATGATGAATAGTTAAGTAAATTCTATACTCTTTAATTAAAGTAATTTTGAGAATATTAAATAAATAAACATTAATATATAGATTAAGAATGCATAAGATGAGTATTTAAGATAATTAAGATTAAAGAATACAAGAGATGTTGTTTAGGCATATGAATCAAGATGATGCCTCCAATATATGGTCGCATAAGAAAAAGATGTGTATATACTAGATTAAGGTGATTCCCATCGTAATTCGTTGGATTAAACTTATTTTGCACAATAAATGCTGGATATATGGTGTAGGGCCAACAAAAAATGAGAGAGTTCAAATGAGAATCATTTTTCTCATAAAAACTAATAACCAAATGAATTTACTATGAAAGTTGACGACTCTATTGGGAAAGTTACTGAATTTAAAAATTTGGATTTTTTCACTGGGGTTCGAATTCAATGAGGGGCGAAAATTCGATTTTTTTGGATAGAAAATACATAATTATAGCCTAATTATAAATTGACTTTGTGACGATTTTAGCCTAATCAATCAATAATACCTTAATCAAGACTAATGAATTGATTTTGTGATAATTTTAGTCCGTAAATGATTTTTCGGCATTGAAAAGCACAATTGACATCGAAAATAACAAATATCTCGTAAATCATTTCCAAGTACGTTTTTAACTTGTGGCTGCTATATGTTATTTTTCGATGCTCATTGTACTTTTTGGTGTAAAAAACACTTACAAGCTAAAATTGTCACAAAATCAATTCATTGGGCTTGATTGATGTATTATTGATATATTAGGCTAATTTTTTTACAAAAACAATTTATCAAGATAAAATTGTGTATTTTTTTTCTTTTTGGATTCAATAACTTTCCCAACGGATTCATCAATTTTCACAGTGAATTCATCATTTTGGTTCTCACATTCTCACGATAAAAATATTTCTCGTGTTAACTCTTCCATATATATATATATATAAGGATGAGTTACCTCCTTAAAATAAGAAATAAGAATTCATCTCCATCATCCATTTTTCATTAATCAATGGTTCAAGATTAAGTTATCACAACCCCTATAATTAAGGGACGGTTATTTTCATAATATTCTATAATTACCATTATACCCTAATTTGATTTAATCACAACCACTCATCTACAAAAATCAATGGTTCAAATTTCTTCTCATTTCTTATTTTTGAATGTGTTTTTATTTGAACCAAACCCTATATATATATATATATGATGAATCAGGTAAGAATGATTTTTTTTGTAAGAAATAAGAATAAATCTAAACCATTGATTTTAGTAAATCAATTGACAAGATTTATTTTCGTTGTGCTACAAACTATAACTATATGTGCTATGGAAAAAATTTATATGTTTTAACTAAATGTTAAATAAGTAATTGCATCTTTTAAGAATAAATATTTTCTTTATTTTTAGGTATAACACGATTTGTATACTTATATATAGGAATTTGTTGTAACTTATCATTTAAATTATCATCTTCAACATTATTTATGTTTCAATACTTAATATATACAAAATTATTTACAATCTAGCAAATCCATGAAAAACTTAGGTAAATAATATATATATTATTCATACGCGTGGTTCAATATATAACATTGGTATAACGTTATCATAGCATATTTTTAATTACTTTTTGCACATACCACTAAGATTTGTGGATTTTTAGTTTTTTAGTTTTTAATCAACTTGGATTTTTTTACGGTTGTGCGTTTTAATATATATAGGTTTTTGGTGGCAAACATATAAATACAAAATGATATAAAAAAGTTAATATATGCTACATAATGAAATATATATATATATATAGGGTTGGGTTCTCGTAGTACTTGGTCCCCAGATAGTATGTAGTACTCAATCTAGACCACCCATTTCGAACACGTGGACGCACCAAAATTTGACACGTGGCAACCCGTTTTTCGCCCAGGGGCAAAATGGGAAGGCACCAATGGTGGCTGGGCGCACGGCTTGGGTAGGGAGTCCTCGGGCGTTGGGGTCTCCGCGGGCGCTGAGTTTGGGTTGAGGCGCCACAAAACACAGACAATGCATACAGAATAACATGACAATGCATTGAAATGAACATAAAACTGCATCGCATCCAACCGGCACTGGGTGCTAGCAAGCGAGCGCTGGGTGGGCTCCGACGCTTGGTGCAAGCCAGCGTTGGGTATAGACGCTGCGTTTGGAAAAACTACAACAAAACACAAAAAATGCATATGAAATAACATAACACTGCATTCACTTGAACATAAAACTGCATCGCGCCCAACCGACGCTGGGTGCGAGCAAGTGAGCGCTGGAGTGTGTTTTCGCGTGAGCACGAGCGCACGTTGGGCGCGTCCGCGCGCTAGGCGCGAGCTTCCAATCACATGCATTATTCTCTTCAACTGCATGCATTTTTTGTTCATTTTAATGCATTATCCAGTTCAACTAAATGCATTTTCGCAATCACATAACAAATCAAATTACTAATCTACCCTTAATGAAGCGAAAATTAGTGAAATTAAGCTTAAAAAGTCCGAAAAAATCTGAACCATAGGATCTATTAGATGAATGGATGAGATTGAGTACTGCATACTATCTCAGGTCCGGGTACTATTTGATCACTTCTCTATATATATATATAAAGTTTAAATAACTATTTATTATTGTGTATTGTGAATGTATTTGTGATATGTTACCAAATAACAAGTGCTATAGAAAATTACATTTATGCAAGTTTTAAGAATTAATATATATGCAGTACAAACTCGCCTTTTATGTAACGTATTTGTAAGAATATGCTACACAATGTCATATATTCAATAAGGTTACTAAAGTTTTAAAATAATTGTGCTACATTTATACATAAATATGCTACATTATAAAAATAACGAAAAGTTGTGTCTGAGTTTTATGATTTGGGGGAAAGATTTCTGAAGATTCAAGATAATGTAAAAAAAAATTATGCATTCATTAAACGTGATTTTCAGTACTTATTGCATTGATGAAATATTTTCATAGTATATTTAGTTTATTTATTTTGCACATATACTAAAATTTCGTAAATTATTGCTAGTTAATTTGATTTTTTGTTATGTACATATGTTGTGTTTATTTATTTATTTTTGTTACGGTTGAGTGTTTTTTTTGCACATATGTATGTGTAATGTAGCACATATTCATTAATGATATTGCACAATTGTATATGACAAACACATGAGTTTTAAATGTTAAACTATGTTTAAAAAAATACGACGTGATGCATTATTATGCTACATAATTTATGTGAAACTGGAGATGTGCAAGCATATTTCGAATCCCTATAATTAAGGGATATGGATTTCGGACGATGAACAGTAACATCGAATGCTAAGGAATGTGGAAGATGATGATGCAATTTTTATTCTATACTCCCTATTATACCATAATACGAATTAATTTTTTTTTTTACAAATTAAAAATCTGTTAATATATTAATTTTAATCTAGACAATTGATTTGTGAAAGATGTATGGATGTGATATATTCTTATTTCTTACACTTATTTTCATTTTCACAAGAACCATATATATATATATATATATATATATATATATATATATATATATATAGGGAGTGATTATTGTAAAAATCATCCTTAACCTATAAACTACGAACTCTTAAAACTGTTTGAATTCACCGTGAAAGTATCTGAATTCGCCATGTAAGTGTCTGAATTCAAAAAAAAAATAAAATCCCCCCTTCATGGGATTTGAACCCAAGCATTTGAATCCATCAAGTAAGGTGATGAATTACCGAAGATGTTCACGAATCAAAGATTGGAAATGATTCTGATTTTATACTTTAAGATTGATTTGTATTTGATCTCATATATATATATATATTAAGAGAGAGAGAGAGAGAGAGAGAGAGAGTTAATTTCAAATGAGAGTTATTTTTATCATAAATTCTAAGAACCAAATTAATTTACTATGAAAGTTGATGAATTCATTGTGAAAATTACTGAATCCAAAAATTCAAAAAAAATCACCCGAACCGAATTTTCAATAATATTTTTATAGATATTTTGTAATCAACATGGATCTTCAGTTCACTCTCACATTACGTGAATTGTTTATCTCTTCTTTTCTCTTCAAATCTTAAACTTGCCTCAAATTAACAAATCATGGCCCGCCGCCATCATAAATCGCCACTGTGCTCTGCGCCACTATCGACCTTAACCTGTGGCTGCCTGAAATCGTTACCTTGCCTTGCGCTATTGTCGATGTCGTCATTTAGCGATTGTCTTAGTTGTGGTTCTCTATTTTTAATGGTATTTTTTAGTTTATTTTGTATATCGTATAATTTTGTATTCTTTCCGTCCATTAAGAGTGTGTCATTTGATGAACGACATAAGTTTTCATAAATTTTGGTATATTTTTTAGTGGATAAAAAGTCCCACCATATGTGTTTTTTGAATGGAGAAATGTTGTTTTTTTGTTAATACTGAATAATAGTGAGGTTAAATAATAATAATTGAGTGTGAGGTAGTACTCCAAAAAAATGACAATTTTTATGAATGTTCACAATTGTACGACACTATTCTTGATAGACGAAGAGAGTATGATTTTGACATAGACCTTATTAACAAAAAAAAAGAAAAAGAATCGATATTGACAGAAACCAAATCAAACTAAACCGAATATTTCGGTTTAAATTGGTTCAATTTAAATATACAATGCGGTTAAATTTCAGTTTGAATTTTTTTGAATTCGATTCAATTTTGAATCAAACTGCCCAAACCGCCTGCCCCGAGGAAAAGTCAAATATTCCATACATATTCGTATTTGTATTCCAAATTTAGTAAAATTTTGTTCGATTTTCGATATAATTATACAACATAAATTATGTGGCTTTTGAATACTACGTCATATGTGGGACTCATTGCATATTTTATTTAATGTTAGTACTTCTTTCAAAAAAAATAAAGTTAATACTGTATATATGACAATCTACATAATACTATTACATAATTATATACACATTTATACGTCAAATACTAGGAAAATATCTGTATTATTAGCAATATGCTATATATTTTACGTAATACTCTAATATATCTTTTGAGAAATATAATATTTCACTTTTTATTACGACGATACTCACTAGAAATGGTACTAATTTCAGATAATAAAAACCAAAAAAAGAAAGAAGAGAAAAGATAAAATCAAAATATAAATTTCCGTACAGCACACACTCACACACACATTACGCTTTTTCACTTTTTAAATAGAATGGGGGAAAATGGAAAAACAGAAAAACACACTGAAAATAGTTACTCATCTCATCTCTGAGGTAATTTCTCCCTTCGAAGTTCCAAAATCTCTCTCTTTTTGGTTTTTTAAGCGAAGAATCTGATCCGGGGTTTGGTTATAACAAAAAAAACTCGTTTATTTTTTCGAATCAGAAGTATTCTTTCGCATTTTGATTTTCACTTTCTGCAAGTTTTTGTTCCATTCGCAGATGGCAAAGTATAACTTTTTCATTCTGTATTTGGCATAAAGATCACATTTGCAGCTGTGCATGTCTATTGTGCGTTGATACTTCAAATCTTGATAATTTTGTTAATGGGTTTTCAAGGGTTTATACCAAATTTGGGGAATTACTGTTCACTTCAATAAAGATTCGATTTTTCCCGTCTAATTTCTGATTAAATGCTTGTGTATGATGCAGAAGTCTGTTCTTGCTGCTGTGAATTTCTGTAGTGGTAACCGTTCTGAGATATGATTCGTTTATGAAAATTTGTTTGTTAATTTTATTTTTTGTTAGTTTATGATTTTGCATAATCTCTGGGTTGAACAAAGGCGTTCTTTGGCTTGTGCTGAATGATAGAGCATTAGGTAGTGCAGAGATAGTTTGTGTAACTTAAGCTTCATTTTTGAATTAATTATAAGTTGTAGTTGAAAGTTGTTAGATGGAGCAAGGGTTGAACTCTGATTCAAATGCACCTCCTGGGAAAATTGATAAGTCTAGGGTATATGATGTGAAGCCTTTAAAAACCCTCGTCCCGGTTTTCCCGAACCCCTCGGGGATGTCTTCGATTTCAACCCCGAATCCGACTCCTTTTGTGTGTGTTCCGCCTTCCGGTCCTTTCCCTACTGGAGTCCAACCATTTTACCCGTTTATGGTTTCAAACGATTCTCAGACTCAAAACCAATCAGGCAATGCTGGTTTCCACAGCAGTATACCAGCTCCGGTTCCATTGAATTCATTTAGGACCCCCACTCCACAGGCGAATGGGGAGAGTAGTCGGGCTAAGAGGGCCTCCAAAACTCGTGGCTCAGCATCCATAGTCGTAGAGGATGATGGATATAGCGATTCACAGAATCAAAGTGACCAGTATGTGAGTGGTTTCAGCACGCATGTCGCTGATGCAGATGATGCCAGCAATTCGGGGAAGCGGATGAGGGGTCGTCTGAAGAAGAGAGCAGTTGGGAATGGCGAACGGGTTAACGTCGAATCACTCATTAATAACATCTTGACCTTGTTTAAGCTTGAAGAGTTTGATGACTTCAGAAGAGCTAGCGGTGACAAGGATACGACTGCAACCGTGCTCTTGGTCTTTGATTTGATTCGTAGAAGGCTTACTCAACTCGAAGAAGGGAGGGATAATTCTCCCGCAGTTGCCCGGCGTCCGGACCTGAAAGCTACGAATCTCATGATGACCAAAGGAGTTCGCACGAACAACTCGAAGAGGATTGGCCATGTGCCCGGGGTTGATGTTGGAGACATCTTTTTCTTTCGAATGGAGCTCTGCTTGGTTGGCTTACATGCTCCAAGCATGGCCGGGATAGATTACATGAGCATCAAGGTCACCATAAACGAAGAGCCTGTGGCCGTCAGCATAGTTTCCTCCGGAGGCTACGATGACGATGACGGTGATGATACTAATGCGTTGATCTACAGTGGCCATGGCGGAGTGCAGAGGCGAGATGGCCAAATGTTCGATCAGAAGCTCGAAAGGGGGAATCTTGCCTTAGAAAAGAGTCTGCATCGCGGTAACGATGTGAGAGTTGCGAGGGGAATCAAGGATACTAATAATGCACCTGGTAAGATTTATGTATATGATGGTCTTTACAAGATTCAGGAGTCGTGGGCAGAGAAGAATAAGTCTGGTTGCAACGTGTTCAAGTATAAGTTGGTAAGGCAGCCGGGGCAGCCGGAAGCTTTCTCGTTGTGGAAATCGATTCAGCAGTGGAGGGATGGGACTGCTGCTCGACCAGGCCTTATTATCCCGGACCTAACTTCGGGTGCCGAGACTCAGCCGGTGGCTCTTGTGAACGACGTTGATGGGGAGAAAGGACCGGCTCATTTCTCCTACATCGCAAGTCTTAAATACTCCCAACCTTTTCCTGCTTCCAAGCCATTTTCGGGCTGTCACTGCTTAGGTGGATGCCAACCGGGCGATAGCAATTGTCCATGTAGCCAGAGGAATGACGGCTTGCTCCCCTATTCGTCTACGGGAGTTCTTTTAACTACGAAACCAGTGATTTATGAGTGTGGACAGACTTGTCAGAGTCCTCCAAACTGTCGGAATCGTATATCTCAGGCAGGTGTGAAAGTCCGTCTAGAGATTTTCAAGACGAAGAACCGGGGTTGGGGGCTGAGGTCGTGGGACCCTATTCGTTCGGGGAGTTTTATCTGCGAGTATGCCGGGGACGTCGTCAAGGTCGATTTTGAGAATGCGAATGACGACAGTTACATCTTTGATGCTAGTCGCTACTATGAGCCGCTAGAGCACGTCCACGACTCTACTAGATCCAAGAAGTCCCCGTTCCCACTTTTGATAAGTGCAAAGAGCAACGGAAACGTGTCCCGTTTCATGAACCATAGTTGCTCCCCGAATGTGTTCTGGCAGCCTGTTCTCCGGGAGAGTAGCAGTGGGGTTTGTCTCCATGTTGCTTTCTTCGCCATACGACATATTCCTCCAATGCAGGAGCTGGTGTATGACTATGGGATACCTGCGAATGCGGAGAGAGGGAAGAAGAAATGCTTGTGCGGATCGGTGAAGTGCAGAGGCCACTTCTATTGACGATCCCTATTACGGTGGCCGGTGAATTTCTCAGTGCTCGATGCTTCGAAATAAAGGTTGGCTATCGTCTTTTCTTCATGATTACCCTTAAATTGTCTTAGTTAATGCATTTCGTTGCTTGTTATATCCTTGCTGTTGTAACCTGTAACTATTCTGTATGCACGAGAAAACAGGCCTCGTGCTAGAAATGCTTGTCTTAGAAATGCACACCTTAAACAAGTTAAATTGCAGATGCTCTGAAATCTTGAGGAATTGTGATTGTCTTATGATACTTTTGTCTAGTAGAAATGCTAATTTGATATAATTTTGACACAATCAACATATAACTCAACCACTTAGTATGTCTTTCAATTTTTCACAATCTCCTACTCATTCTTGATTCGATGCTGATTATCTCCATTTATTTTTTCTGCACCAAAAATGAATCCTACACGCACCACACCTCCTTTCCTTGCCCGTTGGCGGCCATTACTATGATTGTGCATTGCTCATTGAGGATCAGTTTTTAGACTATTAATCAAATGCTTCTACTGGCTTATAGGTTACGGTATAAGCTTTGCAGAAACGTGAAAATTTTCCCATGCGGCCTTTCTCTGCCTCCCGTCTCTCTCTCCATGGAAGATGGCCGGAAGGAGCTGAGATATGCGGCTGGACAGGAACGTTTTTCAGGGCCGGAGCATGTTGAATCGCCGTTAGTTGTAAAAAAATCTGTGTTGTTTGCCATGCACTGTTATGGTAGGACTGTGTAGTGAGGCAGAATTGTTGAAATTTCATTAGCTCTTGCTCATGTTTTCTGGCTACCCCTAATTAGAATTGTTATTGTGTTCTTCAGTTTCTGGAGGATTATTCAGTACTAGTTTTTTAGATATAATTGGCCTCTTTGTGCTCCTGTGGGAGTGGGATGTTATTGTTATTCAAGATTTAAATATTTGTTGGTTTTTGCAGTACATAGCATACTAGGGGATGGCACATGACACAACAAAGGTAAAAGAGTTAGATTTAAATAATAAATATACATGTAAAAAATAGATAAATTGTTTCATGGTTTTGAAGAATTCCAAATATAAAAGAATACTTATTTTATACTCTCTATGTCCCCCATATGTATATTATTTTGTTGTAGTAGAATACTATGTCACATTGGTTTTCTATGTTGTAGAATATTATCCCACATTGGTTTTGTATCCAATTTGTCTTAGTATCTTGTATTATATATAGGTGCTTTTTGCAGTGATGAATATACAAATATTACTTTTCTCCTAAATGTGTCTATATTTTTCTCCTACATATTTTTATATTTTATTGTTCGACACGGTATCAGAGCGGATTCGAATCTGTCTCTGACTTAGTCTTTAAAAATAATGAAATAAGGGTTTTTGGTTTCTGCTGCTGTCTCTGTTTTGCTCTGTCCGTTCTATGACTCCGTCTGCTGCTCTGCTTAGGGTTTTGCTCTCTACCCTATTTTTTTTATCATGTCTGATTCTAAACCTTCTATCGGAACTACCATTAAGTTGAATTCGAATCTGTCTCTTGACTTAGTCTTTAAAAAAAATAAAAATTAAATAAGGGTTTTGGTTTACTGTTGTCTCTGCATTCGCTCGTCTGCTTTATGACTCGATCTGTCACGCTTCTGCTAGGGTTTTGCTCTCTACACTATTTTTTTATCATGTCTGATTCTAAACCTTCTATCGGAACCACCATTAAGTTGAATGGTTCCAACTATATGCTCTGGTCCCGTGCTTTTCTCCTGTTTTTGGGATACAGAAGAAACGGAGCCATGTTCTGACTACCCCCGTCTGCTGCTACAGATGCCAACTATGAAACTTAGGTTTGCTGATTATTGCTCCGTCATACCTTAGCTACTCAATAGCCTGGAACCATTTGTGAGTCAGAACATCATGTTCTTGGACAGTGCCAAAGCCATGTGGGATTCTCTCCAGAGATGTACTCTAACGACAAAACGTCTCTCGAGTATTTGAGTTATATGAAACTTTCTCTCATACTCGGGATACTCGATCGATCGATGACTACTTTCTACTACGAAAGGATTTCTCGACGAGATTTTGGTTTATTATCCTCTTTCCTGCGATACTACGACAAGGGCAAAACAGTGGGAGGAATTCATAGTGACAAATTTTTTATCAGGTCTTAATGCTGATCTCTGATCACTTCGAGATAACTTGATGTCCAGTGATAACGTACCGAAGTTGTCTAATGCGTTGTCTTGCGTTCTTCGTGTCACCACCGGCCGTGCTCAATCTACATTTTTTGATAATTCGGCGATGTCTGCTCACGGTCGGGGTTCGTATGGTGGACGTGGACGTGGCAGAGGCCGTGGGTTTAATGATCGACACAGTGATCATTGTGGTCGTTCAAATCATGAGTATGATAAGTGTTGGGAGAAGTTTGGCAAACCTGATTCGGCCGACACGGCCTCTACTACGCCAAGTTCTTCATCTGCTCTTACTATGGTCTCGGTTTCACGAGCCAATTATGAAACTCCGCTGCAATCTGTCAGCACTTCCTCTACTACTGTCGATGATACATATTCCCCGATAATCGGCACTGGTATTGTCAAACCCACTACTCATATCACTCATGATGATGTTTTATTTGCCCCTAAATTCCCAGTCAGTTTATTATCTATTAGTCAGCTAACAAAAACTCACAATTGTTCTGTCACCTTCTATCCTTCGTATTATATCTTTCAGGACCTACAGACGAAGATGATGAATGGTGGAGGACATGAGCGTGGCGGTCTATACTACTTGGGTCATGTTTCACCCGTCTCTTCTCGTGCTCTCTCCATCGTTGTGTCTCTATATCAGTGACATTGTCGTCTTGGTCACTCGTCTTCTGACAGTCTTCGAAGTTTAGTTCTGATTAGGTTTGTTGATTTTAACTGTGAGTCTTGTGAGTTGGGCAAGCACAATCGCACTTCTTTTTCCTCTCGAGTCGATAATCGTAGTTCTTCTGCTTTTGATCTAGTGCACTGTGATGTTTGAGTCTAGAGGGGGTTTTAAGTACTTTTTTATTCTTGTTGATGATTATTCACGCATGACATGGTTGTATTTATTTAAACAAAAAACTGAAATCCCTGCTATACTCAAATCTTTTTATCATGAAATAAAGACTCAATATTATATTGATTTGTGTATTCTTCGCACTGATAATGCTCTTGAGTTTACACATCAGTCTATTTCATTATTTTATGAATCTCATGGTATAATTCATCAAACTTCTTGCTCTCACACTTCTCAACAAAATGGGGTTGCTGAGCGCATGTATCGTCATATTTTAGATGTTGCACATACTCTTATGTCTCACATGCATGTACCTAAGTATCTATGGTCTGATTCTATTCTTACTGCATGTTTCCTTATTAATAGGATGCCGTCTAGTGTGTTGCATGAGGATATTCAGTTTTCGTGTCTTCATCCTGATAAACCTCTTTATCCTGTTCCTCCTCGTATATTCGGGTGTGATTGTTTTGTTCACGATCTTACTCATGGGTTGGACAAGTTGCCCCCCCCTCCCGCGTTCTATTAAGTGTGTTTTTCTTGGTTATTCTAGGACCAAAAAGGGATATCGATATTTTGACCCTCTTGCCAAACGTCATTATATCTATGCAGACGTTACTTTCTTTGAATCTCAGCCTTACTTCTCTCATAGTCAAACTAAAACAATCGACCAGTTCGTTCCTACTCCTTTACCTATCCCAACATTTGTGTCTCCTATGCCTCCTGCACCACCATTATAGGTTTATACACGACGTCATCAGCTCGCAACAACACGAGCCATTGCCTCAAACAAAGACCACACACAACCCAAGAAGCGGTCGAAGCGGCACAGATCATGGTCTCATGTCCACCGCCATACCATCTTCGTCTCAAACCGAAAATCCATCTACCACTAATGAATTACCTATAGCTCTTCGCAAAGGTAAACGTACTTGTACCACTAAACACCCCATGTCTAATCATGTTTTCTTTGCTCGCTTGAGTTCTTCTTTTCGTGCCTTTGCTGTTTCTCTTTTGTCTACAATGATTCCAACTTCTTATCAAGAGGCACTCAAACACCATTTGTGGCACGCCACTATAGATGAGGAGATGCATGCTCTTTTGAGTCGTGGTACTTGGGTATTGGTGGCTGCCACTCATTCGGTAGATATTGTATCATATCGTTGGGTGTTCACCATCAAATTTCTTGCTGATGGTAATATTGATCGATACAAAGCTTGTCTTGTGGCCAAAGGGTACACACAAACTTATGGTATTGACTACTTTGAGACATTTTCACCCACTGATCGTATGAACTCGATCTGAATCCTATTCTCCTTGGCTGTCAATCTTTCCTGGCCTATGTATCAACTTGATATGAAGAATACGTTCCTCTATGGTGATTTGACTCCGGTTGTCTTTATGGAGCAACCTCCTAGGTATGTTGCTCGGGGATGCTACTAAGGTTTGTTGTCTTAAAAAGGTAATTTATGGCCTTAAACAAAGTCCGAAGGCGTGGTTTGATAAGTTCAACAGTGTTCTTGGAACTATTGGTTTTAAGCAATGCAAGTCTGATCATTCGATTTTTTTGCAACATCAAGCATCAAGTATTGTCATTCTCATTGCATATGTTCATGATATACTCATATCTGGAAGTGATGTTCGTGGGATTGAGGATACTAAGGAATACTTGCAGCAACATTTTGTTATTAAGGATTTGGGGCGTCCTAAGTATTTCTTAAGGATTGAAATTGCACACTACAAATCTGTAGTTTCTATCTCAAAGGTATGCTCTGATTCTTGAAAAGCTGGACTACTTGGAGCAAAGCACATTGATACTCTATGGAAGTTGATCCAGTGTTTGGGATGACGGATGGAGATTTCTTGGAGGATAAAGCTAAGTATAGGCGTCTTTTTGGAAAACTTATCTACTTGTGATAATAAGGCGACATTTCCTTTAATGTTGGTTTAGTCAGTCGTTTTCTAGATAAGCCTAAGCAAGTTCACTGGGATGCTGCCTTTTGAATTCTTCAATATATCAAGAAATCTCCAAGGAAATGATTGTTATTTAAGAAGAATGGTCATCTAAATATTGAAGGATATTCTGATGCTGATTATGCTGGTTCTAAGTCTGATAGAAAATCTACTTCTGGATGTTGCACATTCTTAGGAGGAAACCTGGTAACCTGGCGAAGTAAAAAACAACAAACTGTTGCGAGATCTTATGCCGAGGTCGAGTATAGAGCTATGGATTATACTGCTATTGAGATGATCGGAGTTAACGATCTTCTTGGGGAATTGAGGTTCACTTTCAATGAACCTTTACCTATGCATTGTGATAACCAAGCAACTATCTACATTGCAAATAATCCGGTATTTCAAGAGAGGACTAAACATATTGAGGTTGATTGTCATTTCATTCGAGAATATGTTTTGAATAAGACGATTACTACTCATTTCACTTCGTCATCCATCTAGATTGTTGATATCTTCACAAAACCGTTGGCCGCGAAACGTTTCTCAGAACTTTGTACCAAGCTAGACATGATCGATATATATGCTCCAGCTTGAGTGAGAGTGTTGTAGAATACTATACCACATTGGTTTTCTATGTTATAGAATATTATCTCACATTGGTTTTTTATCCAATTTGCCTAAGTATCTTGTATTATATATAGGTGCTTTATGTAGTGATGAATATACAACTACAACTTTTCTCCTACATGTCTCTATACTTTTCTCCTACATGTCTTTATATTTTATTGTTCTACACTTGTGAAGGATACGAGTTTTAATAAAGTTAGTAGTGGTGTTGTTTGAGTGGATAAAATGTCCCATTATATGTTAGGTTGTAAGTGATAGAAATAGTTTTTTGATAAATAACAAGTGGTTGTGAAGTTGGATAATAAGAAGGGTAAATATCACTTTAAACTCCAAATTGAAATTTTATCTATTTTATAAAAAATATTATGAACTTAGAAATATCATTTTAAACTTTAAATTATTAATATTTTATCAAAAATGTCATAAACTTTGAGAAGTATCATTTTAAATATCTATTTATTAATTTTTTTATCAAAAATATCCGACATCAAATTTTTAGTTCCTGAAATTGGACGAGAGATATCTTCTGAAGTGACTTATCGGATAAATCTCGAGTCCATTTCATGCTTTCGAAATTCTGATATGACTCGTCGAATGAGAAGAAGATATACCTCGTCCAATTTCGAGAGCTGAAAAATGAATATATGATATTTTTGATAAAAAAAATTAATAAATTGAGGTTTAAAGTGATACTTCTCAAAATTTAAGATATTTTTGATAAAATGTTAATAATTTAGGTTTAAAATGATATTTTTTAAAGTTCATGATATTTTTGACAAAATGGTTTAAAATGATATTTTTTAAAGTTCATGGTATTTTTGATAAAATGGTTTTGTTTGAGATTTAAAGTGATATTTACCATAATAAGAAATAATGTCCTAAAAATGAAAGTGCTCGTGGATGTCGAATAAAACAATTGTTGCTATACTTATCGTGAACATATGGAGTACTATATATATATATATATATATATATATATTAAATTACTAATCAATCTCTTAAATTAAATTGAAATTCAAATTAATTTTATTACAAATCGAAATTGAAATTCTAAGAAATAAAAAGTAAGTTCCTATAAGAAATTCTAACTAAACCGAAATTTGTAAATTTTTAATGGAATCAATTTTTTCGATTTGATTTTGTATACTGATGGGATATGGTCTAACCGCTAAACCCCAACAACAGGCCCACGTGAACTGGGCCTGGCCTAGCTACTTCGGCTACACGGTTTGACCCAAAAGCCCAACACCTAAACCATATTCAAGATCAATCATATCTTATCAGATATGGAAGGAGATATTGGAGGAGATATTCAAGGAGATCGGATCACATAGTAATCTGTAGTGATCCACAACTTGTATAAATAGAGGCTAGGTTAAAGGTAGAAGGGTTAGCAACTATTTGAATACTCGAGCTTTTAGATACACTCATTGTAATCGCTTATAGTGAAAGTATTGATGAATCATTCCTCCGTGAACGTAGATCTTTCTTTTGATCGAACCACGTAAAAGCCTTTCGTGTTCTTTACTGTTTTCATAAATCTCACATACACAAGATTTATCATTGGCGCCGTCTATGGGAAACCGAGAAAAAAGCTTCGTTTTCTCATAAAATCAATGGCAAGGACTCGTGCAAATTCTAGCGCCGTGGTGGTCTTGTGACAGGCGACGAAGACCCGAACAAGCTGTTACGGTAGAGGGAAAGAGATCGCGGTGCCGATAGCAACAACACGCCTGAGGGTTACATAGAGGATCTACCTATACACCCTCAGGACCGCCGCCCTACTGAAGAGGGAGATGCCGACCTCAACACCGGTGAACAAGCGGTTCACCAATCTCACGAGTCCTCGGCGAGCCGTATCGAATTCCTCAGCGCTTGACATCGGCCAATTCCAAAACTTTCTGAGCCAAAGGACGAATGGAGCGAGAACTTCAAGAACCATGAATAGAACGCACAGATTGGCAATCACGGGCACCCGAAGTCGCTCACCTCTCCACAATAGCCGAGGACGTTCATCTCGGTGAGATAGCCGAGAACGATCGCCTCGGCATGATGTCCGAAGTCGATCACCTCAGCAAGCTGCCCATAACCATTCACCCCGGCGTCACCCGTGAGGTCGGTCACCTTCACCCCGGCGTCATCCGCGAGGTCGGTCACCTTCACCCCGGCGTCACCCGCGAAGTCGGTCACCTCAGCACAATTATCGAAGTCATTCGCCAAGACACACCCGCGAGGCCGAGCGAGGCCAAAGAGAGAAAGGCGGAGTCGATCCCCTCATCAAAGAGATGATAGACGTCGCTATCGGTCTCCCACCCTCACGAGATGGGCGAACTCCCGAGATTCGGCCGTGCAGACGGATCATCTCCTTTCTCGAGGGAAATCACGGATACACCCGCGCAGCGATATCGGGCACCCAACATCGCCGCCACGATGGCGTCGAGAGATCCTCGATTTCCTTTTGCTATACTACAAACATGGCAAATCGGGGATGTAAGATTTCCACATGTGCAAAATCTTCCCGGTGCTTGGTCTCCAACGCTGTCGTTGGTTCACCTCACTTCGCCGAGCAGCATACGGCTTGAGATCTCATGGATCGGTTCAGTGGCGTTTACCAAAGATGCCACCTCGGCAACCATCATCCGACCGCTCACCATCCGCCGAGGGCGAGGCGAGGCGATGTCAAATTTCGTCTCACGATTTATCAAGGAATCCTCAAGATCGATGATAGTAATGATCTCTACATCATCAATGCGTTGAAAGCGGGATCCGACTGGCGCGAACAAAGAAATCACCGGGGAGAAGCGAAAACGGCGGTAGCCTTTGGACCCGGTGGATAACTATGTCGAAGGGACGAGTCGGATCGTAAAAAGAAAGATATGGGACGAGCGGCCGAGAAGAAGAGGCGGATGATCGAGGAAGGGCACCGATCGTCGAAGTGCCTTCGATAGAATAAAAAGGTCGATGGGTCAGTTGGGACCTCGGCCAAATCGGCAATAATCGCTCAAGTCGAGGCGGAGATATTCGAGCTCCACACTGAGCTCTTCCCAAAACCACCTCCTATGAAAGGAGGATCCAAGAAAAGGTCGAAGGACATGTATTGAGACTACCTCCAGGGGTATGGTCACAACACCGACGACTGCAGAAGTCTAGGCTCAGAAATAGATGAGCTCGTTAAAAAAGGTGCGCTCAATAAATACCTCGACCGCACCACGAGCGAGTCGGGAAACAAGAAGCGGAGAGGAAAGAAAGGAGGTGGCAACAATTGTGGACCGACATCGAAGACCGTGCACCCCGACGATGACGAGGATGACTGTCCCAACGCAATGGAGCAAGTATACACTACCATCGGACTCCCCATAGGTACAACGAGGTCGTCATTGAAAACCGAAGCTTGGAGACCGATCCCCGAGGAGCTAAAAAAAGCGACTTGGGATGGTGAAATATCGTGTTTTCCAACGACGACCCAAGTACCGAGTTATGCCCGTCAAGATGCTATTACCATACAAGCGGTGGTGGGCAATAAGAACGTCCATAGGGTCTACATCGACATCGGCGCCTCAGCCGACATCATTTTTCAAAGCTTAGACAAACTCGAGGTCGGAGGGATCCAAATTCATCCAGCACCGTCTAAGCTACGGAGCTTCACTCAGGAGGCGATACAACCAGAAGGCATTATCACCCTTCCGATCACCGTAGGATGTGCTCCTAGGTCGGTCACCAAAGCCGTTCAATTCTTCCTGGTCAAGGCTCCCTCTCCGTATAACATCATCCTCGGAAGAGATTGGCTCTATGCCACCAAGGTCGTTTGCTCGGTCTACCACCTCACCATCAAAATACCCACCCGACATTGGGTATTGGTATCCGGGGTGATCAAGCAGCGGCGAGCGAATGCGAGGATTTCGGCTCGAGATGAGGCCTTACCTCGGGCTAGCAATTCTGTAACCTCCTCGAAGTTGTCACCGGGATGATCTAGCGGCGACCTCTAATTATATGACGATGATCCCTCCAAGGTCGTCAAGGTCGGCACCCAGGGTCCCGGTGACATTCGACAATATTTTATGCAATTTCTGAGGGAATACAGGGACGTGTTCGCATGGTCCCACTCGACATGACCGGAGTTTCACCCGAGCTCATCACTCATCGACTCAACATCGACCCAGCCACCAAACCAGTTCGACAAAAGAAAAGGACATTTGCGGCAGAGCGCAGCAAGGTGATAAGGGACGAAGTGATCGACTCGTAAAGCGAGATCCATTGAGGTTAAGTACCCAACACGGATGGCTAATCTGTCATAGTTCGAAAGCCGAGGAGGGGTGGCGATGTGTGTCGACTATACTGTAATACCCGTATTTTGTGAGAGAGAGCTTATTAAGAAGGGCATTGCATCCATACGAAAGAGTTGGTTAAGTTAGAAGCTTTTACGTTAAGCTTCGAGTTAAGACGATAGAATTTCGGCAGATTTGAGATAGAAATTTGAGATAAGATTCTTAAATCTAGTTGAACATAAGAAGACCTAGATTTAAATAGTTTTGAGATGATAGATACATGCTCAAAGAAATTTTGATTTCAGAAAATTGAGAATTTAAAAATCTATGTTTTCGTGACGTCGGCGTTTGCCGATTAAGCTCGGATTAAGAGCAAAATATTTAAAATGGTTTTTAAGGCCAAAAATATTTTTAATTATTATATTTTAATGATATTTGATGATGGAAGAATTTAGAAAGTGATTTTGAAGGATTTAAGAATAAATGGAATATTTAATTCCATTATTTGCGTAAAATGGAATTAAATCTCTATTTTTATAAAGTGAGTTCCTATTATATATTTTATAGTTTTGGAACTTTATATTGATGAAAATGATGAGTTTAAGGTGTTAAAAAAATAAGATTCAATATTGGAATTTTTGGGAATTAATTATGGAATTTTCTTGAATATTTTGGAAAATTTCATGAAAATACATTATTATTATTAATATTATTAATTACGAAAATTCCAAAGATAAAAATATGAAAATTATTTTGTGGAATTCTCTAGAATATGGTGTGTTGGCACCATTATTTTTGGGAAAAATAAAAGAAAATGTAATTAATAATGTGAAATTACTATTTTACCCTTACTAAATTATTACATAACATATACTTTTCAAAGATGATCTTCCTCATTTCTCTCCCTCAACCTCACGGTTACACACACTTGCACACACACAATTTCGAAAATTTTGGGAGAAAAATAAGAAGATCCAACCGTTGAATTTCCGATCGGTCTTCGAATAGAGGTATAATCTCGTACCGAGAACACATCTACAGTTTGAATTTTTTTAAAACATGCTTATATGTTGAATTCAGATTTTTGGTCATTTTGAAAGAATTATGATTGATTATGTTTTGTTGTTTAACGTTGAATTTGTAAAGTATATGTTTATTGTTTGAAAGTTCATGTAATTTTCGAAAATAAGGGCATGCTTGATCTTGGATATATGATGTTGTTATGGTTGAATTTCCTTCACATATATGTTATTGGATTGATATAAACGTGTTTGGAACAAGAAAAACGTTTGAAATCGAAATTATACAAAATTACCTAAAATGGCCGAAAACCCTAAGGCATATATTGATGGAATTTTGATTTTATTTGATCATTTTGACTTCATATTTTAACTCTATGATATGAATAAAGCCTAAAATGATTTATTCGGATTTTTCCGCCGACGTATTCAAAAATTGTAAAATTTTAGTTTGTCGGCGAAAATGAGTTTTTAAAGCCAAAGCTTTGATCTTTATGTTTTGATGATAAAATGATGATCTTTAATGATAGTTGAGCATGTATATAGGTTCGTTGGTGTTAGATGACATCTCACGTAAATTTTCGATGTTAGACCTAAGTGACGTCTTAAGGGGATTTTCGAATATTGACAAAGATTTGATAGTTGAAGCTTGTTATTGAGTTTCCTATGTATATTGAGACATATGTTGTTGATTTGGTGGAGGTTGGGATAATATTGGTTGATTTGGTATTGATATGGCTATGCGTTTATAAACGTTACGCTGCCGAAATTTCGTTAGAATTCGTATGTATCTGAATAAGATTAGAAGGTTTACGTGCATAGATGAATCTTATGCGCTTGTTTGGCCTTATAAAGCTTGCTAAAGTTGTTATATGTCTAAGATGTTAGAGGATGCAATGACCCAAGTGTCGATAGACCATGATATTTTGATATCGAGAAGAAATAGTCGTGTCAACGACTAAAGATTATTAATGTTCTTATTTGGTCTTGATAGGCATTTATGCCGTTTTATAAGGATAAAATATGGATAAAGAAAAAAATGGAATTGGGAATTAGTTCCTTAGCTCTAAGGAACATCCAGGTGGGTATATTATATTTTCTATAAAGATATGCTTATGCTTTTATATATTTTCAAATGATATGATATGCATTGTTCGCAAAGTTTCAAACTTAATTGACTTGCCTAAGTTTGATCATGAACATGAGCATAAGCATGATGCACTACCTATCCACGAGAAAGAAAGAAAGAATGAAAGAAAGAAAAAGAAAGAAAGAATTTACCGACGTCGGGTATGACCGTAGTTGAGAACTTTTGGGTCCAACTCGGGTATGTGATATTAAAGTGTTTGAGAAGGAGGCCTACTTCTCAACACGCATTAAGAATCCGTGGATATGGGAAGGACAGAAGAAAGATGCATACAGACATGAAACATGCATATGTATATGATATGAGCATGTATGAGCAAGTAAGTATTTATTTATGAAAGCATATATTATGGCAAGTCAAGTTTATAGCCTAAGGGCAAAGTTTTAAATGTTTTTGACGATTACCCACTGAGTGCATTTTTTGTACTCACGCCCTGCATATATTTCTAACTATGCAGGTTGAGCTCAAGAGGATGCTGGAATCGAATGCTGCACGAAGGAGCTTCTCTAAATGATTTGATTCATGAATAAGTTGTTTATATGCTAATGTTATTCATTGATGCTGTTATGTTTTGTTGCCCAGAGAGTTATGTCTTCACACATAATTCTCAACCACAATTTCCGTTGCCGAACTTTGGCCCTTACTTGTTTATGTGTTCTGCTAGAACAAAATGATCATATTCAATGCTCTGTTATGAATTAAATTGTTGATAAATTCTCAAAGTCTTCGAATCATGCTCAAATATGTACATTCTTGATAGTGGTTATTCCGTTGTGATTATTGTCCTCAGCCGTTGTCCTTCTCGTTCGATTCATTATTGTTATTTGAGGATTATAAAATCATCATTCGTTCAACTTTATTTCATCTCTTAAACAATAATTATTCGATTCGTTTATGACGAAGGTTAATGTCATCTCTTCTCTTGACACATGTTTGAGCCAGTGTTGTCGTTAAATTTCCTTCTTAACCCCAAGTCAGGGCCTAATTACCTGATTAGGTAGTCGGGTCGTGATAGAATGGTATCAGAGCAGGTTTGAATTCTAAACCTGTGAAATCTTTGTAAATTTGTGCAGTTTGTGCACAATTTTGCAATTCTGAGTTATGAATTCTTGAGAATCCTGATGTATCTTTGAAAGTCTTGTGCAGTTTATGCACCTTGAGCAAATGAATTCTTTTGAAATGTTTGATTCTGAATTGAGTAAATGAGTCAAAGAGACAATTGTTCTCGAGAGAAGCTCAGCATTCGATTCCGTCATCTCTAGCTCACGAGGTAAAAGTTTATGCTTATGATTATGGTTATAATAGGTGATGATTGAATATGTGTATGATTGAAATGAATATTGCCCATTGAGCTGAAGTTGAAGAGAAATCATGAGAAACGATAAGATGGCAGAACAAAACGAGTATGTTTCCGCAAAAGTTCGAGTATTCTCATTAGAATGATGTAAATCGTCCAGAAAGTTCAGAAGAGTGCGACTCGTTTGTTGTCAGCAACAAAGATCAAAGAGCGTTTGTATATATATATCGACGAGTAGTTTACCTTGGACGAATTTCTCGTTTGATTCTATCGATTGTGGAAAAAGACGTTTGAGCGAGACGTATCGAGATTAAATGGAAAATTTCAGTTTATTTCTGTAATGCCTAAAGAGTGGCAAGCTTGAGTTGTTGCTGTTGCCATTGATCATATTGAGTCTGGTTTTGTTGCTTGTGAGCAAGTTTATTTCCCAGACTCCTAGTCACCATCAAATTCCAATATTATTTACACTTGAGCCCCTCCTTTTGATTCATTTTTCCTATTGCTAAATGTATCTCAGTTGTTTATCAACTTCAGTTGGTTGATAATTTTTCCTTCTCCATTTGAGGATGATGATGGTGAAAACCTTGAAACCATGAATGTTAATTCCTGTATGCCTGGGCATGTTATTAAAACCTTATTCTAAAAATAGAGTCTTCCTTATCAAATGCTCAGCTAGTTATGTCTGAATCTGATGTAGATCTTGTACAAATTGATTATTCTTAAATCGATATTGAAATTGCCTTATTGATTTAGATTAATGCGGTCAGCCTTTCGCATCTCTTGAGATTCCTACATCGATTCAGTTCATTATATTTTCTTATGTTTCCAAGATTTTTTTTCCTTTGGAGATTTGAGAAAAGATTCAATCTAGTTCATCGAGACCCAAGTGTCTCAAGATTTTGTGTATGAACTCAAGTTGTACAAGTTGTTGGCACAGCACAGCTACAACCCTAGATATTGGTCATTTGACTTTCAAAGACAGCTTTTAGTGAACAGAGTGGAAGCTGATAGTTATAGATTATATCGGATGTGGTTGCCAGAGATATCAAAGCACACCCAGATGACAAAGTTTTTCCCTATTTTGTAAAGGTCCTTAGAGATGCAAATTCCTTTCCTTGATATCTATACGATCATTTTGCTATCCAACTGTTTAACTTCACATCATAACTTTGTGATAAGCAATTTTGAAAACCTTTGCGACCTGAATGTGGTTGTTGATTGAAAACCTTTATCCTGTTATTGATAAGCAAAATATGATGCATTTTGTTATTCATTTGCAATGCAGTATGTCACCCAGAAGAAGAAATCCTCAATCTGAAGGCATAAGAAAGTACATTTTTTTTTTGAAGATTTACTTGTACTTTCTCCCCCTTAAACCAATTGTAGGATTGCCGAGTCTTTATGCGTCAAGATCTTTTATCTTTTAATGAAATGGATAACCCAGCTGCTATTAAAGAATGAGTTTGCGTCAGTGAACTAGTTTTCAAGTTTGAAGAACTCCGATTAAAAATATCTCCTATGTATATCGTTTAGATGGAAAGGTCAACAGTTTCTGATGAAGATTACATCAGAAAGTTCTTTCTTTTGAGCAATTAAAGAATTTTACGTGGGAGCAATTCAAGGAAGAATTATAAGAAAAGTATACCTTGGGATTCTGCAAACAGAAAGAAATTTAGTTTACGAGCATAAAGCAAAGAAAGAAGGTTGTCGCAATATATGATCGTGAATTCTACTGATCAATTCGTGATGTTCTTTATAAAGTTGAAAAGATAAGAAGACATACGCTTTAGTTACCAAATCGAAGCGTGGGTAATAATCGATCGACTCACGAAATACGCTTATGTTATTCTGATCTCTATCACGTACGAAGTTGACAAGTTAGCTCAAGTGTATGTCGAGAGATAGTACATTTACATGAAGTGCTCGTCTCAATCATCTCGAACAGAGACTACAAGTTTACATCTCGTGTTGGACGAGTTTATTATAAAGATGAATACAAGATCAAATTTCAATACAGCTTTTATCCACAATAGATGATCAATTTAAATGGACCATCCAGACGTTAGAAGACAAGATCAGAACGACGATTTATATGGCGCTCTATGAAGTCTTTTACGATAGCAAGTGTAGATCGTCGTTTTATTTAAAACGTATTTGAAGAAGAAAGTGCTTGGACCAGAAGCGATTAAAGAGATAGTCGTAATCGTACAACAAGTGAAGACAAGAATCCAAGAAGTTATCGAGATGTATCGAACTGTACGAGATTCAAGAAAGATTGGCTAGTCGCCTACAGATAAGCATTTTCTCCGAGTTCGAAAATATTCGCGATGTGTTCTATATGCTACAGATACAAAGCTATGTGTTTAATCCAAAACACATGATACATCAAGAGAGCAAATGTTCGTGAACAAGATTTACGCTATGAAAGAAAGCCACAATGCGTCTTAAATCGACATGGAAGTTAAAGATCAGATGAGAAGGATATATTCTGAGCTTTTGCTGACGTACAAAATTTCGAGGACGAAATTTTTGTAAGGGGGTGAGAATGTAATACCCTGTATTTCTGTAGCAGAGAGCTTATTAAGAAGGGCATTGCATCCATACGAAAGAGTTGGTTAAGTTAGAAGCTTTTACGTTAAGCTTCGAGTTAAGACGATAGAATTTCGGCAGATTTGAGATAGAAATTTGAGATAAGATTCTTAAATCTAGTTGAACATAAGAAGACCTAGATTTAAATAGTTTTGAGATGATAGATACATGCTCAAAGAAATTTTGATTTCAGAAAATTGAGAATTTAAAAATCTATGTTTTCGTGACGTCGGCGTTTGCCGATTAAGCTCGGATTAAGAGCAAAATATTTAAAATGGTTTTTAAGGCCAAAAATATTTTTAATTATTATATTTTAATGATATTTGATGATGGAAGAATTTAGAAAGTGATTTTGAAGGATTTAAGAATAAATGGAATATTTAATTCCATTATTTGCGTAAAATGGAATTAAATCTCTATTTTTATAAAGTGAGTTCCTATTATATATTTTATAGTTTTGGAACTTTATATTGATGAAAATGATGAGTTTAAGGTGTTAAAAAAATAAGATTCAATATTGGAATTTTTGGGAATTAATTATGGAATTTTCTTGAATATTTTGGAAAATTTCATGAAAATACATTATTATTATTAATATTATTAATTACGAAAATTCCAAAGATAAAAATATGAAAATTATTTTGTGGAATTCTCTAGAATATGGTGTGTTGGCACCATTATTTTTGGGAAAAATAAAAGAAAATTTAATTAATAATGTGAAATTACTATTTTACCCTTACTAAATTATTACATAACATATACTTTTCAAAGATGATCTTCCTCATTTCTCTCCCTCAAACCTCACGGTTACACACACTTGCACACACACAATTTCGAAAATTTTGGGAGAAAAATAAGAAGATCCAACCGTTGAGTTTCCGATCGGTCTTCGAATAGAGGTATAATCTCGTACCGAGAACACATCTACGGTTTGAATTTTTTTAAAACATGCTTATATGTTGAATTCAGATTTTTGGTCATTTTGAAAGAATTATGATTGATTATGTTTTGTTGATTATTTATGGATATTATGATAGATTTGACGTATACGTATTGTTTAACGTTGAATTTGTAAAGTATATGTTATTGTTTGAAAGTTCATGTAATTTTTGGAAATAAGGGCATGCTTGATCTTGGATATATGATGTTGTTATGGTTGAATTTCCTTCATATATATGTTATTGGATTGATATAAACGTGTTTGGAACAAGAAAAACGTTTGAAATCGAAATTATACGAAATTACCTAAAATGGCCGAAAACCCTAAGGCATATATTGATGGAATTTTGATTTTATTTGATCATTTTGACTTCATATTTTAACTCTATGATATGAATAAAGCCTAAAATGATTTATTCGGATTTTTCACGACGTATTCAAAATTGTAAAATTTTAGTTTGTCGGCGAAAATGAGTTTTTAAAGCCAAAGCTTTGATCTTTATGTTTTGATGATAAAATGATGATCTTTAATGATAGTTGAGCATGTATATAGGTTCGTTGGTGTTAGATGACGTCTCACGTAAATTTTTGATGTTGGACCTAAGTGACGTCTTAAGGGGATTTTCGAATATTGACAAAGATTTGATAGTTGAAGCTTGTTATTGAGTTTCCTATGTATATTGGGATATATGTTGTTGATTTGGTGGAGGTTGGGATAATATTGGTTGATTTGGTATTGATATGGCTATGCGTTTATAAACGTTACGCTGTCGAAATTTCGTTAGAATTCATATGTATCTGAATAAGATTAGAAGGTTTACGTGCATAGATGAATCTTATGCGCTTGTTTGGCCTTATAAAGCTTGCTAAAGTTGTTATATGTCTAAGATGTTATAGGATGCAATGACCCAAGTGTCGATAGACCATGATATTATGATATCGAGAAGAAATAGTCGTGTCAACGACTAAAGATTATTAATGTTCTTGTTTGGTCTTGATAGGCATTTATGCCGTTTTATAAGGATAAAATATGGATAAAGAAAAAAATAGAATTGGGAATTAGTTCCTTAGCTCTAAGGAACATCAAGGTGAGTATATTATATTTTCTATAAAGATATGCTTATGCTTTTATATTTTTTCAAATGATATGATATGCATTGCTTGCAAAGTTTCAAAGTTAATTGACTTGCCTAAGTTTGAGCATGAACATGAGCATAAACATGATGCACTACCTATCCACGGGAAAGAAAGAAAGAAAGAAAGAAAAAAGAAAGAATTTACCGACGTCGGGTATGAACGTAGTTGAGAACTTTTGGGTCCAACTCGGGTATGTGATATTAAAGTGTTTGAGAAGGAGGCCTACTTCTCAACACGCATAAAGAATCCGTGGATATGGGAAGGAGATAAGAAAGATGCATACAGACATGAAACATGCATATGCATATGATATGATGATATGAGCATGTATGAGCAAGTAAGTATTTATTTATGAAAGCATATATTATGGCAAGATAAGTTTATAGCCTACGGGCAAAGTTTTAAATGTTTTTGGCAATTACCCACTGAGTGCATTTTTTGTACTCACGCCCTGCATATATTTCTAATTATGCAGGTTGAGCTCGAGAGGATGCTGGAATCAAATGCTGCACGAAGGAGCTTCTCTAAATGATTTGATTCATGAATAAGTTGTTTATATGCTAATGTTATTCATTGATGCTGTTATGTTTTGTTGCCCAGAGAGTTATGTCTTCACACATAATTCTCAGCCACAATTTCCGTTGTCGTACTTTGGCCCTTACTTGTTTATGTGTTCTGCTAGAACAAAATGATCATATTCAATGCTCTGTTATGAATTAAATTGTTGATAAATTCTCAAAGTCTTCGAATCATGCTCAAATATGTACATTCTTGATAGTGGTTATTCCGTTGTGATTATTGTCCTCAGCCGTTGTCCTTCTCGTTCGATTCATTATTATTATTTGAGGATCATAAAATCATCCTTCGTTCAACTTTATTTCATCTCTTAAACAATAAATATTCGATTCGTTTATGACGAAGGTTAATGTCATCTCTTCTCTTGACACGTGTTTGAGCCATTGTTGTCGTTAAATTTCCTTCTTAACCCCAAGTCAGGGCCTAATTACCTGATTAGGTAGTCGGGTCGTGACAATACCGACCTAAATAAGCACTGCCAGAAGGACTGTTACCCCCCCCACCCAATATTGATAAAAAGGTGGAGGCATTGGTAGGCCATGAGATCTTCAGTTTCCTGGATCTTTATAAGGGATACCACCAAGTCTTGATGAGCAAGGAAGACTCTCCAAAAACGGCATTCATAACTGACTTCGGTGTCTTCGAGTACCGAAAAATACCCTTTGGATTGAAAAACGCTGGAGCTACCTACCAAAGAATGGTGGACGCAATATTCAAAGATCACATAGGGAAGATCGTCGAGGTCTACATCGACGACATCGTGGTCAAAAGCCAAAAAATGGCAAGCTGTGTCGAGGACCTCAGTACTATCCTCCAGCTCCTCAGGTCGGCCAACCTCAAGCTCAACCCCCAAAAATGCACGTTCATGGTAAAAACGGGGAAATTCTTGGGATGCTGGGTTTCTCAAGAAGGGTTGAAGGCTAATCCCACCAAAGTGAAGACGATACTTGACATGCAAGTGCCAAAGACCGTTCGTGAGATCCACAAACTCACCGGATGCTTGGCCGCCCTCAGCAGGTTCCTATCCCGGGCTGCCGAGAAACAACTCTCCTTCTTCAAAATATTGAGGAAAGCCCCAGATTTCACCTGGGAGGATGAGCACCATGTCGCCTTCACACAGCTAAAGGAGTACCTCTCCGACCTGCCCACACTGTCCGCCCCAAAAGAAGGCGAGCTCCTTTCCTTATATCTAGCCGCCTCGGATGAGGTCATCAGCGCGGTACTTGTGCCAGATGAGCTCGGATGATAACTCCCTATTTACTTCATCAGCTGAGCTCTCAAAGGACCGGAGACTAGGTACACCAGCTTCGAAAAAATAGCGTTGGCACTGGTGAACGCCAAGCGATGTCCCCGACCTTATTTTCAAGCCCATTCCATCCAGGTACTAACTGACTTACCTCTGAGACAAGTCTTGTCAAAACCTGAGTCGTCATGACGTATCGCTAAGTGGGCACTGGAGCTCGACGAGCATGATATCTTGTACTTCCCCAGACCGGCCGTAAAGGGACAAGCTCTGGCTGATTTCCTAGTAGAAGCCAAGTTTACCGAGGTCAACCCTACCAGCGAGGTCACTCCGACCTCAACACTTACAACGGAGGAACATGCCCTCAACTTACCTAAGGGCTGTTGGCAAATGTATGTGGACGGAGCTTCATGCAAAACAGGTAGCGGGGCAGGCATCTTGCTTCTCGGCCCGAAAAAACAAGAAGTAACTTATGCACTTCGTTTCTCCTTCCCGACCACAAACAACGAGGTGGAATATGAAGCACTAATCTCAGGACTTCGTCTCGCAAAAGAGTTGAAAGTGGAAAAAATCCAGATCTTTGGAGATTCCCAGGTGGTGGTAAACCAGGTCTTAGGGAAATACGAGGCCAAAGAGGATAGGATGAAGCAATACCTTCAGAAAGCAAAAGAAATGCTGACCTATTTCAGGTATTTCACAATTCACCGAATCCCGCTAGGTGAGAATAGCCGAGCTGACGTCCTCAGCAAATTAGCCTCGTCATCAACAAATCCACCAGTGGAGGAAGTTCAATCCAGAGGTATCGAAGAGCCCCACATCGGCGTCATCACAGAGATCGAACCGAACTGGATGACTCCTATACGAGCTTACCTGGAAGAAGGCGTGCTACCACAAGATCGGCTCGAAGCCAAAAAACTGATGATCAAGTCCCAAAAATATCTTGTTCATGAAGGTACTCTCTACAGGAAATCCTACCTCCAACCCCTCCTGAGATGCCTTGGGCCAGAAGAGGCGGACTATGTACTAAACGAGATTCACATGGGATCTTGTGGAAGCCACATCGGGTCACGAGCTCTCTCAAAGAAAACGCTGAGGTCAGGATATTATTGGCCCACCCTCATCCTAGACTCGGCCGAGCTCGTCAAGAAGTGTCCGAAGTGCCAACTCCATGCCACAGTCAAGAAGCTACCTCAAACCGACCTCAGTAGCCTACAAAGTCCATGGCCTTTTATGCAGTGGGGAATCGACATCGTTGGTCCCTTCGACCGAGCACCGGGACAGCTTCGGTATTTGATTGTAGCCATAGACTACTTCACAAAATGGGTTGAAGCGGAGACTCTTTCAAATCTCACAAGCAAAAGGATCCAGAACTTTGTTTGGAAAAGTATAATTTGCCGCTTCGGCATACCACACGTCTTGATCTCGGACAACGGCACTCAGTTCGTCGACAAAAATTTCAGAGAATGGTGTGAAGAGCTCCAGATTAAACAATAGTTCACCTCGGTTGCACACCCACAGGCGAACGGTCAGACCGAAGTGACAAACCGTACAATCGTATAAGGATTGAAAAAGAGGCTAGATCGAGCTAAATGGGATTGGGATGAAAATCTCCCTCAAGTCCTCTGGTCATACAAAACGACACCTCGGACTTCCCACGGTGAAACACCCTTCAGCTTAGTCTACGGCACCGAGGCTGTTATACTAGCTGAGATCGGTGCCCCGAGCCCAAGAACACTTCACTTCGCCCAGCAGGGCAACGAGGAGAACCTATGAGTCAACCTCGATGTTCTAGAGGAAAAACGTGAACTCACTTTCATCAATGAAGCCAAGTACAAATGCCAGGTCGCAAAGTACTACAACAAGAGGGTGAAAGCCTCCACACTCCAAGTAGGCGATCTCGTCCTACGAAATAATGAAGCCAGTAAAGCCGAGCGCCTTAATAAATTGGACCCAACATGTGAAGGCCCATACCGCGTCCACGAGGACCTCGACAAAGGGGCCTATAAGCTTGCTCACCTATCTGGTGCACTTATCCCCTGAACCTGACATATCACCCACCTGAGGAGGTATTTTACATAGCTTTCATTTCACGTCGGCATTATGTTAGCCCTCTTTTTATTTTTTCCAAGGCACGATGTCGTTTACTTATCAATAAAACATCTTTTTTTATTATGAGTGGATTACTTCGTCCTATCTTATATCTATGTGAAAATCCGTTTTCACCTCGGGTGGAACACACCTTACCTTCAAAAGGGGACGCCTTTGCGAAGATGACACACCTACAAAATGGGTACTCAATTAAGCACGCGTCAGGGGACCACCCCTATCGATATTTCTCGACAAACAAGGCAGGCATACAGATTACTCATTAATTTGAACATCTACATGCAAACGACGTCCAAATCGGATCTCGTACAAGCAAGGCATACAGATTACTCATTAATTTGAACATCTACATGCAAACGACGTCCAAATCGGATCTTGTACAAGCAAGCACACAGACTACTCATTAATTTGAAACATCTACGTGCAAGGCATACATATTACTCATTAATTTGAACATCTACATGCAAACGACGTCCAAATCGGATCTCGTACAATTTATACCTCTTTATTGGGAAGATATACACTTCGGTACAAAGTCTAAATACACTTACGACTAAAACCAAGTCCTAAGCTATATTTGTACCTCTTTATGGGAAAAATATACACTTCGGTACAAAGTCTAAATAAATTTATGACTAAAAATCAAGTCCTAAGCTATATACAGATCACTCGGGTTTCCGAGCTGCACCTCGCCAAGAATCACTGAAGCTACACCAGTTCGAAACAAAATCTCCGGGTTGACGATGAATACCCGGGATGAACTCAGTGCCTTCAACCCAGTCAATGAGGTCGGCGTCGCCAAGACCTGCTCCAGACGCTCTTTAAGCGAGCACGAGGCCCCGACCGAATGGATGCCCACGGGCCGAGGCGAACTCTCGCCTCTTGATCTCGCCATCCCACCAGGGCTACGACCTCGACCCCGACCTGACATCCTTCCTCGCCGACCTGATATCCTCGCTCGTCCAACTCCCGACGATGGGGCCCGACCACGAGAAGACATTTCCGACATGTCTGAACCCATTAGTCAGAGCACCTCGGCATGGTCCATATAGCCGCCGCCCACTTCGACTTCTTTAACTCTCACATCGGTTGGAGCTTGACTGCGGGGCACGGGCATGCGTCGCTTGCGGACGATCTCTTAAAGCTGGAGGCACTTGACCAGTTCCTCCAGGCAATCTTTAAAGCTCTTGCTGTTGGGCCCCTCCTCGTCCCTTAGTACCATGCCTTCGGTGAACAGGAGTTGAGCTCGGTCGTCTATCTCGGATATGGTAATACCACCAGATCGGTGGATCACCGCCTCATATTCAGCATGCTCTTCCGAGACCGCGCCAACTTCTCTTGCGCCAGCTCGAGTTGTTCTTCACATTGTATCAAGCGCCCTTGAAGGCCGTCAGCAGAGACATCCACCCCCTGGACCTCGAGATAAATAATTCTCAGCTTTAAGGTTTCGTTCTCTGCCAGAAGGCGGGTCACCTCGCGTTTAGCCACCTGAAGCTGCTTTTTCAGCCCGGCTGGCGATGCCGTGCTACCGACCCCAGTGACTTGACTATCCATGCTATGCAAGGTCTGCGTCAGCTCGGCAGCACGGCTCCTCCAGAACATCACCTCCTCATTCTTCTCAGCAAGGGCACCTCGGACCTCTTTCAACTTGGTCAAAAGATCGTGATCTAGCCCAATGTATTGAGAAGACGAGTGCTAAAGCAAGAGAAAACACATTCATTTCAAAAAGATGTATTTATTATTCACAAAGTGGGAATTTGTACAAAGCTCGGGATCCTAATGACCCCGACGATCAAACCTATTACAAAGGTCCACTGACCTGAGCCTCTTGGTGGGGCTCACTAGAAGGAAGACCCGAGCTCGGCCCAACGCCCGCCTCGGCCGTGCTTGAGAAGGAGTTCACAAGCTCCGTGTCTTCCTCCTCCTTGCACTGGGAGACGGCCTCGGCCGTCAGGAGAGAAGTGGAGGCCGCCAAGGTCTCCAGCAAAGGGAAGGACCCTGCCTCGGCAATCACACGAGCGTAATCCTTCTACTGCGCCCTGGGATCGACCTCGACCCAGCCATGCCTGACCTTGTCGAAGTCAGGCATCTTCGCCGCCAACTCCTCCAGGTGGTCGGACACCACCTGCGTCCTGAGCACGACAGCCAGGTCAGAGATGAAGGCGGAGAAGATCTCCGATTCGATGAGCCTGCTGGCAAAGGCCTTCAACATCGGCCCTTGCCCCGCCAGTAGGACACTCTTCTCTTCAGCGAGCCTCTTCTCCGCCTCGCCCACGGCCGACGCCACAGCCGCCGCCGTCTCCTCTCGTGCTTTCTTCAGCTCGGCCTGGGCCACCTCCAAGGCCCGAGTCTTCTTCTTCAGGGCGGCCTCAGCAGCGGCCCTTGCGACCTCGAAGATCGGCCTCGCGGCCTCGGAAGCGAGCCTCGCGCCTCAAGCGGCCGCCCTCTCCCTCCGGGCGTTGTATCGAGAGACGCCCTCGATAATGAGATCGGCAATCCGGTGCATATCCTCGGCCGTACGGTGAAGATCCTCCGCCGAGGTCGCATCCTGAAAATCACACAGTAAGAAACACATAGTGGAAGAATATAACGGCATACACGATATAAATCTATACCTTTGGGAAGGATATATGGGAGCTTGTAACCGGCACCTCGTACGTAATCCTGGTACGGGTGTCTTCTGCCGAGATCGGATCTGACCTCGGCTGAGGTGCCGTCATCAGTTGGCTGAGTTCGGCCACCACTTTGAGTGGCTTGTTCGTCTCAGTCAACCTCGCCTTCTTCTTTGGCCTCGGGCTCGGTGACCGTGCTGGAGGCGATGAAGCCGCCACCACTGCCTTCTTGCGTGCATCGAGCTTCACTGCACAATAAAAAGAGGAGTTGTTTAGCACAATGAAATCAGTAATATGAAGATATAAGGAAAAAAGGGGGTGCCCTCACCCCGATCCGACCCCTATCCGGAAGCTTCCGACCTATAAATGCTCAGCCCGACATCATTCAGGTCGTCCTCATTGAAACTACAAGATATTTCACCGAACGTGTTGAGATAATCTTCTATGGCACCCAAGGCCTTACACTTCACATCCCTCATCTTGCCCAGGCCCCAATTTTAACCCGGGTGCTCATCAGCCCGCGAAAAGAAAAACTTACTTTGCCACTGGGGCACCTTCGAGGGGGCTGTCACCCTGAACGCCTGCCGAGGTGACAAGTAGTACACACCTCCTGTATTCTTAACGCTAAAAAAACGCATCAAGACTTCGAAAGAAAGCTTCTCACTGAGGCCATAACAGGAAAAACCTAGCCCAACCACCGACCTAATGGAGTTCGGGGTCAACTGGCATATCGGGATTTGAAAATATTATTGGATGCTCAAAAAAATGGGGGCCAATGGGAACCTAAGACCGGCCTTCATGGCGTCAACATACACGGTAATAAATCCCTTCGGAGGGGCCATAGCTCTATCCTCGGATCGTGGCAGACACCACCATGCATCCGCGGAATATGGATTTCCTTTGTTATTCTATACAAATCAACGACGGTCAGAGACGACCTAGCGTCCCTGACCTTGTACTCATCCCAGACAGAGGGTATCACGGAACCCTAACGCTAATACCCCTAGACCTACCCATCAAGGTATGGCAGGTATAATCCCTAATCTCGTACTCACTATCGGGGGAGGAAGATGATCGTGCAGATCCAGAAGGCGTAGAAGAGGAGGAGGAAGACATACTTACTTTTTCAAATATGACTTTTCTTCAACTTCACAAGGTTCTGAAAGATGATCAAAAGCTTCTCCGATTCGAAAATTCTCTCTGAGGATAAAACAAATGAAGATGAAGGAAGTGAACAGTTTCTTTATCTCTAGCCTATTTAAAGTACAAATAGGCGCCCAAAACCGCCTATTCAACTTTCCACGTGGCAAACCATGACTTGACGTGAGGCAGACGCGCGCATGGTTCGAGCGCCAACTAACCGCCTGGCACACATGACGTATTCTAGGACGCGCAGACATGCAAGTCTAATCGTGCAATCATCACTCTGGCTTCAGCCCGGTCAACTAAGTTCGGACCTCGGTAAATTGTATAAATCATTCCAGAACAATCCATCTCAGTTCGGACCTCGGCAAACTGTTCGATTCAATCCGGAACAGCAAATCGCCAGCTTAGTTCAGACCTCGGTATTCTATCAACGAAAGGACACCACCATCCAACTTTGGATAGCTCAGTTTAGACCTCGGCATTCTCCTAACGAAAGACAACGCCGTCCAACTTCAACCCGGTTACCCACCTTGGTACGTCGTCCAAATCAATCTGGACTTCGACAAATCACCCAGTCAGTTCGGACCTCGACGTTCTCCTGACAAAAGGATATCGCCATCCACTTCGGAGAACTCAGTTCGGACTCAACAAATGGTCCAGCATAGTCCGGAACGGCGAAACATCCAACTCAGCGCGGACCTCGGCAAATCATCAGATTCCAACCCCAACATCAAAAAGGCAGGAAAATCCTCGACGATGACCGCAGCCGAGCAACAACCAACCTCGGCAAAATACATCCTTCACCTCACCTCGGTGTAGTTGTTACTCGACTAACTGGGGGGGCTATGATGGGATATGACCTAACCGCTAAAGCCCAACAACAGGCCCACGTGAACTGGGCCTAGCCTAGCGACTTCGGCTACATGGTTTGGCCCAAAAGCCCAACACCTAAACCCTATTCAAGATCAACCATATCTTATCAGATATGGAAGGAGATATTGGAGAGTTAGCAACTATTTGAATACTCGAGCTGTAGTGATCGGATCACATAGTAATCTGTAGTGATCCACAACTTGTATAAATAGAGGCTAGGTTAAAGGTAGAAGAGTTAGCAACTATTTGAATACTCGAGCTTTTAGATACACTCATTGTAATCGCTTATAGTGAAAGTATTGAGGAATCACTCCTCCGTGGACGTAGATCTTTCTTTTGATCGAACCACGTAAAAGCCTCTCGTGTTCTTTACTGTTTTCATAAATCTCGCATACACAAGATTTATCATACACCATAATGTATAAGTTTCGTAATGGGAAGACGTTCGAATTTTCATATAATTTTATGAAAAAAATATAAAAAAAATGTCCCAATGTTTGAACATATTCTTGAAAACAATCTCGGTGTTCAAAATGCAAAATTTCGATACCTACATTTAGATATCGTCACAAAATACCACGGAACACATTTTTCGATCTCAAAAAATCTATAAAGTAATTCATCCGTCCATCAAAAATTTACATTGTTTTTTATTACACAAGTTTTAATAAATTATATTTAGTGAAGAAGGAGTCTCACATTGTAAATGGAAAAAAAAAAGTTTAATAGAAAAAAATACAAGCTTTTAATGAACTGATCAAAAAAAATTAAATGCAAGCTTTTAGTGGACAGAGAGAGTATGATTTATCATTTTTCCACTACGCCTCAGATCTAATCGGTCTCGGCTGCCTACTGCTATCAACATAACATGTCAATTTTCGAAACTAAGAAATGTGGTTGAGAATATATTTAAATAATATTTAAATTAAAATTTTACTTCTTAAATGTTCGGATATTTTTCAAAATACACTTAATCATTGGGATGATTTATAATATATATTTTCTCTAGTTGCATACAACGGGATGATTTATACTTCCTCCATCGGCTCAAAATTTTTGACACAGACTATGGGAGATTGTATTTTGTAAGTAAATTAGTGAGATTTATGGAATTTAAGATATTTTTATATGTAAAATGATTCATTTTTTAGAATGAACCAACAATAATAAAGTAACCCAAAAAGGAAAACGAGACAATATTTTTGGGATAAGGGGAGTAATATTTTTCTCGTTAAATATGCCTTAATATATATAAGATTCGTAAATACTACCTGATAAACGTGCATTTTACACGTTTATTGTTGATATTTAAAGATAATTTTAAATCTATAAAGTGCGTTTATGTCTTGGATCTCAATGCTTTTACATATTTTTGGAAGATATTGCTCTTGAGTTCCGTTTTGGTGTTTTGTAGGCTTATAAGTTGAAAACCGAAGCATGGAATAAAGGACGAGCAGACGAGGGTGAAATGAGGGCCTAGCGACCGCCTTCGCGGCAGCGAGTCATCACCAGCGAGCGCGAGCGCATGCGCCCGAAAGAGATGTCTCGCGACCGGCCTAGTTAGGTCGGCCGCGAGGAAACGCTAGCACACGCGAGACGAAGGCCATGCACGCGAGCACTCCCAGCGGGCGCGAGACGTGCCCGCGACGATTTTCCATACGACGCGACCACACCTAGTGACCGCGAGGTGTGGCCGCGAGGCAAGTACGCACGCGAGCCCATGCCGAGATTCTGAAGGACGGCCGAACGAGGATGTTCCCTCGCGACCGAGCTCGCGACCGCGGTCGCGAGGCATGGCGGCAGACTCCAAAATTAGGGTTTCAGTCCTAATTCTATAAATAGGGCATTACCCCCTCGCGCCCCCAAAATTCCCCATACCTGTTTTTAAACGTTTTTGTCCAGTTTTTCATTATTTTTCCTTCTTTTGCACTCTAGCTTTGATTTAGATTCATTCTAGCATTAGTTCTACGCATTGTTAACGCTTCAGAACACTTTTGTCTGAACAAATTCCATCGTTTTCCCGTTTTCCGTTGGGTTTGGATACGAACCCAACCATTGTTCTCAGACGTTTTCCTTCGGGTTTGATCTATTTAATTCGTATTTTTATGATTATTTCGTATTTAATTTCGTTATTTATGTCTAGCTAATTTCTGTTCTAATCCTAGGGTTTGCATGATTCTATCCTATATGTTGTGATTCCTGCTATTGTTATTTACCTTCCAGGCGTTGATTCATGATTCTTGGTGCTTAATTATATGTGTTGATTTATAATCAATCTTGATGCATATCATAGTTGCTAGTTAATTACGTAACAGTTTTAATTGTCAATCGATCTTGAATGCATGATACGGATAAGCCTTGAGTCGAATCGAGATAGGAACATTCGTAGGAAGCATATTCTTTGTGATCCTTTTGGAGTTGCTTATTTTCCTCTAGAGACGAATAAAGAATAGGAAAATTAGTAATCAATCTGTCACAATTCACTACAAAAAAATCGATCAACGACGGAAAATTCCGTCAAGAAACCTGTCGATCCGTCGCTAAATGGATTAGCGACGGATTAGCGACGGAATTTGGGGTCGCCTGAAACCCGTTGGTAAACGTTTAGCGACGGAATTATGTTCGTCGCTAAAAATAGCGACGAACAATGACGGAAAATTCGCCGCTAATCTGCGACCCAAGAACGGCCGTCGATATAAATATCGCCGCACGCGATGTTAATCCGTCGAAGTTAGCGACGGATTAACGACACACTTATTCCGTAGCTAAACGTCCGCCTCTAATCCGTCGTTATTCGACTCTAATCCGCCTCGATCCGTCATAATTGGCGACGGAATAAAGTCCGCCGCTAAATTTATAGTTTTTTCTATTGCGTAAAAATATTCCGTCAGAACCGTCGTAGAATCGTCTCTAGTCCGTCGCAAGTCCGCCGCAATTTATCGTTGGTTCAGTTATTTCACGTTGTTAATCCGCCTCTAAACCGCCTTAATTCCGTCACTAATCCGCCGCTATATTAACGCTTCGTGACATGACTTCAATTTCAATTTTTGACAACAAACTGTTTTCAAACAACCAACCCAAACAAATATACAAACAACCAATTCCATCCAATTCGCCTATTCAATCCAACCAAACAAACCAATTCCAACCTCCAACCAATTCCATCCATACAATACAAACTATGAAAACAAACCAATTCAATCCAGATAATACAAACTATCGAAATAAACCAATTCAATCTCGACAAGAAGCTATTCCAATCCAAACAAAGCATTTCAATCCAAAATACAAGAATATCCAAACAATCCCATAAAAACAATTCTAAATCATGCGATAAGTTAACAAATTCATAATACAACCCGAATATGATGAGGTGAGGAAAACGGAGCTCATATCACGAGGGGGGGGAAACGGAGCTGGCCATGAAGCGCCTAGGCCTCCGCCGAGCGCCTTTTGAGCTCGAATCTGTTCTTGCACGCTATCTCGCCTCGCCTCAGCTTGCATTCGCCTCAGATGATGCGCTGCTGCTGCTCACCGCTAATCGGGCCTCCGGATCCAATATCATTGTTGATAAGCGGTGGGATCAGCAGTCGGGCACTCTCCACCGAACGAGACGACGCCGCTCGCATGTATGCCCGTGATAGAGAACCAGCCCAAACATCCTATTCTTTTTCTTTGAGGAGCTCCCAAGGACATTTTTGAGAATTTGAGTCCTATCTGGCTGCCTCATCACTCCCCAGATTGGCTCAACTGGTCACCGTTCCTCAACCCGCCTCGTAATATAATTTCATACAATTATTATTTAATTAAATGCTCGTTGTTGCGCTTAACGAATATACTTACCGCGATACTCCGAGCTTTCCGTCTCAGATAGCTCCTGCCGTCGGTGGCATGATACTCGAATACATCCCACCGACATCTTCTACGGCCACTCCACGCCTTCGCCTATAAATAAGTCAAACAAATTAAATAATTAATAAGTATCACGATTCTTAAATAAATTTACTATATCTAAAACTTCAAAGTATTTTACAATCTCTCGTGATACTGAGTGCAGTAGCGTGAGCCACCCCGATGCTTGACTATCCCAAGACTTCGCCATCCGCTCGGACATCCTGCTGTCGCGGGCCTTGCCGCTTCTCGACGCCCCGTCCGAGCTCAATATGCCTTCCAATTATCCCAATCTCGCTCTGTGGATAAATGGAGGTGGGTTCAGCGAGTCCTTCGCCGCTTGATCTTGTGAACAAGATCTTTATAGCGCTCGCGCCTTTTGCGCACCAAGAGGAATAGATCAGGCATCATCCATCGTATCATCCCAATAAAAATATTTCGCAAAAATATATGATTACAATATGCAAATTAAGGTCAAATCATAAATTACTTCGTATAAACAACACGAACCTCGAATTGATCGAAATAAATCTGCTTGAACTCTTGGGGTACCAATTTCCAATTGAAGCCAGATTCATGAATCTACGGAATGACTCGTAATCACGCTGGCTATATCATTGCTCGGACACAAAATGCTTCAATTTATAGGAAATAAAGACATCGAATGCTACAATTTATTTAAACCGAGACATACAAGAGATAACGCCATACCCATTCACAATGGCTATCTTCTTCATCCTCTCTAGATGGCACTCCACCACCGCCGAGGGGCGGGATCAGGAGAGAGGCTCCATGCCTTCTTCTAGGTCTGGCGGGTGAAAGCGACGGCGTGTATGACCGAAGTGCCTCCTACGTGATGACATCTGCAAACAAATGTAAAAATATCAGATTAAAATTCACAAATAATACATATCATAACGTTTTGTGTGCATACTAGAAAATAAAACGCTTTGTGCATACTAGTGACAATTATCGCTGTCTTCATCATAACGCTTTGTGTGCATACTAAAAATGCTATAAATTCACAAATAATGCATATCATAATGTTTTGTGTGCATACAAAAAATGCTATAAATTCAAACCCTATTCATCGTCGCCATCATCATCATCCAATGTATGATTATCTTCCGACTGACAATTCAACTTCATCATCCTCATTATCGATGTCTCTTCAATGTCTATGAGTGTACCATCAGATGAACTAGTGTCGTGTCCCCATCCACAACGACATTAGTAATCGAACCTAATGCATCCTCTTGAAAGGGAAGGTACTATCGATCGCGTAACTCTCATCCGAAACTTCCACATTAGATCGAGCTTAATTTTGCATACTTCCCACCACTCTTTCATAGATTGTTTTAAACTCGATATGCACAATAGTATACTTGAATGGCTTGATTGGCGAGGATAAACGGTTCGAACTTGTTATATCTTACGGTATGATTTATCGAAACCAACTTGTACTCGGAATGAATTGATAACCCCAATCGTGAAGGATCAAACCACTCGCATCTAAACAATGTTGTGGTCTTCGTTGGTAGCCCGTGATATTCCAACTCACAAACCTCTAATAATCGCCCATAAAATCGAGTTCTTCGTTGGTACCATAAGTTTCACCTTTAATGCACACTCCACTATTCATAGTTGATCTTTGTGACCCATGTTCTAATGTGTGAAATTTGTAACCATTTATATAATACCGGCACGCCTTAATTAGAGTCAAGGCCCTTTGGCAAGAGACAATATGAACGGATTCACAATGTTGTTAGTATGATTTGACCTATTATTAGTAAAAACTATTAGAATGACTAAACGCATATATTAAATATTTTCTACTAATAATCATCGTAACACTCACATATGCCTCAAACCAAAACGGAAGTCTCTTTCAATCGACCTTGAATATCGTAGCTAGAGATCAATGGATTTGATCTTTTCACATCTTCGTGAATAAACCACATCAACATATATTTACGAGCCTAGTTAATAATAACAATAATAATAATAATGTGGAATGAATTCTAAGAAAACACGACACTTACGCCATGTAAATGTCTCGCAACTTCAACACAGCTTGAGCAACACGATAAACGAAAGCAAGATCATATTCTCTACTATCCAAATATCTCGCTGACATATTTCCAAAAGGTCCGCCATCTTGCTTGAAGATTTGAAGCATATCCGATAGTCTTCGTGCTAATCTCCGCCGACCATGATGCAAATCTCGAACTTCGTTCTTACGTGATCATCAAAATAATACGAGCAAAATGTCGATGCTTCTTCTACTAAGTAAGCATTGCGGATAGAACCCTCAACCCCGGCTTTATTTCGTGACGTTGTTCTTCAACTTACGTAGTATCTACAAAATTTAGAACGTTGTTCTTCAATTTATATATATATATATATATATATGTGTGTGATAATGTACGAGCAAGACTTTCAAATGGATACATCCATCGGTATTGAGCAGGCCTCGCAATACGGGCTTCATCACTAGATGAACCGGAAGATTTTCCATGGAGTCAAGAAACTAGGGGAAAATGCGCTCAAGCTTGCATAAAATCACTGGAATATTTTCTTGGAGCTCGCATGCATCATCGAGCCCTATGTTTCGAGAAGTTAAATCTTTGAAGAATAAAGATAATTCTACTGTTTTCCAAACATCAGCGGGAGAAGTTCGCGAATGCAATCGGTAGAATTCATTTGCATGAAAATGTGACACCATGACTCTTCATCCCAAACATCTTCGTTTTGTCATGTCTACACATCTACCCATGTTCAAACGCATCTATCTGGAAATCTTAAACCTCTTACCCACTCACATAAGACTTTTTCTCACGATTGTCAAGTGTATAAGAAGCCTTTGGATATTTTCCCGTTGATTCATTCATCGTCAACTCGTCTCAGAGCAAGATAAATTAAGTTCTTCTCTAGATTTGCTCGTATCTTTGTCTTCCCTCGACATTCATGACCGTGTTGAAGACATTATCGAACACATTCTTCTCTATGTGCATGACATCCAAATTATGCCGAATCAAAAGAGAACTCAAAGAAGGTAGATCCCTAAAATACTTTTCTTCCATCCGCCCAAACCGCTGATATTCTCGCTATTTATTTCATCACCGCCAATCTACATTACGGAGACTAGTCCCATACCCATAATTAGTGATGTAAGCTCATCTCCCGATCGCGCTTCGGTGGATCGTTAGTAATCACCGTGTTCTTCTCGAAACCTCTTCGATCCCTTCGAAATGGGTGATTAGGAGCTAGAAATTTACGATGGTTATCAAACCATGACCGCTACCACTTTTAGCTAAAGTAAAGCATCGGTATACTCCATGCAAGTCGGACAAGCTAATCTTCCGGTGTGCACTCCATCCGCATAACATAGAGTATGCAGGAAGTCACTAATTGTCCAAAGTAATGCAGCGTGCATTTGAAAATTTCGCTCAACGATACATCATAAGTAAAACGCCGTCATCCCACAAATCTATTAACTCGCTATCAATGGTTGCAAGAACACATCAATCTTCTCCTTCGGATTACGCGGTCCCGCACTAAGATCGTAAGAAACATGTATTGCTCCTTCATACACACCACGGGGAAGATTATAAGGGTCAATATAACGGGCCATGATGAATATTGCTTTCCGATTGATCGAATGGCTGAAAACCGTCGATTGAGAGTCCCAATCGCACGTTACTAATTTCGATGCAAATAAGGAAACTTCGTGTTCAAATGTTTCCATGCAATTGAGTCTCGCGGATGACGATGACCCCATCATCGACCGACGATGCATGCCAACGATATTTTCTCGCTGTAGCATTGGATGCATATAATCTCGTAGTCGAGGAGTTAGAGGAAAATAATACATCTTTTATATGCTACTTGTGCTTTCCGTCGACTTCCACCACTCGAGTATTGCTCTTGAAACGAGGATGGTTACTGTAATTTGCACTCGTCAATTCGTAATCTTGGCGCCAATAAATCATGCAATTAAATGGACAACAATCAATTTTGTGTACAGCAACCCCATGCCACGCAACAATCTCTTCGTCTTGTAGAAGTCATCAGCACGCACTTCCATCCGATGCGACTCTTTCATCGCCTCGATATTTGATCAAAACCCTTCTCGAATGTTGTTCTCTGCTTTCCAACTCGTAAGTCGAGCCACAAATGATAATTGTGTATGATCCGAGCAACCCGCCACAAAGGTTTATCGGCAAGATTCAACATATCGTAAAATTTTTTGCATCGAATTTGGCTCCTCTTCGATCTCGACAAATTGAACGTGGACCCGAAAGATCCACTACCATCGTATGATACGATTTGGTTGACGGTTAACATCCGAATCCACAACATTGTGCCTACTTGTGGTTGTCTCTCCTCGAAATATCCATGTGTGATAATTTGAATAAACCAAATTTTGATGTTGATATCGCATAGTATCTTTCTTCTCGATAAGGTATATTCTTACACTTCTTACACTGACACTTGATTTTCTCTCCATCCATGAATAAAAACCGAGCACTAGCGAATTCAATAAAACTTTCAAGTCCATCTCGAAATTCAATATTTAATCCACCAACCGAACTAAACCTCTTATACATCCACTCACGATTGTCATTCATTCTTCAAGCTCCTAATTATAAATAATTAATTAAATATGTTCAACATAAGTTGTACAATATAAACTAATTATACACTCATAACTTAGGAATATGTTAATTCATCTATGAAGTAGTTTCTGTGATGACATCCTCATACAAGGACATATATGGACCACACTCATTTAGAAAATGTGATCACACTTAATTATTAAATAATTATGAAATATGAAATTTATTATGGTGGTGGGTTGTGGGCTAAGATTTTGAGATCGATTACGACGCTTAAGGGAAGAATAAGGAGATGGGTTTGTTTTATTTAAAAATGGAGATGGGTTTGGGTTATTAATTCATAAAATTTCAATTCAACCAAACTCATCCAAATTTCACCAATTCATCACCATATGCATAATTATACACTTAACAACTCAAAACATCTCACTAAATGATGAATTTATCATCCCAATTCACATCCAAGTTAAACATATTCACACCAAGCTTATCAATTTCTCGCAAACATTTTTATCAAACACCACATATGCGCATGTTAACTCATTTAAACGATGAATTTATCATCCCAATTCACATCCAAACTTATCAATTTCACAAGCCCAAATCACAAGACTAACATTCAATGCATCATTTTCACTATCAATTCGATAAACTCAATTCAATTTTCACTATCAATTCAATCCATCATATATAATATTTTCACTATCAATTCAATATCATATATAATATTTTCACTATCAATTCAATACATCATATAATAATTTTAACTATCAATTCAATATATATAACAAATATATAACAAAATAAAACCAAACAAACCAACCCGACGGACGACGGTGATGAGGTGGGGCAGGCAAGGGCGGGCGGTGGGATGGCAAGACGGCGTGCAAGGCGGCAGGGGTTGGGGCTGTGGTGTGGGGGTGGGGGTGGGGCTGGTGTGGGGTGGGGGCTTGTGGTGTGGCGGTGGGGCGGCGGGTGGGGGGGTGGGGGTGGGGGCGCGGCGGCGGCGGGGTGGAGGTGGGTGTGGGCGGGGGCGGGGGTGGGGGGGGGGCCGGGCTGGGTCGGGGCGTCGACGTGGGCGGCAGAGGCAGCGAGGCAGTGGTGGTCGCACCAGCAGCGGCGTGGGGTCATGGGGTTGGGGAGGGAGGTTCAATTTCGATATGAAATTGGGAAGGCCCGTCTGTAATTAAACTTTTAGCGGCGGATTAGCGATTTTAATGATCCGTCGTTATATTTAAAACCCCAGAACGACGGATTAACGACGGACTAATGAATTTAACGACGGTATAAGTTTAACGACGAAACATATCCGTCGTTAATTTACGTCTGTAATATAAAAATCAAAATATTTTAATTTAACGACGGACTACATTCCGTCGTTAATTAGCGACTCACATTACTTACGGATATTCCGACGCTAAAATTTTGGGAATAAAAAAATTCAAAATTAAAATTAACGACGGATTTTGTCCGTCGTTAAATTAAATTAAAAAAAAAACTAAAAAAATCCGCTTATTTTACGACGGATTAGCGACGGAATTTTTATCCAATTTAAAAAAATAACAAAAAAATTAAATTTAACGACGGATAGTGTCCGTCGTTAAATTTAACGACGGAATAGCGACGGAAATTCCGTCGTTAATACTTCGCGCGAGAAATCCCCGCCATGTTACGTCTCTGATCCGTCGCAAAAAAAATTCCTCTTTATTCCGTCTCTAATCCGTCGCTGATTCACGACCCGCATTTCGGCCGTCGCTAATCCGTCGCGGATCGGCTGTATTTTTGTAGTGATTGTCGTAACTGAAGTTGTTGGCTACATATGTGATCTTCCATCTTGTCTGGATTAAAACGGTTAATAATAAGCAGGATAAACATACATTGTGGATAGGATTAGTGCATCCCTAGGGTTAGTCTTTATCTCTTATATTCATCTTTGAGTATTTATTGCCTTTGTTTATTTTCAAGTAGTTACCTTTGCTTTAGATTTAATTATCTGAAGCCATAAACCTTTTAAACGATATTCTGTTGCTTGGATAATGATGAAGGATTAGAGAGTTAGCTTTTGTGTTTTCGGATTGCAATCCCTGTGGATACGATACTCGACTTACCATATACATCGTGCATTATTTTTCGTGCGATCAAATTTTGTCGATCAAATTTTGGCGCCATTGCCGGGGATTGTTAAGATCACATAGGAATAATTTGACGATTTGGATTTATTAATTCAAGTTATATATTATATTATTTATTTATTCTTGTCAGAGTTAAGCTCTCTCTTTCTCTCCAGGTAGTTTATGATCACAAGGTCCCAGGGACATCCTGAGAAAAATCTTGACCCAGAGATCGAAAATTCCCAAAGGAGAAGGAGACGAGAGAGAAGAAGGGCTACAATGGCAGCTAATCCACAGAACGGGGGCATTCCTCCTGAGCAAGCTGCACGCATGCTAGCCGATTTCGCAGAGATGCAGCGCCAGATGGCGAATATAGGACTCCTTGTCCCTACCCCAGGACGAGACCTCTGAACTACATGTACCGACCTCCCACTGAACAATTCCAAGGAGGAGGATGGGGCCCGCACGTGGACGCGAACAATTTTTAATTAAAGCCGGCCCTGATCAGTATGGTGCAAGGAGAGCAGTTCGGAGGAGGAGTGACTGAGGACCCGAATGCTCATCTGGAGACATTCCTCGATATATGTGACACCATCAAGTAGAATGGGGTGCCACAAGACACAATCCGGATGCGCATGTTCGGATTCTCTCTACGCAGCCAGGCGAAGGATTGGTTCAAGAGCTTGGACCTTTGGGATAGATAATGGGGAAACTTTGCGAGAAGTTCCTTTCAAAATACTTTCCGCCAGCCAAAGCACAAAAGATTATATATGAGATTTCCCACTTTTGCCAACAAGGAGACGAGTCGTTGTTCGAAGCATGGGAGAGATTTAGGGGCCTATTGAGAAGATGCCCACAACATTGATTTTCTAGAGAGCAGCAGATCACGCAGTTCTATAGCGGGCTGACATTGCATACGAGAAGCATTGTAGATGCATCAGCCGGAGGCTGCTTATTGAATCGCCGTGTAGAGGAGGCCAGCCTCATCATAGAAGATATGGCGGCCAATAGTTATCAATGGCCAATAAAGAGAACACCCGTGGCGAAAGCAGCTGCTGTGGAGAGACTCGAAATATGATGAGCTCATGAAGAAGTTCACTCTTTTGAAGAGCCAGATCGAGACAGAAGAGGTCAATCATATCAATCAGAGGAACCATCGGGGAAATCCGACATACCATCCGAACAACATGAATCATCCGAATCTGTCGTATGCCAACCCCAACAACTTCCAGCAACCTCCAGCAAGTTTCACTGTGCAGAATGGTATGATTCAAGAACCAAAGAAATATAGCCTAGAGGATATGATGCAGCAGTTGGTTGTGAGCAACCAACAACTGGCGACTCAACAGACTTTATTCATCAGTACTACTGGCCAGAGGATAACACAGTTGGAATCGACCGTGGCAGCCATGGGCAAGCACATGAAGATGATGGAGAATCAAATCGGACAGATAGGCGCTCGGAATGCATGCCTGACAAAGATGGGCCAATTTCCGAGTAATCTGAGTGAACCCAAAGAATCGGTGTTTCGCCATCCAGACGAGAGTGGAAAAGCGTATCAGAACCACCCGCACGAAGAAGGAGTAGAGAATGAGCACCTCGCGATCGAGCTCGCGCACGTGCACCCGGCTGCGAGTCATCACGCAGCAAGTCATTCCGAGGAACTTGCGAACCCGCCCACGGCCGCGAAAGAAAAGCACCTCGCGACCGAGCTCGCGAACGCGAGCAGGCCGGGAAGGACCAGGCCAAGAGCCAGGGGGATGAGCCCCCGCCCGCGATCCCGTTCTCGAAGAAGAGAGCTGGCGCAGCGCAGGTCCCTAGCGACCATCCTCGCGATCATGAGGGTGGCCGCGAGGGACGCCCAGAGCCGAAATTCCCGACGTACACTCCTCCAATTCCGTTTTCAAGTTGACTTGCTAAGTCGAAATATGACGAGGAGTTTGCCAGATTCAAAGAGATATTCTAAAAAGTGAATATCAATCTACCTCTCTTTGAAGCGCTCCGAAACATGCCGGGATATGTGAAGTTTCTGAAAGATGCATTAGCAAGCAAAAAGAAATTGGGTAAATTTGAAAAAATTAACCCATCTGAAGAATGCAGTGCCATCTTACAACGGAAGTTGCCTCTCAAGCAGAAAGATCCGGGGAGCTTCACACTAGAATGCGAGATTGCTGAGCACACATTCCCCAATGTGTTGTGCGATTTGGGAGCGAACATCAATCTGATGCCGTTAAATGTATTCAACCGTCTGGATATAGGGAAGATGAAGCCAACAAAGATCTCATTGATGATGGTGACAGGTCAGTCATACACACTAAGGGGATTGTTGAAGATGTGTTGGTAAGAATTCGGGACATTGTCTTTCCTGCTGATTTTGTTAGACATACCTGAATTCAAGCATCAACCACTAATCTTGGGTAGACCTTTTCTAGCAACTGGTCGTGCTTTGATTAATGGGCAGGAAGGTGACCTCACGTTTCGCGTCAATGATGAAGAGCTAAAGATTTTAATATATGACGCCATCAAGCAACACGACAGTTTAGAGCCTGAAAAGTGTTATTCGATCACTACTGCTAATGCTAGTCAAGTCTCGCACTTGAAGGGCAACCGACCATCAGACGAGCATGCTGCAAGGAAGAAGTGGACTCGGCATAAAAATCCGAGTGATTCGTTTAAGCTCAGTGGAAGCCATTCTTATGCCAATTGGTGGTCTGTTGTCAATGCTAAGTACGGAAAATCGAAGTTTGGAAAGCTGTCAGCTGTCAAATCACCTGATTGATGAGAGGTAACGTCGAGCTAGCGACGAAAAATCTAGCACTGGTTGGGAGGTAACCCAACATTTTACATGCTTTATGTTATTCGTTTTGTTTTTCTTCTTTTTCTTTGTTTTGATGTGTCTTGTTTGTTTGTTTTTAAGTCCCAAGGTATATCATCAATGGTGAGGATTCTATCCACCGCCGGAGTAGCGCGACATTTGAGGTAAGATCTCTCCCAATCACTCTCTTCTGCAAATATTATTGCCTCCATTGCACACTGTTGACAATAAGTTTGGGGGGGAGTGGTCGAGTGTGATGTGGTTGAGAGTCCTTTTTATGTTTTGCGTTGTTTTGTTAAGTTATTATATGTTGGAGCTTTTGTCGTGTCTTTCGTGTTTTTGTTGTGTCGGTAGATCAACGAGTTAAGTGAAGTTGTTAATCCATATGGCCAATGACGATAGAATTTTTTTGTTGATATTTAATGATAGTGCACATTATATGTTAGAAAATGACGCATGGATGACTTGAGATTGCTTAGCTTGTTGTTTCTAACCATTTGCTAAAACCGTGAGACTTGAGCTTCACTGTATACACATATTGTTACAGTTTCATTTATTTTTGTGATATCGTGTATGTAATTATCTTCTAGTACTTGCCGTTTTTCTATGTCAAGGGTGCAATATGTGTTTTGAATATGGAAAGGATAAAAGGCCATCTTTGTTAACCACATATTTACCCAAACACTAGCCCAATGATATATACCATTTGTCGCCTTCTTTGAGCCTTTATTAGACCTTATTCTTTTTTTACCGGATGATAGGAGGTGAGGATGAATATGGGAACCAAATGGGAGAAAATTTTGTTTTGATATGCAAAGTGGGGATAAAAGATAAAGTATGGTACCCGTGTGAAAAAGAATAGACCCTATAAGCTCTATTGCAAAGTCAAGAAAAGAAAAAAAAAATTGTGAGTAGTATGAGCATAAAGGAAGTCATTCATTATATTATATGGTACCTTGGGTTGCATAAATATTGAAATAGCATGTTGGAAATAAAAGGAAATGGACAAAGTCCATATGAGCTGATTATAGAGAGGGAAGTACTTGGAATATATTTGAGTCACTTTGCCATATATTATCCTACCTTAACCAATGTGCATACAATACAACCTATGAAAAGTCGTTTTTGATCCTAATTTGAATGCATTTGATGTGGTGGAGATATTAGAGAAATGGCAAGCCTATGGTGAGATTTTTGCATTGCATTGATTTTGGAGTGCATACATGTCCCTTATTTCTTTATGAGTTGAGTGTACTCTATATATTACGCACATGCCATTGTGAGGGTTGAATTGAATGAGATTTTTGCTTTCAATGGTTGTACATTGTCGAGTTGACTAATGTCGTCGTGTGCACTAATGATTTTGAGCTTTGAGATATTTCTGAGGCTTTATTGGTTAATCACCTTTGCTGACGCTCGTTGATCCTGTTTTGTGTCTCTCTTTCTTTTTGGTCTTGTTTTTGTTTGAGGACAAACAATGCTTTAAGTTTGGGGGGTTGATAAACGCGCATTTTACACGTTTATTGTTGATATTTAAAGATGATTTTAGATCTATAAAGTGCGTTTATGTCTTGGATCTCAATGCTTTTACATATTTTTGGAAGATATTGCTCTTGGGTTCCGTTTTGGTGTTTTGTAGGCTTATAAGTTGAAAACCGAAGCATGGAACAAAGGACGAGCAGACGAGGGTGAAATGAGGGCCTAGCGACCGCCTTCGCGACCGATAGCCAAGCCGCGAGCCATCACCAGCGAGCGCGAGCGCATGCGCGCGAAAGAGATGTCTCGCGACCGGCCTAGCGACAGCTAGGTCGGCCGCGAGGAAACGCTAGCACACGCGAGACGAAGGCCATGCACGCGAGCACTCCTAGCGACCGCGACCACACCTAGCGACCGCGAGGTGCGGCCGCGAGGCAAGTACGCACGCGAGCCCATGTCGAGATTCTGAAGGACGGTCGAACGAGGATGTTCCCTCGTGATCGAGCTCGCGACCGCGAGCCTGGCCGCGAGGCATGGCGACAGACTCCAAAATTAGGGTTTCAGTCCTAATTCTATAAATAGGGCATTACCCCCTCGCGCCCCCAAAATTCCCCAGACCTGTTTTTAAACGTTTTTATCCAGTTTTTCATTATTTTTCATTCTTTTGCACTGTAGCTTTGATTTAGATTCATTCTAGCATTAGTTCTACGCATTGTTAACGCTCGAATGCTTTTGTTCGAACAAATTCCATTGTTTTCCCGTTTTCCGTTGGGTTTGGATACGAACCCAACCATTGTTCTCAGACGTTTTCCTACGGGTTTGATCTATTAAATTCATATTTTTATGATTATTTCGTATTTAATTTCGTTATTTATGTCTAGCTAATTTCTCTTCTAATCCTAGGGTTTGCATGATTCTATGATTCTATCCTATATGTTGTGATTCCTGCTATTGTTATTTACCTCCAGGCATTGATTCATGATTCTTGGTGTTTAATTATATGTGTTGATTTCTGATCAATCTTGATGCATATCATAGTTGCCAGTTAATTACGTAAAAGTTTTAATTGTCAATCGATCTTGAATGCATGATACGGATAAGCCTTGAGTCGTAACTGAGATTGGAACATTCGTAGGAAGCATATTCTTTGTGATCCTTTTGAGTTGCTTATTTTCCTCTAGAGGCGAATGAGAATAGGAAAATTAGTAATCAATCGTCACAATTGTCGAATCAAGTTGTTGGCTACATATGTGATCTTCCAACTTGTCTGGATTAAAACGGTTAATAATAAGCAGGATAAACATACGTTGTGGATAGGATTAGTGCATCCCTAGGGTTAGTCTTTATCTCTTATATTCATCTTTGAGTATTTATTGCCTTTGTTTATTTTCAAGTTGTTACCTTTGCTTTAGATTTAATTATCTGAAGCCATAAACCTTTTAAACCATATTCTGTTGCTTGGATAATGATGAAGGATTAGAGAGTTAGCTTCTGTGTTTTCGGATTGCAATCCCTGTGGATACGACACTCGACTTACCATATACATCGCGCGTTATTTTTCGTGCGATCAAATTTTGTCGATCAAATTTTGACGCCGTTGCCGGGGATTATTAAGATCACATAGGAATAATTTGACGATTTGGATTTATTAATTCAAGTTATATATTATAATATTTATTTATTATTGTCAGAGTTAGGCTCTCTCTTTTTCTCCAGGTAGTTTATGATCACAAGGTCCCGGGGACCTCCTGAGCAAAATCTTGACCCAGAGATCGAAAATTCCCAAAGGAGAAGGAGACGAGAGAGAAGAAGGGCTGCAATGGCAGCTAATCCACAGAACGGGGGCATTCCTCCCGAGCAAGCTGCACGCATGCTAGCCGATTTCGCAGAGATGCAGCGCCAGATGGCGAATATGGGACTCCTTGTCCCTACCCCAGAGATGAGACCTCTGAACTACATGTACCGACCTCCCACTGAACAATTCCAAGGAGGAGGATGGGGCCCGCACGTGGACGCAAACAATTTTGAATTAAAGCCGGCCCTGATCAGTATGGTGCAAGGAGAGCAGTTCGGAGGAGGAGTGACTGAGGACCCGAATGCTCATCTGGAGACATTCCTCGATATATGTGACACCATCAAGCAGAATGGGGTGCCACAAGACATAATCCGGATACGCATGTTCGGATTCTCTCTGCGCAGCCAGGCGAAGGATTGGTTCAAGAGCTTGGACCGCACCGGGATAGACAGCTTGGGGAAAGTTTGCGAGAAGTTCCTTTCAAAATACTTTCCGCCAGCCAAAGCACAGATGATCATATCTGAGATTTCCCACTTTTGCCAACAAGGAGACGAGTCGTTGTTCGAAGCATGGGAGAGATTTAGGGGCCTATTGAGAAGATGCCCACAACATGGATTTTCTAGAGAGCAGCAGATCACGCAGTTCTATAGCGGTGACACTGCATACGAGAAGCATTGTAGATGCATCAGCAGGAGGCTGCTTATTGAATCGCCGTGTAGAGGAGGCCAGCCGCATCATAGAAGATATGGCGGCCAATAGTTATCAATGGCCAATGGAGAGAACACCCGTGACGAAAGCAGCTGCTGTAGAGAGTAACTCGAAATATGACGAGCTCATGAAGAAGTTCACTCTTTTGAAGAGCCAGATCGAGACAGAAGAGGTCAATCATATCAATCAGAGGAACCATCGGGGAAATCCGACATACCATCCGAACAACATGAATCATCCGAATCTGTCGTATGCCAACCCCAACAACTTCCAGCAACCTCCAGCAAGTTTCACTGTGCAGAATGGTATGATTCAAGAACCAAAGAAATATAGCCTAGAGGATATGATGCGGTGGTTGGTTGTGAGCAACCAACAATGGCGACTCAATGGACTTTATTCATCAAGTATTCTTCGCCGAGGATAACACAGTTGGAATCGACCGTGGCAGCCATGGGCAAGCACATGAAGATGATGGAGAATCAAATCGGACAGATAGCTGCTCAGCAGAATGCACAGCAAAAGATGGGCCAATTTCCGAGTAATACGGAAGTGAACCCAAAGAATCAGTGTTTCGCCATCCAGACGAGGAGTGGAAAAGCGTATCAGAACCACCCGCACGAAGAAGGAGTAGAGAATGAGCACCTCGCGACCGAGCTCGCGTGCGCGAGCCCGACCGCAGTGAGTCATTCCGAGGAGCTTGCGAACACGCCCGCGGCCGCGAAAGAAAAGCACCTCACGACCGAGCTCGCGAACGCGAGCCAGGCCGCGAAGGACCAGGCCAAGAGCTAGGGGAACGAGCCCGCGCCCGCGATCCCGTTCACGAAGAAGAGAGCCGACGCAGCGCAGGTCCCTAGCGACAATCCTCGCGATCGCGAGGGTGGCCGCGAGGGACGCCCAGAGCCGAAATTCCCAACGTACACTCCTCCAATTCCGTTTCCAAGTCGACTTGCTAAGTCGAAATATGATGAGGAGTTCGCCAGATTCAAAGAGATATTCCAAAAAGTGAATATCAATCTACCTCTCTTTGAAGCGCTCCGAAACATGCCGGGATATGTGAAGTTTCTGAAAGATGCATTAGCAAGCAAAAAGAAATTGGGTAAATTTGAAAAAATTAACCTATCTGAAGAATGCAGTGCCATCTTACAACGGAAGTTGCCTCTCAAGCAGAAAGATCCGGGGAGCTTCACACTAGAATGCGAGATTGCTGAGCACACATTCCCCAATGTGTTGTGCGATTTGGGAGCGAGCATCAATCTGATGCCGTTAAATGTATTCAACCGTCTGGAGCTAGGGAAGATGAAGCCAACAAATATCTCATTGATGATGGCTGACAGGTCAGTCACATACCCTAAGGGGATTGTTGAAGATGTGTTGGTAAGAATTCGGGACTTTGTCTTTCCTGCTGATTTTGTTATATTAGACATACTCGAATTCAAGCATCAACCACTAATCTTGGGTAGACCTTTTCTAGCAACTATTCGTGCTTTGATTAATGTGCAGGAAGGTGACCTCACGTTTTGCGTCAATGATGAAGAGCTAAAGATTTCAATATATGACGCCATCAAGCAACACGACAGTTCAGAGCCTGAAAAGTGTTATTCGATCACTACTGTTAATGCTAGTCAAGTCTAACACTTGAAGGGCAACCGACCATCAGACGAGCATGCTGTAAGGAAGAAGTGGACTCGGCATAAAAATCCGAGTGATTCGTTCAAGCTCAGTGGAAGCAATTCTTATGCCAATTGGTGGTCTGTTGTCAATGCTAAGTACGGAAAATCGAAGTTTGGAAAGCTGTCAGCTGTCAAATCGCCTGATTGATGAGAGGTAACGTTGAGCTAGCGATGAAAAATCTAGCACTGGTTGAAAGGTAACCCAACATTTTACATGCTTTATGTTTTTCGTTTTGTTTTTCTTCTTTTTCTTTGTTTTGCTGTGTCTTGTTTGTTTGTTTTTAATTCCCAAGGTATATCATCAATGGCGAGGATTCTATCCACCGCCGGAGTAGCGCGACATTTGAGGTAAGATCTCTCCCAATCAATCTCTTCTGCAAACATTATTGCCTCCATTGCACACTGTTGACAATAAGTTTGGGGGGGAGTGGTCGAGTGTGATGTGGTTATGACTCCTTTTTATGTTTTGCTTTGTTTTGTTAAGTTATTATATGTTGGGGCTTTGGTCGTGTCTTTCGTGTTTTTGTTGTGTCGGTAGATCAACAAGTTAAGTGAAGTTGTTAATCCATGTGGCCAATGACGATAGAATTTTTTTGTTGATATTTAATGATAGTGCACATTATGTGTTAGAAAATGACGCATGGATGACTTGAGATTGCTGAGCTTGTTGTTTTTAACCATTTGCTAAAACCGTGAGACTTGAGCTTCATCCGTATACACATCTTATTCTGATTTCTTTTATTTTGTGATATCGTATGTAATTATCTTCTAGAACTTGCCGCTTTTTACGTGTCAAGGCTGCAATATGTGTTTTGAATATGGAAAGGTTAAAAGGCCATCTTTGTTAACCACATATTTACCCAAACACTAGCCCAATGATATATACCATTTGTCGCCTTCTTTGAGCATTTATTAGACCTTATTCTTTTGTTAACCGGATGATAGGAGGTGAGGATGAATATGAGAATCAAATGGGAGAAAATTTTGTTTTGATATGCAAAGTGGGGATAAAAGATAAAGTATGGTACCCGTGTGAAAAAGAATAGACCCTATAAGCTCTATTACAAAGTCAAGAAAAAAAATTGTGAGTAGTATGAGCATAAAGGAAGTCAATCATTATATTATATGGTACCTTGGGTTGCATAAATGTTGAAATAGCATGTTGGAAAGGAAAAAGAAATGGACAAAGTCCATATGAGCTGATTATAGAGATGGAAGTACTTGGAATATATTTGAGTCACTTAGCCATATATTATCCTACCTTAACCAATGTGCCTACAATACAACCTATGAAAAGTCATTTTTGATCCTAATTTGAATGCATTTGATGTGGTGGAGATATTAGAGAAATGGCAAGCCTATGGTGAGATTTTTGCATTGCATTGATTTTTGAGTGCATACACGTCCCTTATTACTTTATGAGTTGACTGTACTCTATATATTCCGCACATGCCATTGTGAGGGTTGAATTGAATGAGATTTTTCTTTCAATGGTTGTACATTGTCGAGTTGACTAATGTCGCGTGTGCACTAATGATTTTGAGCTTTGAGATATTTCGAGGCTTTATTGGTTAATCACCTTTCCGACGCCGCTGATCCTGTTTTGTGTCTCTCTTTCTTTTGGTCTTGTTTTGTTTGAGGACAAACAATGCTTTAAGTTTGGGGTTGATAAGCGCGCATTTTACACGCTTATTGTAGAAATTTAAAGATGATTTTAGATCTATAAAGCACGTTTATTTCTTGGATCTCAATGCTTTTACATATTTTTGGAAGATATTGCTCTTGGGTTCCGTTTTGGTGTTTTGTAGGCTTATAAGTTGAAAACCGAAGCATGGAACAAAGGACGAGCAGACGAGGGCGAAATGAGGGCCTAGCGACCGCCGTCGCATGTCGCTAGCCAGCCGCGAGCCATCACGGCCGAGCGAGCAATGCGCTGAAAGGATGTCTCGCGATCGGCCTAGCGACCACTAGGTCGGCCGCGAGGAAACGCTAGCACACGCGAGCACTCCCAGCGGGCGCGAGACATGCCCGCGACGATTTTCCATGCGACGCGACCACACCTAGAGACCACGAGGTGTGGCCGCGAGGTAAGTACGCACGCGAGCCCATGCCGAGATTCTGATGGACGGCCGAACGAGGATGTTCCCTCGCGACCGAGCTCGCGATCGCGAGCCCGGCCGCGAGGCATGGCGGCAGACTCCAAAATTAGGGTTTCAGTCCTAATTCTATAAATAGGACATTACCCACTCGCGCCCCCAAAATTCCCCAGACCTATTTTTAAACGTTTTTATCCAGTTTTTCATTATTTTTCATTCTTTTGCACTCTAGCTTTGATTTAGATTCATTCTAGCATTAGTTCTACGCATTGTTGACGCTTCGGAATGCTTTTGTCCGAATAAATTCCATCGTTTTCCCGTTTTCCATTGGGTTTGGATACGAACCCAACCATTGTTCTCAGACGTTTTCCTTCGGGTTTGATCTATTTAGTTCGTATTTTTATGATTATTTCGTATTTAATTTCGTTAATTATGTCTAGCTAATTTCTGTTCTAATCCTAGGATTTGCATGATTCTATCCTATATGTTGTGATTCCTGCTATTGTTATTTACCTTCCAGGCATTGATTCATGATTCTTGGTGCTTAATTATATGTGTTGATTTCTGATCAATCTTGATGCATATCATAGTTCCCAGTTAATTACGTAACAATTTTAATTGTCAATCGATCTTGAATGCATGATACAGATAAGCCTTGAGTCGTAACTGATCGCTCACTTTTCTAACACGAAAACGCGCAAGTATAAGGTAAGCAGAGTATCATATCCACAGGGATTGTAATGCGAAAACACAGAAGCTAACTCAACAATAATTCATCATTATCCAAGCAACAAATTTTGTTTGGTAAGATTTTAGAGCTTCGGAATTTAATCCAAAGCAGATGTAACCATGCAGAAAATAAAATAAAGCAATAAACACTCGGATGGTAAAAACAGATAAGGAAGACTAACCCTAGGGATGCATTAATCCTCTCCACAACGTATGTTTATTCTGCTCCTATTAACCAATTTTAATCCGCATAAGATGGAAGATCACATATATAACCGACAACTTCATTACGATAATTGCGGTCAGAGATTACTAGTTTTCCCTATTATTTACGCCTCTAGGTGAAAACAAGCAACCCAAACAGATCACAAAGAATATGCTTCCTCGAATATCCTATCTCGCCACGACTCAAGGCGATTCAGATCATGCATTCAAGATCGATCGACAATTAATACGCTACGTAATTAATCGGCAACTAGATATGTATCAAGATTGATCGAAATTAACACATATAAATAAGCACCAAGAATCATGAATCAATGCCTCGAAGGTAAATAGAGATAACAGAATCACAATATATAGGATCGGATCATGCAAACCCCAGATTAGAACGAAATCTAGCTGAGACATAATAAACGGAATAAAATACGATTTAACCATAAAATAGAAATTATATAAATGAAACCCGATTGAAGTTGCGTCGATGAACAATCGCTTGGCTTAAATCCCAACCTCAAATAAAAATGAAATTTCAGAAGATTATCCGGACGAAAACGTTCCGGATCGTAGATAATACGTAAAACTAACAAAGAATAATGCTCAACTAAACTCTAGAATGAAATTAGATGGAAGCCAAAGCTAAAAAAAAGTAAAAACTGATGAAAAACTCAGAAAAAGAGGTCTGGGAACGTGTGTGCGAAGTTGGGGGCGCGAGGGGGGTGTTGCCATATATATAGGCACACCCCAAACCCTAATTTTTCCTTCTGCCGCTGCGTCTCGCGACCACTCCTCGCGGTCGCTAGGTCGACCGCGAGGTATGTCTCACGCGCGCAATCTTCGCTCGCGGTCGCCTCTTGTGCTCGCATTGTTGGCTCGCGGCCTGGCTAGCGGTCGCTAGCCATGGCCGAGAAATCGTCATGATGAGTTCTCAGACCGGGCTTGCTCGCGCGCACGAGGTCGCGGTCGCCGCCTCGCTTGGTTCTCGCTGGGTTGCCTAGCGGCGCCCTAGCGCCAGCTGGTCGCTAGAAATTGGGCACAGCATTTTGGCTCGTGCTTCGTTCCTTGCTTCGATTTTCAACATATGGACCTACACAACACCAAAAGAACACCCAAGAGCAGTATCTTCTAGAAATACATAAAACATTAAGAATCGATACGTAAACGCACATTAAATGATCTAAACTCATCTTTAAATATCAACAATAAACGTGTAAAATGCGCGTCTATCAAACCCCCCAAACTTAAATCATTGTTTGTCCTCAAACAAAACCAAAACAGAAAGACACAACGAAAAGATCAACGAGCGTAGCAAAGATGATAACCATTCTAAGCCTCAGAAACATATTAATGCTCAAAACATTAGTGCACATGACGACGTTAGTCAACTCAACACAAACAACAATTGACGGCAAAAACTCATTTAATTCAACCCTCACAGCGGCATGTGTGTAAAATATAGGATACACTCAACTCATAGAGAAATGTAGGACGTGTATACACTCAACGATTAATGCAATGCAACATCTTACCATAGACTTGTCGTATCTCTAATATCTCCACCGCGTCATTGTGTTCAAATTAGGATCAAAGAGGTCTTTTCATAGGTTGTAATGTAGGCACATTGGTTAAGGTAGGATAATATATGGCTAAGTGACTCAAGAAATATTCCAAGCACCCCCATTTATACTTTTCGACACATATGGACTTTGTCCATTTTCCTCTTCTTTTCCAATGTGCTAAATCGACGTTTTATCCCTCATAAAATACCTATACCTTGATTAAAGACCCTTTATGCTCAAAACACATGGTGAACTTATCATTGCTTTTTCTTTTCTTTTCTAGAGCTTATAGGGTTTATCATTCACAACAAAGGTATTATTCTTCACCACAGATGTACTTCTCTTGCAATAATTTTTCCTTGCCATAACTACATCAAAATTTCAACCCCTTTTGATTCCCATATCCATCCTCACCTCCTATCATCCGGTTAATCGAAAGAATAAGTTTAATAAAGGCTCAAAGAAGGCGACAAATGGTATATATCATCGGGTTAGTGTTTGGGTGAATATGTGGTTAACAAAGATGGCCTTTTATCCTTTCCAAATTTAAACACATATTGCGCCTCGATACGTAAAAACGGCAAGTTCTAGAAGATAATCACATGCACGATATCACACAATTAAAAGAAATCAGATCAATATATTTATACAAAGGAAGCTCAAGTCTCACAGATAAGCAAATGGTGAAAAACAATGCCTAAGCAATCTCAAGTCATTCATGCGTCATTTTCTAACATATCATGTGCACTATCATTAAATTTCATAAAAATTTCTATCATTGGCCACATGGATTAACACACTTCACTTAACTCGTTGATCGATGCACACAAAACGAACAACAAAACAAAAACACGACGAAAGATCCCAAAGCATAACAACTTAACAATAAAGCATGTAAACATAAACAGATTCTCAACCAACCAAACTCGTTTACCCCCAAACTTATTGTGAACATATGGAAGCAATAAGGTTTGCGTAAAAGAGTAGTTGGAGAGAAACTTACCTGAATGCCGCCACTCCGGTGGTGGATAAAATCCGCGCCATTGATCCCATCACGCATCATCTCCATCATTTTACGTTGTTGCTCGAGACGTGCACGATGTTGGGTGAAGAGGGCTTCTTCGCTGTTCCATCATTGAGGTCGCCCCGCCAATGTGGTTTAGACGACCATCTATTTGATCTAATCGATCATAAATCCCGTGATCGCCGAACGGGTGGCGGGTGCAATATGCCGCCGCCTCGGGAGCCACTTCCGCCGGCTTGCTCCTCGCGCGGTGGCTCGCCGACCGCCTTGCGCGGTCACGCGCGCCCATTCATAGTGCGCAGGGAGCTCAAATTCCAACCGCATCGCGCGAAAGTAGCGGCTTATACCGGTGAGCTCGATTGGGTAAGCGGAAAACCGATTGACCGTTTTAATCATATAACAGCCACAGGTCACGTCTGGGGTGCCTCTTCAGGAACGTCTGGACGTATAAGCACGGCTTTTCCAGGAAGATATCGTGAGAGATAGGACTCTCTTGAATCGTTATCCCAAAAAAATCATCAATGGGGGTAATGAATCCCCCTATGCATATCTTTGAATTGCCCGAAACCGTGGACTGCATGTGGAAGTGCTGAGCTAGGAACATGCCGGGATGCATCTTCTGGTTGAACATGGCTCCAATCAGTATGCACATGTCTTGTGATAGAACACTGCCGGCGTTCGAACGGCCATGTATGGTGAACGTGATGAGCCGGTGGAAGTAACGGACTGCTGGATTTCGTATCGAGCTAGCCTTCGATCTCGAGGTATCATAGTACGGAGTGTGCTCGAGTCTAGAGTCCATGAACTTTGGCCATACACTTTGGACCGTGTACTCGACGTCCCCGATGTAGTTGCCCTCCGGATTTCCATTGATTATTCCATTTAGTTCGTCCACGGACAGTTGACGGGGCTCATTGTCAAGCTGGAACGTGATGTAATCCGGCATTCCGTTTATCTTGTGGACATGGATAGTCGATGTGAATTCTAGCCGGGATCCAAGATGTTAGATAGTTGGTCGTGATAATCGAGTACGCCCGATCTCTCGGCCAACCACGCCACGTCATTGCCTATACCCATCTCTCGACAAGTGTTGATGCACATGAACCGTGAATGCTCGTGCCGTAATCTCACCAATCGATTCCAACGGCTTCTAGACGAGTCATTCGGCTGTCTGACTCCAAAATTACCGGATCGAATTCATCTTGTGGTGCATTGCGTGGCTCGTCGTGAGGCTCATCGTGAGGTTCATCGTGAGGCTCATCGTGTAGCTCGTCGTGGAGCTCATCTTGTAGCTCGTCGTAGGAATTGGAGACAATGCTCTTGCCCTTGCGCTTGTGACCGTGAGTACGTGGCATATTGTACCTAAAAAATTTCAAAGTCAGCGCATGTATGCATAAAACTATCAAGACAACGTCAACCCAAAATACTCAATATAGATCCCCCAAACTTCAACTTAGTCAAATTATTTCCCCCATATTTTCATATAATCTAGCAAGACAAAAAGGGGTGGGGGAAAACACACACAACAGCAAAAAAAATCAGAATTGGGCGTTCTGGTCGAATTCTCGCGACCACACCTCGCGGTCGCGAGGGTGGTCGCGAGGCAAAATTTGCGATCACAAGAACGGGTCGCTACTGCAGAGCGAGATCGCTGTTGCTTCAGACTCTCAGCAGTCGGCCATCAAAGCGGTCACGAGCACAAGAGCAACGCGATTTTAATGGTTATTTCTCAGATTTTTGAACCCAAATCAACAATGTAGGTAAATTAAACGAACAATATACGTGTATAAACATTAATAAACCTAACATTGGACAAACCATGCTCAAACACCAAACAAATCTAACAAAATAAGCCCTAGTTTCTCAAATTTAATTAACCCACATCAATGGGATAAATGGATAAAATTCTTCCAAATCATGCTCAAGAAACGTAAACCCATGAAGAATGAAGCAAATGTAGCATACCTTGAGTGGATTTGATGGAGAAACACAAGAAAAATGCCTTGGGTGCTTGAGAAGGGAAGGGGGGGGTGCTGTTTTTTTCTCTCCCAAAAAGGTGTGTGTGCGTGTAGGTTTAAAAAAAATGGGTTTTGGGGTGTTAAAACGCGGGTCAACGTAGCGGGCGTGGGTCAGGACTCGGGTCAGGATGGATCTCACGGTCGAGCTCGCGATCGCGAGCTTGGCCGCGAGCTCTGTCGCTCTGCCATAAAACGTTATGCCTAATTTTTCGCGACCACACCTCGCGGTCGCGAGGGTGGTCGCTAGGTCTTTTTTTTTTTTTTTAAGAATAAAAGCCATTAAAACTTTGGGACCTAGCAAAACAACGAGACACGACACAAAAAAAGAAAAACAGACAAAAACAAAAAACAAAAGCAACAAAAACAAAAAGCATGTAAACTCGTTGGTTACCTCCCAACCAAGTTAGAATTATCGCCGCTAGCTCGACGGTATCTCTAATCATGGTTCGTTGAGCTTGGTCACCTTGACTTCTCGGTCGAAGTGTGACTTGAAGTAGGATTTGAGGTATTGTCCGTTCACCTTAAAAATGTTGCCACCCGAGTCTAGCAGTTCGTAACTCCCATTGGCATGTGCACGGTAAACGGTATATGGCACCGACCATCTTGACTTGAGCTTTCCTGGTAAGAGACGGAGTCGAGCATTGTAAAGCAAAACTTCATTACCCGGTGAGAATCCTTTGGAACGAATGTGGAGATCGTGGAATTTCTAAGCTCTTTCCTTGTATATCCGGGAATTTTCAAAAGCTTCATTCCTCCACTCATCAAGCTCCAACAGTTGGTCACTTCTCATCATACCGGCCTCCTTGAAATCCATGTTGATTCTCCTCGTGGCCCAATATGCTTTGTGCTCCAATTCAACCGGTAAATGGCAAGATTTACCAAATACCATTTGATATGGAGATAGCCCGATGGGAGCTTTGTAAGCAGTCCGGTATGCCCAAAGAGCATCATCTAATTGCTTGGCCCAATCCTTGCGATGAACAACCGATTTCTCCAAAATCTGCTTGATCTCTCGGTTGGCGAGCTCAGCTTGCCCATTTGCTTGTGGATGATAGGGGGAGGTGACTCTATGCTTCACACCATATTTGGCCAGGACATTGCCTAGCCACTTATTATTAAAATGCGACCCCCCATCGCTGATCAACGCCCTCGGGACTCCAAATCGAGTCAGAATATTCTTGTGGAGGAACTTGATCACTACCTTGGAGTCGTTTGTGACAGTGGGAATCGCCTCTACCCAACGGGAAACATACTCCACAGCAAGTAGAATGTACTTGTAGCCAGAAGACATGGGGAACGGACCCATGAAGTCGATCCCCCATACGTCAAATAGTTCCACCTCCATGATGGTTTTCTGTGGCATCTCGTCTTTCTTAGTAACATTCCCCATTCTTTGACAACGATCACAACTCTTGATAAAAGACCGCAATCCTTGAAGATCAAGGCCAATAGAATCCATGTGGCAAATCTTTGCATTGCTCGTCGCCGCAAAATGTCCTCCATTTAACGAGCTATGGCATTCGTGGATTATGTTCTCCCATTCTCCTTGGGGCACACAACGACGTATCAGACCATCGGCGGTAGAGATGAGGATCGTCCCAATAATAGAATTTGACATCGTGGAGAAATTTCTTTTTCAAATGACCTTTGCACGATGGAGGTAAAACTCCAATCACCAAGTAATTGACAAAATCGGCATACCATGGTGTGCGATCAATGACGCTCAAGATGTGCTCGTCTGGGAAGTTCTCCTTGATCCCAATCTTCTTATCCTCTCCTTCGACTGGTTTCTCCAATCGTGACAAGTGGTCGGCAACCACATTTTCGCAGCCCTTTCTATCTTTAATTTCCATGTCGAACTCTTGAAGAAGGAGGATCCATCTCACCAATCTGGGCTTTGAATCTTTCTTGGCGAACAAATGACGAATGTCGGCATGGTCAGTGTGGACAATGGTGTGGGTGCCCACCAAGTAAGGTCTAAACTTATCAAAAGCATAGACCACAGCAAGTAATTCCTTCTCGGTGGTGGTGTAGTTCATTTGAGCAGAGTCGAGAGTCTTACTTGCATAATAAATGACTCGTAAAAGTTTGTCTCGCTTCGCCCAACACGCTCCCATCGCCCAATCACTCACGCCACACATCACCGAACGGTTGAGTCCAATCCGTGATACCAAAACGGGGTCGAGATCGTGGCTAACTTCAATTTCTCGAACGCCTCCAAACACTCACTTGTGAACACAAACTTTGTATCTTTCTCGAGCAGTCCGCACAGTGGCTTCGTGATCGCCGAGAAATCCTTGATGAACCTTCTATAGAAGCCCGCTTGACCGAGAAAACTCCTCACTGATTTGATATTTGTGGGCAGAGGTAGTTTCTCGATAGCTACTATCTTTGCTCGGTCCACTTCCAAACCTTTGGCCGAGACTTTGTGACCAAGCACGATACCTTCCTTTACCATGAAATGGCACTTCTCCCAATTGAGAACAAGATTCGTCTCCTCACATCTTTGCAGCACTTGTGATAGGTTGTGGAGACAATGGTCGAACAATGAGCCAAACACGGAAAAGTCGTCCATAAAAACTTCCATAATATTTTCAATCAACCCATGGAAGATGGATATCATGCACCTTTGGAACGTGGCTGGAGCATTGCACAATCCAAACGGCATATAGGCGAAAACTCCATACGGGCACGTGAACGCCGTCTTGTGCTGATCTTCAGGGGCGATGGCAATCTGATTGTACCCCGAATATCCATCGAGAAAACAATAGAACTCATACCCGCTAGTCGTCCAACATCCGATCAATAAAGGCGGGAAAATGGTCCTTCCTCGTGGCCGTGTTCGTAGCACGATAGTCGATGCAACCGCCATCCCGTCACGAGTCTTGTTGCCACAAGCTCGCTTTGTCTGTCTCGATCACCATGATACCCCTTCTTGGATACCACTTGAGTTGGGCTAACCCACTCACCGTCGGATATGGCATAGATCATTCCTGCGCCTAAGAGCTTCAACACTTTTTCGACGACCTCTTGCATTGCCGGATTCAGCGGCGTTGAGGTTGCACCTTCGCTTGTATTCATTCTCTAACAGATCCGGTGCATGCAAATTGAAGGATCGACCCTTGATATCGAAATAGTCCACCCAATCGCAGACTTGTACCGCTCAAGACAACCATCGGTTCAGGCCTCCTCATCCGTCAAAGCCGAAGATATTATCACGGGCACATCTCATCGCCGCCAAGAAGGCATAATCAAGGTGGTCCGCAGCTTCTTTAACTCTAATTTGGGTGTGTCATCCTTCGTTGCCACGCCATCCTCTCCTCCAATCGGCTTCCTCACATCTAAATAAGGCATCGACTTACTCGGGAGGCCTCGACTTCATCGATGGACTCAAGGTACTCTAAAATCTCATCACACGCCCATCGAGGTCTCGAGGATGAGAAGATCGAGTTCAGATGCAAAACTCCACCGGTCGGATGATTGAAATTGAGTGGGCGATAATCGCTCTATAACCCGGCAGCCTTCCATGGTCGCCTCGTCAGCCGCTTCATAGCATCATATATAGAGATTTTCATCTCCTCGCCGCTGACTCAAGGTGAGATCTCCATCTTGCACGCCGATCGCTGCTCACCGTAGCTAGAACGGTCGCCCGAGAATAAGAGGTGTATTCCCATCCCGGCATATCGAGAACAACGAAATCAGTGGGAAGATGAAATCTCGAACTTTCACGAAGCACGTCCTCCACTATCCCTTTCGGATAAGTCACCGATGTGTCCGCCATCCAAGAGCTATGGTGGTCGGCTTGATCTCCCAATCTCCAATCTGTTAAAATGGACAACGACATCGATTGATGCTTGCCCCAAATCACACGTAACCTGGAGAATGTCCGCCCTCCGATGACACATGCTATGGTGAAGCCGCTCGATCCTTCGCTGAGCGGCAACTTTTGCAAGACAAACACCGCACTCTTGAGATAGATTTATCGTCCGAATTTCCCAAGCTTCTTTTTGTTGGCAACGGCATCTTTCAAAACTTCACGTAACCCGCATGTCTCGAGTGCAGTGCACCTTTCAAACATCTCCATGAACTCGTCAACTTTCATCGATTTGGGCTTGGCTAAACGGCTTGGAAACGGAATTGAGGCACGACGCCGGATATTTCTTCACCGGTGGCTCTTCGCGATCAGCCTCGCGATCGCGTGTGCGGTCGCTAGGCAACCGGACGCCATCGCCCTTCGCTCGCGGCGCGCGCGCCGCTTTCGAGCGCTAGGTTTGCGCTCAAGCCGCTTGTTTCTCGCGCCGCCAGATACTAGCGACCGCTAGGTCGCCGCGAGGCCCTCTCAATGACTTCGTGGGCGCTTCGACTTGTCGCGCCACGAATCGCCGCGACATCCTCCTTCATGCACACCGTAGATTCTCGCGCCGGGCTCTCGGTCGCGAGATCCTCTTTCTTTGGCCCGCCACCGCTCGCCTTCTCGTGATTTTGATAGCTCGCCCACCTCAATTGAATGGCATTATGTTGATTTTAGGGTTTACCTCAGACACTCGGAAAAATTCGCCCGACTTGTGCCGCCCATTCTCGCGGCGGCTATTCGACTTATTTGATTTTCCATTATCTTCATATGCTTCCCCATTGCCGCCCGTGGACTCCAAATGATTCATCTTCTCGCGGTGCTACTTATAAATGAATTTATTTCAGACGCCATTTGTTGTATCGATCTTCCATGCTCGGCTTTTTCGCTCTCGAATTACTCCATTCGAATCGAGAAACTTGGCGGAGGTCATGAAAATTATTAGGGTTGGCGACGAGAAATTTGGGTGATTTCGTTGTTCGATTGTACCGGATTCCCCCGTGACGGTTGTTCCTCCGATTGATGTAATTCACGCCCTAAGCCTCATTTATATCTCGACTCTGCAAAGATTTATCCGAGCCACCCTTTCCTTTCCTTTCTTTCTCAAACCGCTTCTCAACAGGGTGAATCGCCCATAATATTATCGTATCAATCGCTTTCAACAAGAAGCATCCTTCACCACCGTGTCCTCTCCATCGCCATCGATAATCGCTGGCCGCCATCTCTTCTATGATGCGGGTGGCCTCGTCTCACACGTCTGCTCAATAAACAGCCCCCACCGATGCATCAACAATACCTTGTGTGAGGTGTCACCAACAGAAACCTGTAATCCGCTCCCTAGAAAATCCATGTTGTGGGCACCTTCTCAATAGGCCCCCGAATCTTTCCCACGACTCGAATAAAGATTCATCTCCTAACCGGGAGAAGTGGGAAATCTCGCTATGATCTTTCGTGCTTTAGCCGTGGAAAGTACTTTGAGAGAAATTTTTCACACGTAGTCGCCCAACCGCTGATACCAAGGCGATCTAAGGTCTTGAACCTTTTGCATGATTGCACAAAGAAAATCCGAACACGCGATCCGGATTGTGTCTTGTGGCACCCCATTCTGCTTGATGGTGTCACAAATGTCGAGATATGTCTCAAGATGGGCATTCGGATCCTCCGTGACTCCTCCTCCGAACTGCTCCCTCGAACCATGCCGATTAGGGCCGGCTTCACCAAAGTTATTAGCGTTTTACTGGGACCATCCGCCTCCTTGAAATTGCTCAAGAGGGAGGTCTCAGACATATAGTTCAAATGGTCTTGCTCTCCAAGTTGTGGACAACGAGTCCCATGGTCGCCAATCGCGCCGCATTTGCAAAATCTGCCAACAAAGGCAACTACTTCGGAGGAATGCCCGTTGTTCGATTGTTCTCATTTGCTGCCATTGCTTCCTTTCTTCTTGCCCGCCTCCTTCTCCTTTGCGAATTTTGATTTCGGATCAAAGTGTAGTTCAGAGGTCCCCGGACCTTGTGAACATAAACTACCCGAGAAGAAGAAGGAAATCGATTGGCAAGAAATAAAAATAAAAATAAAATACAACTTGAATTAATAATTCCAAATTGTCAAGTTATTCCTATATGATCTTAACAATCCCGAACGGCGCCTAAAATTTGATCGCCACTTTTCTAACACGTAAATGCGCAAGTATAAGGTAAGCGTAGTATCGTATCCATGTGGATTGTAATGCTAAAACACGTAAGCTAACTCAACAATAATTCATCATTATCCAAGCAAATGATTTGGTTTGGTAAGATTTTAGAGCTCGAATTTAATCCAAAGCGTATGTAACCATGCGTAAAATAAAATAAAGCAATAAACACTCGGATGGTAAAACAGATAGGAAGACTAACCCTAGGGATGCATTAATCCTCTCCACAACGATGTTTATCCTGCTCCTATTAACCAATTTTAATCCGCATAAGATGGAAGATCACATATATAACCGACAACTTCGTTACGATAATTGCGGTCAGAGATTACTAGTTTTCCCTACATCATACGCCTCTAGGTGAAAACAAGCAACCCAAACAGATCACAAAGAATATGCTTCCTACGAATATCCTATCTCGCCACGACTCAAGGCGATTCAGATCATGCATTCAAGATCGATTGACAATTAATACGCTTACGTAATTAATCGGCAACTAGATATGTATCAAGATTGATCGAAATTAACACATATAAATAAGCACCAAGAATCATGAATCAATGCCTGGAAGGTAAATAGAGATAACAGGAATCACAACATATAGGATCGGATCATGCAAACCCTAGGATTAGAACGAAATCTAGCCGACATAATAAACGGAATAAAATACGATTTAACCATAAAATAGAAATTATATAAATGAAACCCGATTGAAGTTGCCTCGATGAACAATCGCTGGGCTTGAATCCCAACCTCGTGAAAAATGGAAATTTCAGAAGATTGTCCTGACGAAAACGTCCGGATCGTAGATAATACGAAACTAATGAAGAATAATGCTCAACTAAACTCTAGAATGAAATTAGATGGAAGCCAAAGCTAAAAAAGTAAAACCGATGAAAACTCGAAAACGAGGTCCGGGAACGTGTGCGGTTGGTGGGCGGCGAGGGTTGCCATATATAGGCACACCCCAAACCCTAATTTTTCCTTCGCCGCTGGCTCGGTGACCACTCCTCGCGGTCGCTAGGTCGACCGCGAGGTATGTCTCGCGCAGCATCTTCGCCGCGGTCGCCTGCGCGCAGATTGTTGGCTCGCGTCTCGCTAGCGGTCGCCAGCCATGGCCGCGAAATCGCATGAGTTCTCGCACCGGGCTTGCTCGCGGCACGAGGTCGCGGTCGCGTCTCGCTGGTTCTCGCACGGTTGTTTAGCGGCCAGCCCTAGCGACCGCCAGTCGGTAGCTAGAAATTGGGGGCCAGCATTTTGGCTCGTGCTTTCTCCTTGCTTCGATTTTCAACATATGGACCTACACAACACCAAAAGAACACCCAAGAGCAAGATCTTCTAGAAATAGATAAAACATTAAGAATCGATACGTAAACGCACTTTAAATGATCTAAACTCATCTTTAAATATCAACAATAAACGTAAATGCGCTTATCAAGAATCGAGATAGAACATTCGTAGGAAGCAAATTCTTTGTGATCCTTTTGAGGTGCTTATTTTCCTCTGTAGACGAATAAAGAATAGGGAAAATTAGTAATCAATCGTCACAATTGTCGAATCAAGTTGTTGGCTACATATGTGATCTTCCATCTTGTCTCGGATTAAAACCGTTAATAATAAGGTGATAAACATACGTTGTGGATTGGATTAGTGCATCCCTAGGGTTAGTCTTTATCTCTTATATTCATCTTTGAGTATTTATTACCTTTGTTTATTTTCAAGTTGTTACCTTTGCTTTAGATTTAATTATCTGAAGCCATAAACCTTTTAAACCATATTCTGTTGCTTGGATAATGATGAAGGATTAGAGAGTTAGCTTCTGTGTTTCTTATTGCAATCCCTGTGGATACGATACTCGACTTACCATATACATCGCGCGTTATTTTTCGTGCGATCAAATTTTGTCGATCAAATTTTGGCGCCGTTGCCGGGGATTGTTAAGATCACATAAGACTAATTTGACGATTTGGATTTATTAATTCAAGTTATATATTATACTATTAATTTATTCTTGTTAGAGTTAAGCTCTCTCTTTTTCTGCAGGTAGTTTATGATCACAAGGTCCCAGGGACCTCCTGAGCAAAATCTTGACCCGTAGATCGAAAAATTCCCAAGGAGAAGGAGACGAGAGAAGAAGGGCTGCAATGGCAGCTAATCCACGTAATCGGGCATTCCTCTCGAGCAAGCTGCACGCATGCTAGCCGATTTCGCAGAGATGCAGCGCCAGATGGAGAATATGGGACTCCTTGTCCCTACCCCAGAGACGAGACCTCTGAACTACATGTACCGACCTCCCACTGAACAATTCCAAGGAGGTGGATGGGGCCCGTACGTGGACGCAAACCATTTTGAATTAAAGCCGGCCCTGATCAGTATGGTGCAAGGAGAGCGGTTCGGAGGAGGAGTGACTGAGGACCTCGATATATGTGACACCATCAATCAGAATGGGATACCACAAGACACAATCCGGATGCGCATGTTCGGATTCTCTCTGCGCAGCCAGGCGAAGGATTGGTTCAAGAGCTTGGACCGCACCGGGATAGACAGCTGGGGGAAACTTTGCGAGAAGTTCCTTTCAAAATACTTTCCGCCAGCCAAAGCACAGAAGATCATATCTGAGATTTCCCACTTTTGCCGACAAGGAGACGAGTCGTTGTTCGAAGCATGGGAGAGATTTAGGGGCCTATTGAGAAGATGCCCACAACATGGATTTTCTAGAGAGCAGCAGATCACGCAGCTTTATAACGGGTCGACATCGACACGAGAAGCATTGTAGATGATCGCCAGGAGGTCGCTTATCAATCGCCGTAGAGGAGGCCACCGATCATAGAAGATATGGTGGCCAATAGTTATCAATGGCCAATAGAGAGAACACCCGTGGCGTAAAGCAACGTCAGAGAGTAACTCAAATACGACGAGCTCATGAAGAAGTTCACTTTTCAAGAGCCGATCGAGACGTAAGAGGTCAATCATATCAATCAGAGGAACCATGGGGGAAATCCGGCATACCATCCGAACAACAGGAATCATCCGAATCTGTCGTATGCCAACCCCAACAACTTCCAGCAAGCTTCACTGTGCAGAATGGTATGATTCAAGAACCAAAGAAACATAACCTAGAGGATATGATGCAAAGAAATGGTTGTGAGCAACCAACAACCGGGCGACTCAATGTACTTCATTCATCAAGACATCGCCGAGGATAACACAGTTGGAATCTACCGTGGTAGCCATGGGCAAGCACATGAAGATGATGGAGGATCAAATCGATGATAGTCGCCAAATAATGCATAGCAAAAGATGGGCCAGTTTCCGAGTAATACGGAAGTGAACCCAAAGAATCAGTGTTTCACCATCCAGACGAGGAGTGGAAAAGCGTATCAGAACCACCCGCATGAAGAAGGAGGTGAGAATGAGCACCTCGCGACCGAGCTCGCGCCCACGAGCCCGGCCGCAGCGAGTCATTCCGAGGAGCTTGCGAACACGCCCGCGGCCGCGAAAGAAAATCACCTCACGACCGAGCTCGCGAACGCGAGCCGTGCCGCAAGCGACCGTGCCAAGAGCTGTGGGACGAGCCCGCGCCAGCGATCCCGTTCACGAAAAAGAGAGTCGACGCAGCGCAGGTCCCTAGCGACCATCCTCGCGATCACGAGGGTGGCCGCGAGGGATGCCCAGAGCCGAAATTCCCGACGTACACTCCTCCAATTCCGTTTCCAAGTCGACTTTCTAAGTCGAAATATGACGAGGAGTTCGCCATATTCAAAGAGATATTCAAAAAAGTGAATATCAATCTACCTCTTTGAAGCGCCTCAAACATGCCGGATATGTGAAGTTTCGAAAGATGCATTAGCAAGCAAAAGAAATAGGTAAATTTGAAAAATTAACCTATCTCAAGAATGCAGGCCATCTACAACGGAAGTTGCTCTCAAGCGTAAAGATCCGGGAGCTTCACAATAGAATGCGAGATTGCTGAGCACACATTCCCCAATGTGTTGTGCGATTTGGGAGCGAGCATCAATCTGATGCCGTTAAATGTATTCAACCGTCTGGAGATAGGGAAGATGAAGCCAACAAAGATCTCATTGATGATGGCTGACATGTCAGTCACATACACTAAGGGGATTGTTGAAGATGTGTTGGTAAGAATTCGGGACTTTGTCTTTCCTGCTGATTTCGTTATATTAGACATACCCGAATTCAAGCCTCAACCACTAATCTTGGGTAGATCTTTTCTAGCAACTGGTCGTGCTTTGATTAATGTGCAGGAAGGTGACCTCACGTTTTGCGTCAATGATGAAGAGCTAAAGATTTCAATATATGACGCCATCAAGCAACACGACAGTTCAGAGCCTGAAAAGTTTTATTCGATCACTACTGCTAATGCTAGTCAAGTCTCGCACTTGAAGGGCAACCGACCATCAGACGAGCATGCTGCAAGGAAGAAGTGGACTCGGTATAAAAATCCGAGTGATTCGTTCAAGCTCAGTGGAAGCCATTCTTATGCCAATTGGTGGTCTCGTTGTCAATGCTAAGTACGGAAAATCAAGTTCGAAAGTCACACCGTCAAATCGCCTGATTGATGAGAGGTAACGTCGAGCTAGCGACGAAAAATCTAGCACTGGTTGGGAGGTAACCCAATATTTTACATGCTTATGTTTTTCGTTTTGTTTTTCTTCTTTTTCTTTGTTTTGTTGTGTCTTGTTTGTTTGTTTTTAAGTCCCAAGGTATATCATCAATGGCGAGGATTCTATCCACCGTCGAAGTAGCGCGACATTTGAGGTAAGATCTCTCCCAATCACTCTCTTCTGCAAACATTATTGCCTCCATTGCACACTGTTGACAATAAGTTTGGGGGGGAGTGATCGAGTGTGATGTGGTTGAGAGTCCTTTTTTTGTTTTGCGTTGTTTTCTTAAGTTATTATATGTTTGGGCTTTTGTCGTGTCTTTCGTGTTTTTTGTTGTGTTGGTAGATCAACGAGTTAAGTGAAGTTGTTAATCCATGTGGCCTATGACGATAGAATTTTTTTTTTGATATTTAATGATAGTGCACATTATATGTTAGAAAATGACGCATGGATGACTTGAGATTGCTTAACTTGTTGTTTTTAACCATTTGCTAAAACCGTGAGACTTGAGCTTCACTGTATACACATCTTGTTATAGTTTCTTTTATTTTTGTGATATCGTGTATGTAATTATCTTCTAGAACTTGCCGTTTTTCTGTGTCAAGGCTGCAATATGTGTTTTGAATATGGAAAGGATAAAAGGCCATCTTTTTTAACCACATATTTACCCAAACACTAGCCCAATGATATATACCATTTGTCGCCTTCTTTGAGCCTTTATTAGACCTTATTCTTTTATTAACCGGATGATAGGAGGTGAGGATGAATATGGGAATCAAATGGAAGAAAATTTTGTTTTGATATGGAAAGTGGGGATAAAAGATAAAGTATGGTACCCGTGTGAAAAAGAATAGACCCTATAAGCTCTATTACAAAGTCAAGAAAAGAAAAAAAATTGTGAATAATATGAGCATAAAGGAAGTCAATCATTATATTATATGGTACCTTGGGTTGCATAAATGTTGAAATAGCATGTTGGAAAGGAAAAGGAAATGGACAAAGTCCATATGAGCTGATTATAGAGAGGGAAGTACTTGGAATATATTTGAGTCACTTAGCCATATATTATCCTACCTTAACCAATGTGCCTACAATAAAACCTATGAAAAGTCCTTTTTGATCCTAATTTTAATGCATTTGATGTGGTGGATATATTAGAGAAATGGCAAGCCTATGGTGAGATTTATGCATTGCATTGATTTTTGAGTGCATACACGCCCTTATTTCTTTATGAGTTGAGTGTACTCTATATATTACGCATATGCCATTATGAGGGTCAATTGAATGAGATTTTGCTTTCAATGGTTGTACATTGTCGAATTGACTAATGTCGTCGTGTGCACTAATGATTTTGAGCTTTGAGATATTTTCGAGGTTTTATTGGTTAATCACCTTCTCGACTTCGCTGATCCTGCTTTTGTGTCTCTCTTCTTTTGGTCTTGTTTTTGTTTGAGGACAAACAATGCTTTAAGTTTGGGGGTTGATAAACGCATTTTACACGCTTATTGTTGATATTTAAAGATGATTTTAGATCTATAAAGTGCGCTTATGTCTTGGATCTCAATGCTTTTACATATTTTTAGAAGATATTGCTCTTGGGTTCCATTTTGGTGTTTTGTAGGCTTATAAGTTGAAAATCGAAGCATGGAACAAAGGACGAGCAGACGAGGGCGAAATGAGGGCCTAGTGACCGCCTTCGCGGCCGCTAGCCAGGCCGCGAGCCATCACCAGCGAGCGCGAGCGCAAGCGCGCGAAATAGATGTCTCGCGACCGGCCTAGCGACCGCTAGGTCGGCCGCGAGGAAACGCTAGCACACGCGAGATGAAGGCCATGCACGCGAGCACTCCCAGCGGGCGCGAGACGTGCCCAAGACGATTTTCCATGCGACGCGACCGTGAGGTGTGGCCGCGAGGCAAGTACGCACACGAGCCCATGCCGAGATTCTGAAGGACGGCCGAACGAGGATGTTCCCTCGCGACCGTGAGCTCGGCCGCGAGGCATGGCGGCGGACTCCAAAATTAGGGTTTCAGCCCTAATTCTATAAATAGGGCATTACCCCCTCGCGCCCCCAAAATTCCCCAGACTTGTTTTTAAACGTTTTTATCCAGTTTTTCATTATTTTTCCTTCTTTTGCACTCTAGCTTTGATTTAGATTCATTCTAGCAATAGTTCTACGCATTGTTAACGCTTCCGAACGCTTTTGTCCGAACAAATTCCATCGCTTTCCGCTTTCCGCTGGGTTTCGATACGAACCCAACCATTGTTCTCGATCGCTTTTCCTACGGGTTTGATCTATTTAATTCATATTTTTATGATTATTTCGTATTTAATTTTGTTATTTATGTCTAGCTAATTTCTGTTCTAATCCTAGGGTTTGAATGATTCTATCCTATATGTTGTGATTCTCGCTATTGTTATTTACCTTCCGTGCATCGATTCATGATTCTTGGTGCTTAATTATATGTGTTGATTGATCAATCTTGATGCATATCATAGTTGCCTCGCTAATTACGTAATGCTTTAATTGTCAATCGATCTTGAATGCATGATATGGATGCCTCGAGTCGAATCGAGATAGAACATTCGTAGAAAATATATTCTTTGTGATCCTTTGGACACTACAAGAATTTTGGTTATAGACCACGGGATCGCCCGTGGTCTATTACGTAAAACCCCGTGGTCTATCAAGGTATGGTCTATTACGTGAGGTTATAGACCACGGGAAATCCTCGTGGTCTATCACAATATGACCACGGTAAATCTCGCTGTCTCATCATGTTATAGACAACGGGCCACCAAGGTGAACCACGGCCTTTTCCGTTGTTCATGACATTATAGACCACCGTGATTTACCCGTGGTCTATAACCGAATAATATATTTTATTTATTTATTTATTTATTTATTTGATACTGCTTTCATAATTTGAATGCATGTTTCGCTAATTAAAAATAATAATCCAAAAATAGATATAAAACATTTCATAATATTTATATCAAAATCAAGGTACATATTTCATAAGCATTCAAAACGTTATATCCGGAAATTCCCAATCTACATGTATTTTCTAACTAGCTACAAGTATTTTCCTATATTGGCGTGGATAGCTTCCGGGTCGAGTTACTCCCTGATAGTCTGGAGAAATCTCACCGCCGACTCGCATGCAGAAGGATGCCAACTAATCGAACAATCGATAAAACCCGCATATAATGTAATTAGCAAACCAATGAATCATAAATGTAACAAGTCGATATAATCAATCAATATATAACTCCCACTGGAATGCGCACACAAAGAGAAAAATGTATAATTCGTAAGGCCTCTAAATGATATGCCCGAACTCACGATCGCATATAAAAAGAAAATAAGTACTTTATTCAAAGCCAAAAGGAGGATTGCCATAATTGGTTCCAATAGTATCTAAATATATAAGTAAACCAAATAATACAAACTACATGACTTTTCATACAACTCCATCATGTGATAACAATATTAAATATGCATCATTTAGTTAAACATAGTAATAAGAAAGAGAATATGGGAGTGGGAGAAGGGCGAGATGAATTGAAAGAATGAGGGAGTTTTGTTCCACGAGAAGCACATCATAAGTTTAAAACTCTAGTCACCAAATAGAAGAAGAACCGATGTTAAAGGAACTAAACAGATCAAGCTAATGTTGCAGCCATTCCCACCTATATGTGTCATCGATAAAAGCGTAAGGTAAGAACATTTAATTAAAGCTCAAACCTCAAGCTCAAACCTCAAGGATTTTCCATGTTCTATTTACCTCTTATGACCTAAAGTGCTAAATGCACTATATTAATTAAAGCCATAGCCATTTGGAAACAAAATGCTAAGGAGTAAGGACCCTAAATCCTAAGTGTAGGTAAGAACATTTACTCAAGAACAAGGCATAAAAATAAAAGGATAATAAATTTTGTTAAAGATTTAGATCAACAAGTACCAAGTTCATGTAATATCATCCAAAACGCAAACCATGACAAGCAAGAAAAAGATAAACGGAGAGGAAAATACTCAATAAGTAGTTTATCTACCAAATACTAAACATAATGTTCATTTTATCGTCATAAAATTTTTATGGAGGTAGAAAGTAAACATCATCAAGGTAGAACAAATAGTTGAAGAACAACCGTAAAATACATCATGAGGAATTTAACAATTACAAATCCTCCTCTTCGCCTTCATTAATGTATGTGTTTATGGGTTAACTTATCACGCATGCACATGAACAATTTTTTTTTTATATTATCAAAACCATCTATACGGTGGAGCTCGATTTCAAAGGTCTTCAAAATATATATTCAAAGATCCTGTAATTAATTAATGTAATGAATTTACTCTATTAAAATTGCATACATTGCGGCCAGGTTTCACGAGGTGGCAAGAGTTAGAGAGGCGCAAATCGGGCGTGAATCGTGAGTGGACGCGCACGAGGACAGTGTTATCACCGACGGCGACCGGCTGGAGGGTGACCGCCATCACCTGGCGGCGAGAGAGCGATGAGAGGGCTCTTTTGACGCTGGCGGCGATCGGGCGAGGAAGGGCGATCACGACGCGGGCGGCGACCGGGAGGAGGAGGACGACCGGCGGCGATTGGATGAGAAGGTTGAGGCGGCTACCGTTTGTTTCCCAAATTGTAGGGTTAGTATTATGTTACTTATGCTCAGCGTGGAGGAAGATTGGGACTGGGAATAGACCACGCCAAGATTGGGACGGGTCGGGCTAATAGACCACGCGAAGATTGGGATGGGTCGCGCTAATAGACCACGCGGTTAACGCCCGCCGCCTATGGAATTTTTATGCTAATAGACCACGCGAATGAACCCCGTGGTCTATAATATGAAAAAATGCTAATAGACCACGCGGTTCTCTAGCCCGTGGTCTATAACCGTTTAAAAATATGGTTATAGACCACGCGTTTCACCACCCACGTTGTCTATGTCATAATAGACCACTTTAGTAATGTGCGTGGTCTTAACGTGTGGTCTATGAGCAAAATTCTTGTAGTGGGAGTTGCTTATTTTCCTCTAGAGACGTAACAGTAATAGGAAAATTAGTAATCAACTGTCACAATTGTCGTAACTGAAGTTGTTGGCTGCATATGTGATCTTCCATCTTGTCCGGATTAAAACGGTTAATAATAAGCAGGATAAACATACGTTGTGTATAGGATTAGTGCATCCCTAGGGTTAGTCTTTATCTCTTATATTCATCTTTGAGTATTTATTGCCTTTGTTTATTTTCAAGTTGTTACCTTTGCTTTAGATTTAATTATCTGAAGCCATAAACCTTTCAAACCATATTCTGTTGCTTGGATAATGATGAAGGATTAGAGAGTTAGCTTTTGTGTTTTCGGATTGCAATCCCTGTGGATACGATACTCAACTTACCATATACATCGCGCGTTATTTTTCGTGCGATCAAATTTTGTCGATCACTACCTCCACTCCCAAAATTTATTCTTATTTTTTCTTTTTGGTACATCCCTCAAATTTGTTTCATTTTTATTTATGGAAACCGCTTCAAAAATACTTCTTTACTTATTACCTTCAACAATATAATTTATTTATACATTTTATCACCTATGGTCCACCACTTTCCTACTTATTATTCTCAATTATATTATTTATTTATATAATTTATTACTCATGATCCCGTACTAATAAATTTAATACTATATTAATATGAAACTCCTATTATACCCATAAAATATTTCTCAACTTTTATTAAATTCACGTGGAAACTTCTCCTAAACGTAACGAATGGAGTATTAATTATCTGCGACAAGTTCCCTCTCATTACACCACTCTCACCAAATCCTCATGAATTCGGAAATTCTCAAAAACCAACCGTTCCAACTTCCAACAGTAGTCTGTCCGTAAAGCGCAAAAAAGAAAAAGAAAAAAAAGAAGACAAGACATTATCAGAAAAATATTGTGTTAAGAGAAAATATAGAACAAGTAGGTTTTAGAGGAAAAACACACAATTGTTTCTTCCTCTATCCATTTCATCCAACCCACGTTCTCATGAAACTAGGGTATGAGGGTTCTCGGGAAAAAGTTTTTCCTTTTGGAATACGAAAAGGAAAAAGAGGAAAATATACAAAAATTTTAGGGGTGTTACTTAAGAATATCCACTTTTTCTATCTTCTTTACACTCCATATCTATTTCTAAAAAACATCTATATTCTATACCCATTCACTATTTAAAATATAATATTATAATCCATTCACTATCAAAACCCCATAATTTTGACTTTTATATATGATTAAGCTATTTCTACTCTAATTTTTTTTGCCATTCTAAGTATTAGCTTAACTATGCATATGTATTTCTTTGTGTAGTATTTTGCTTAAGCGTTCTCATGGGTGGTATACGTTGTATATCGGCTGAAAACCTCTCTCGTGCCAATGCTAACGTAGTTAGGGGTCTGAGAGGTGTAACAATGCCACGTACAAATATATAATTTGGATATTTTTGACTACTGATTCTACGCTTCTAAAATGGTATCAGAGCTTATTAAAAGGCCGAGCCTATGCTGCGTGATCTGACACGAAGCGTAGTTCTCAGTAGGGGATGACCTGTGAAGCCATAAACTTGAAGGCATATAGGCAGTACCTATTCATGTTTTTTCCACGGGCTGGTGGAAGGGTTAGCAAACTGATATGTATCGTTTGTTGTGTTGCCCCCTTTATCGGGGTACGGAGATAAAATGGTATCAGAGCCTAGGTTTTATTGATGAATTATTTAATATTTAACATAGAATGTGTTATCCTAACGGAGGAGACTCCAAGAAAATTATGGATCCAGACGTTTGTACGAGATGCAATGCATATAGGTATGCTTTCCAAGATTTGGAAATTACACATGGAGACCTAAGCAGGAGGTTTGGGTTTTTTGAAAGAAGTTTTGAACAAAGTATTCGAAACCATCTGTTACCAGAAGTAATTCAAGTATTCTATGACGATATGCTAATGATGGAAGAGAGGCTTTTCATCAACGCCCAACTCCAAGAGGCGTTGAGAATTATCCAGATGAGTATTCATCTACCACACAGTTGATGGAGACAAGAAACAAAGGAGCAACATTCGCTCCCAGTTACAAAGAAATTTCACAGGATTCCTCGAATTTGGTGGAATTAAGGGAGATCCAGAAGACATTGTAATATTACGACAACTGTCTATATGGAGTACCACAAGAATTAAGCAGGATATCCATACTGCAAGAGGAGATTCTCAACCTATTGTGGAGTATCCAGAAGAAGATCACCTTGAGCGAGAAACAGGACCTAGATTGGTCAAGAAATCCCCGGGTGAACACAAGTTCGCACCCATCGGGACGGTCGATGATAAAGCTCGAACCGAAAGAATAATCCGAATCTTAAAGAATGAATAATCTTGAAAGAGTAGGATTGAACGAATTGCAGGAGTTAGCAGAATAATTTCTAACCTCAATATGGTGGATCTAAAGATAAACCAGAATATCCCGAAGGATGAACCACCAATCCCACCACAAGGGATACCAGGAATTGATCCTATGTGGTCAAGAGGTCAATATGAATCTGGACAATGACCTGATGCAGAGTATGCAGCAGAACAAGGCAGAATCAGAATACGAGACAAACGAAGGAGGCAAAGAATGCAGGAAACCCCTGTCGGAAAAGCCACATTGGAGCCTATCCATCCCCATGGATTCACACTCGATCTCGACGTAGTCAACTTCAAGGATCGAAAAAACATCATAGATGAATGGGCGGCGTCAATGGTTATTACAGCCGCAATACTAAAACTTGACAAACTCAATTTTGTCAACGTCCTCGAAGCCAGTTTAGCAGGTGTTGTTAAAAAATATTGGGAACATTGCCCAACTAAAAGAAAACAGAGTATACTGACGTTCGATTTAGTGGAGGACACGGTAAAAAGCATGGCCGATATATTCAAAGTTTATTTCCTTGAAGATGGATATTTTGAAGGCTACAACGAGGAAAAGAGGAAGAAATATTTGTTAGCTCTATACAATCTAAGACTTGTGGTCTTAAAGCAAGGAGCACTCAACAAATTTTTCCAACTCTTTACTAAGTGGCAACATCTTAGTACATTCAACGAAGATGTTGCACGGGAGCTATTTTTTCTGAAGTTTCCCAGTCCGTGGATGGAGAATGTTCATTAGGGATTATCAGTCAGATGTTTATGTCGACATCGTCTCCAGAAGGATGTCATATGTACACAAGAAGCTGTCAGAGTGGTGCCAACTAGCAACTACTCAAATGAATCTCAAGAAATCGAGAAAGTTCAACAAAGCAGCCTCGTTGATATGTGATATGATTGATCTTCAAACAAAAATCGGAGGAGAACATTTATATCAATCCAAGAGGAAGAAAATAGGTTCCAACCCTACAACAAGGGAATGAGAGAAAACAGAAGTTATTGGAGGCCAAGAACGATGTAGTCGTTACAGAAAACCAGATGTTATAAATCTGGACAGAGAAGAGGTCCAACGAGAAGACGGTATCAAGCTTAGAGATCCATTTCTTACGAGCAAACACCGATAAAGAAGACTTTCAGACGAGCTCACACTAGAGCTAATGAAAGTTTCAAGGATTGCAACTGCTGGATGTGCGGTGCAAAAGAGCATATTTCAACAAATTGCCCATAGAACGAGCAAAGAGGAATACGGAGATTCGAGTCTACAACAGACATCGAGGAAGCCGTATACTACCAAGAATTGGTACAAGTATATCAGTTTGAAGATATACCCTCAGATGAGAGTATATGTGAAAAAGAAGAAATCTTCAGCGAAGAAGAAGAGACGGATGAATCCTCAGAATCAGGATCCGACTGAAGGAGAGGCGCGTCATCGGAAGCATCAAGGTAAGCTAGGTCATACTAGCCGATCTATCATGTCACAAAAAATGATGATCAAGATATTGAACAAAACCCTAAGTCTACGAAAGTATCAATTGTTTTCAACAGAAGGAAGGATAAACCATGTTCTAAGGAACCTGAGTCTAGTCAAGAGGAGACACAACATCGTCTATGGAGTTACCAGGCGAGAAATGTCGCTTTCATCCCAGTTTATTGGGAATCAAGTGGAAATGCAACAGAAAGTGATACCAGGGACGATATTCAAAGTATGAAGCTAGAAATTGCTAACACAATGGAATGGATTCATATTGGAACTATCCAGTTGGTGATCAAATCGATACTCTATTTGAGGACATATTCTCCAAATGATATCATAATTTGTGATAAAAGGATACTGAATCATGCTGATTCGGTAATGGAAATAATCTCACGAAATCTATGTCCAAAAAAGATTATAGTGATCTTCTATCCGAAGATTTTGTATAATATCAAAGATTTCGGATTCAGCAGAGCCCTGACACTATATGAGGACTTCAAGAAGCAAGAACTGATGGATAAAGGGAACATACCATATTCCATTACTTATCATGTGTCTTATGCTCTTTCAAACTCTCATCATACTGAGTTATATTTGGGGAATAAGTTTATTAAGATACAAGATATTTTCAAGAAGGTAGCTAAAGCTAGTTGTCCAGACCGGGTGGAACTTCCACCTCTAAGAGAGATAAATATCCAGATCAGCAACAGGCCGATACTTAAGTATGGTGATAGTCATAGATTTGGAGCTACAAGATTATCATTCTAAGGAGATAGAGTTATCTCTCAACCATACAAAATGAGTTTTTCTCAGTCATATGAAATGAGATCTGATAGGATATGGCCCAACTACCAGGCCCAAGCATCGGCCCAGTATAAATGGGCCCCGATATTAAGCTCGGCCTAGTGAGTTCGCCCAAGAAGAATCATAAGCCGCCATAACTCAAATCGCAAGTCCCGACGTAAGATTCGGATGTATCTAAAAGAATCCTATTTAGAGAAGATCTAGGATTAAGATCCGATTTTAGAGAAGATCTAGGATTAAGATCCGATTTTAGAGGAGACATCGGATCTAAGATCTAGGTCAATATAATTTTGTATAAATAGAGGCTAGATTAGACAGAAAAGGATCAACTACTCTCTTTGTAATCCTTTCACACTCTCAATACACATACACTCTCTCTTGCTCCGTGGACGTAGATCTATTTTAAAGATCGAACCACGTTAATTCTCTATGTTCATTGCGTATTTATTTCCCTAACGAAATTAAGATCGATCACTGGTGCCGTCTGTGGGAACCAAAATTCTGTGTTTTTGATCAACCTTTGTTTATAGGGAATCAATCACGACGATGAATACAAGAAGTCTTACATCTAGAGCCGCTGCCGACAACAACAGCAACAACGGTGGCAGGACACGCCGAGCTCAGCTTGGGAAAAGCCCGGTCCGAGATACGACCCCCGAAGGGCATTTTTAAAGTCTCAACGAGCAAGGCCATCCCGCCCTGCATGAAGAAGAAGAGTACCGTAGTGAGGGAGGTCGCAACAGCAACCGAGAGGAACCCCTAACACCACAGTTAAACCTGGACGAAGCAGTTAAAGGGTTCCTCGAAAAGAATAAGGAGAGCTTCCTCCAGTACCTTAGCCGAGAACAACTTCGGCATCATCACAAAGACAAGGACGCCGAAGCCTCATCAAAACATGAAGCGGCACAGCGAGGTGAATCCCAAAGCCTCCGGATGATAGGCGCTCATACCTCTACACGGGTTGGGGCCCAAACCGACCGTGCAAGGGATGAGCAGCGCAGGGCAGGACGTCGTGATCTCCGCGAGGTCGATCCCCACCGCCAAAATGAGTTCGGTCGACGAACTCCGCATCGCTCTCCGGAAGGGGGATTCGATGGATATGGAAGGATAATTACCCCATTCTCTGACGAAATACTCGACACTCTACTCCCAGACAAGTACAGGGTGCCGAGCATCGCCCCCTATGACGGACTGAGGGATCCGCATAACTTCCTCTCACAATTCCAATACAACGTGATTAACCAACGTCTCAACACCATCCATATGTACAAACTTTTCCCGGAGTTACTGGTCAACAACGTCCGCCGATGGTTCGACAGTTTACCTCCCGGGAGTGTTGGATCTTACCGCGACCTGATGGAAGCCTTTCATCAAGGTTCTTCCAAAAGGCCTAGTCCAAAACGACATCGGCTCACCTCCTCACGGTGAGACAAGGCCGATATGAGTCCATCAGCGACTTCATGACTCGGTTCAATAAGCAATGCCTCAAGGTCGAAGACATAAACGACCTCCTCATCATATCTGTAGGGAAAACTCGGTTTAACCCTCGCCCCGAGGATCCATCTTGGGTGTTTAATTCACCATACATTGATTATAAACCTAGCATGCGTCTATATAATTAATCGCAACACGTAGGGTTTTCACGTGTTTACCTTCGATCCGCCGAGGTGGATCGAACGGATGAACGGATCGAATGGTCGAGACTCATGCTTTGACCTTCCGATCGTATCCCGGATGCCCAATCTCCAACGTCGAGTGAGGACGATCTATGGAGAATGCTTCGGAAAATCACCCTTTGCTCTCTTCACTAAAACTCACGAAAATTTTCTCTCTCAAACACAATGAGATGACCGAAAATAATGTGTTAATTATGTGAGCATTAACCTAGACTTTATCTCATACCTTATATTTATAATGCACTACCTTAATCCCATATGGAAATTACCATAATCCTATATGGAAATTATCATAATCCTATATGGAATATTACCATAATCTTAGGATTATTTCCATACTCTTAGGATTATTACCATAATCTTATATGGAAAAGATCTATGCATATACCATAAATATAATAATATCCTTGTGGGATAAAGAGAATAAAATCTTGCCTTTGGGAGCATAAGGGGCGCCGATTTTCCTTGGCTACGGGCCTGGATGGGCCAGCCCAGGGATCAAATGCAAGGAATAAAGATGGGCCTTAAATAAATTAATTATCTTATGTTCAAATTTAACATAAATTAATTTATAAACATTTATTCATGCCACTAGAGAATAAATGTCGACTTACCCCTTTATTACCGGGTTGAGTCGGCTTGCACTTAGACATTACGAATCCCAAGATTTAAGATATCGAACGTCCATTAATCATTTCTAGCAATGACCGCTAAAACGATTAATAACTTCATTTCTTAAGTAGTACCACTCAACCTTATTATTGTACTTGAGCTAACTCAACCTCGCGGGTTTAGTACAATAAACCTTTGAGCTCCTTAAGGGACGCCATCATCCTAAACGGATACGGTGACTGACATGATAACTAGCGTGACATACAAGATCGCCACCACCCAAGATGCGGAGAATTGGTTAGAACATATAACCTCACTCATAACAAGTCAAAGTGATGGTCAAGAACTCATACTCACCTAATACCTTATCGAGGTTTAGATCATCGTAAGTCACCGAGATCTTGGTTCTTCACGACGGTCGAAGAAGAACTCATCTCATCAGGATCCTTCAAGACGTCTCGAGACGCATCAAAGATAGACAAGCAACCAAGTCAAGTCACTTCTTATCTATATGCAGCACCAAACCGACAACTCGTCCTTAAGTCGCCCTCACCGTGAAACTTTTTATATCTCATTAAGCTTGACCAATCATATGCACTTCGTGATCTTCTACACATCGTATGATCTAACTATATATGAGATAAGGGACACGATATATGCAATCAAGTATTCAAATCGATAGAGATTGTAATAGTGGTAACAGAAACATTGTATACAAGCTCAACCAAACCGCTTTCAAGATACAACCAACAATCTCACCTTCCGAACGGCAACTTGCTGTGGGCCTTATATAAGGAGATCGTTACACGAGCCCCGATCGCTTGAGCTATGGCGCATAGCGCATCGGTTCGCCAAAGCGGACGGTCGACAAGAAAAACGTAGCGTAAAAGGTGGAACCCTCTGACAAAGGGAAAAAAGAAGATGGTCGAGGAGACTGGAGCCAAGGTCGACGAAGTGCCTTGGAAAGGATACAACGTCGCCCGATAGAGTCCAGGCTCGGGCCGCGTAATAACTCGGAGCGACCCCAGTATGCACCCTTGCGAAGTCAAGGGCGGAGATCTACGAGCTCCACACGAACATGTTCGAGAAACCTCGGCCAATGACAGGGGGATCGTAACGCCGGTCCAAAGACAAATATTGTTCCTTCCATGAGAATTACGGACACGACACGGAGGAGTGCAGAGATCTCATGGCGGACATTGAAAAGTTGGTACATGACGGAGTCCTAAAAAAGTACCAAGGGCATGGCCAACGAGCTGGTCAGTACGAAGCCCCCTACCGAGGTCAGAAGAAAAGAAAACAAAAGAGAAACTGTAACCCTCACAAGAAAGCAAGGCGCGACACTGATGAAGAGGGAGATGACAAACCCCAATACGATGGGATCATCTCCACCATCACGGGGCTCCCTCACGGAGCTACGAAGTCCTCCCTTAAGGCTGAGGCCCGAAGTCCATACACCAGCGAACCTGTGAACAAGAGATTTAAAAGGGACGAGGCAATCACCTTCTCCGAGGACGACCCCGTACCAGCCGTAGTACCCCACCAGGACGCGATGGTAATCCAGGCGGTGGTCGTCAACAAGTTGGTAAAGCTGCTGTATATCGACAAGGCAGCGCCGATAAGCATTCTCTTCAAGGAATGCTCGACAAGTTAGAGTTGAGGAGGCGCTACCACGCCCACCGCCTACCACTCCGAAGCTTCGTGCAAGAAGAGACTCACCCGGAAGGAATCATTGAACTACCCATCACGGTAAGAAGAGCGTCGACGAGCTCCACCAAGGTGGTGCAGTTCTTCGTGGTAAAAGCTTACTCGCCGTATAACATCATACTAAGACGGACCGGTTAAACGCGTGAGGCGATGCTCAACATACCATTTGACGATGAAGATCCCCACACGAGGAGGGGTAGCCGTGATCCGGGGAGATCGTAAATAGGCCAAAGAATGCACGCAGTCATTTAAGAGGTGCAGGACTTCGCCCCGCACCCACGTGCATAGCAATTAAAGAAACCCAAGGAGTTGAACCGAAAGGACGCCGATCGCCTCCCGACAACCGGCAGAGGAGGTCACGCTATATGAAGACGATCCACTCAAGATCGTCAAAGTAGGATTTTCCGAAGCTCCTCAACTAAGAAAACAGATCATCCAACTCCTAAGGAAATTTAGAGACGTGTTTGCTTGGTCGCCTCTCGACATGGCCGAGGTCTCACCAAGTATTATCACTCACCGGCTCAATATTGACCCAAGCGTAAAACCAGTTCGGCAGAAGCAACGGATCTTTGAAGCTGAACGGAATCAAGTCATACATGACGAGGTGAACCAACTATTAAAAGCACATATATTGTTCGAAGTCAAGTATCCAACCTAGATTGCCAACCCGGTGATGGTCAAGAAAGGAGGAGGGGGATGGCGAATGTGTATCGATTACACCGATCTCAATAAACACTGCCCGAAGGACTGTTATCCCCTTCCAAATATCGACAAAAAGGTTGACGCTCTGGTCGGATACGAAGTCTTTAGCTTTTTGGATTTATACAAGGGGTATCACCAAGTGTTGATGAGTGACGAGGACGCATCCAAAACAGCCTTCATAATGGACTTCGGAGTCTTTACATATAAGAAGATGCCCTTAGGACTCAAGAATGCAGGAGCCACTTAACAAAGAATGGTGGACAAGATATTTCAGCCCTACATAGGTCAGAATGTGGAAGTATACGTAGATGACATCGTCTTCAAGAGTAAAAAGGAAGCTATATGTGTTGCCGACCTCGTGATCGCCCTCGCTTACTTCAAAGGTAAACCTAAAGCTAAATCCCCAGAAGTGTACATTCGCAGTTCGGTCTGGCAAATTTTTGGGGTGCTGGGTCTCACAAGAAGGATTAAAAGCCAACCCACAAAGGTTCAAACCATTTTGAGATGAAAATGTCAAGACAATACACGACGTACATAAGTCGACAGTCGATAGTCGCACTAAGCCGCTTTCTTTCAAAAGTCATGATAAGCAGCCCCATTTTTCAAAATACTCAAAAGCTCCCGAGTTCTCCCGGATGATAAACACAAGTCGCCTTTTGAAGATCTCAAGAACTACTCGCCAAACTTCGTGACTTTATCCGTTCCGAAAGAAGGAGAGGTCCTTTCCCTATACCTCGCCACCTCGGACGAAACCATAAGTGCAGTTTTGGTACGAGAAGACGGATGTCAGCTTCTTGTATATTTTATCAGCCGAGCACTAAAAGGGCCAAAAACGAGGTATCAGCCTTTGGAGAAGCTCGCATTGGCATTATTAAATGCTGCAAGGAGACTACGTCCCTACTTCCATGCACATCCCATACAAGTTCTCACCGATCATCCACTTCGACAAGTGTTGACGAAGCCAGAAGCTTCAGGGAGAATTATGAAATGGGCAATTGAACTGGGAGAACACACTATATCCTTCTGCCCTCGTCAAGCCATTAAGGGTTAGGCCTTAGCAGACTTCCTTGTCGAGGCTAACTTTACAGAAAAGCCGAAACCCGCCGAGCCGACTCCAGACAACGCCGAAGCCGAACTCATAAAGGAACCATCTGAAGATTGTTGGCAAATCTATGTGGATGGAGCTTGGGTAAACGGGCGATGGCAAGGGCATCTTACTCATAAGTCCAGATGGACAAGAGATAGCCTCACGCACTTCGGGTTCAAATTCAAAAATACGAATAACGAAGTGGAATACGAAGCCTTAATCACAGGACTTCGCCTAGCTCAAAGTCTCCAGATACGAGCCTTGCAAGTCCACAGCGACTCTCAGGTTATAGTAAGCCACATGCTGGGAAAGTACGAAGCAAAAGGCAATAGGATGAAGAAATACCTTGAAAAAGCCAAAAGCTTACAACAATCTTTCTCATACTTCCAGTTGGTTCGCATCCCAAGGGAGCAAAATAGCCGAGCTGACACTTTAAGCAAACTGGCCTCGTTGTCAATGAGCCCGCTAGTAGAAGAAGTCCAGAGCAGAAGCATAGACGATGCCGAGGTCAAAGTCAACATAGTCTCGGACGAGGAACCTAATTGGATGACCCCATCCAAACATATTTGGAGAAGGCGAATCGCCCACGACAAAGCTCGAGGCTAGGAGAGTCTTGAGCAAATCTGCGATATACACTCGAGCAGGAATTTCACGTAAAATCATACCTACACCTCTCCTAAGGTGTTTGGGTCCCAACCGAGCTGATTATGTACTACGAGAAGTACACGAGGATCATGTGGAAGCTACATCAGCCCCCGCCTTATCAAGAAAGTCATGCAATGGGGATATTATTGCCAACAATGTTCCAAGACTCAATCGATCTCGTGAAGAAGTGTCCGGTGCCAAATTCATGGAACGCGTCGAGGTCGCCTCAAACCGACCTCGCCAAGATGCAAAGTCCTGGCCATTCATGCAATGGGGGATCGATATCGTGGGCCCCTTATGCAAAGCCCCAGGACAGTTTCAATTCCTGATCGTCGCAATCGACTACTTCACGAAGTGGGTGGAAGCCGAACCCTTGGCGAAAATCACAAGCAAAAACGCCCTCAACTTCATCTGGAAGAACATCGTGTGTCTCTTCGGCATCCCTCATATCCTCGATTCGGATAATGGGACTCAATTCACAGATAAAGTCTTCAAAGAATGGTGTCAAGAGCTTCAGATCCAACAAAGATTCACCTCGGTGGCCCATCCTCAAGCAAATGGTCAAACCCAAGTCACTAATAGGACCATCGTCAAAGGACTAAAAACTCGCCTCGATCGAGTGAAGGGCTACTGGGTGGAAAATTTGACGCAAGTCTTATGGTCGTATCGTACGACACCTCGGACATCGAACGGAGAAACACCCTACGCTTGGTGTATGGAACCAAGCAAGAATCCCCGCGAGAGATCGGTATGTCGAGTCCTCGATCATCGCCTTCTCACCAAGTAAATGGGGAAAATCTACGAACTGACCTAGATCTACTTGAAGAAAAGAGAGAGCTCGCCTACATTAGAGAAGCTCGGTACAAGCAACAAGTTGCTCGGTATTACAACCAGCGTGTCAATCCCGACAGCCCAAGTAGGCGACCTCATCAAATAATGAAGTCAGTAAAGCCGCAAAGCTCGGTAAATTGGAAGCCACATGGGAAGGGCCTTACCAGGTCAAAGAAGTCCTCGGAAAAGGGTCATATAAGCTCGCACATATATCCGGTGAGCAAATACCCAATACGTGGCACATCATCCATCTCAAGAGATATTTTGCATAAGTTTCGTTGTTCATTTAGTCATGTCGCGTCTTTTGTAACGTCACACAAAGGTTGAGTCTATCTGCACGCCGCCTTTTTGGTCTTTTTCTCGTTGTTACGTCGTATTTTATCAATAAAATATTTTTATTGCATATTTCATTTGTCACTTATGCATACTACCTCTTACCCATGATATAACTACCCTCTTCAGAGGACGAACTATACCCTCTTAGGAGGACGAACTCTACCCTCTAAGGAGGATGAACTATACCCTCTTCGGAGGACGAACTATACCCTCTAAGGATGAGATCTAAACGCGCGTGAAGGGACCACCCCTAGCGATATTTCTTGCCAAATAAGGAACCCATACCTTCGTTTATTTCGAGATGAATTACCTTCGTTTAATACGAGGACGACCTACCTTCGTTTATTTCGAGGATGAATTACCTTCGTTTAATACGAGGACGAACTACCTTCGTTTATTTCGAGGATGAATTACCTTCGTTTAACACGAGGACTAACCACCTTCGCTTATATCGAGGATGAATTACCTTCGCTTATCTGAGGACTAACTACCTTCGCTCATTTTGAGGATGAATAACCTCGCTTAATACGAGGACAAACTACCTTCGCTTATTACGAGGATGACCTAACTCGCTTGATTACGAGGACTAAATGTGTACAACGCTTTTAACACAAGGCAAAGAAAATTCATTTTATTTCCAAAGTATACAACACATACATTACGAGGACGAGGAAGGTCCAGGAGGTCGGAAAAGCTAAGCCAATCCCTAGCGAAGTCGTGGTTCAACAACCATCTATGCTAACCCTATCCCTACCTCCGCCTCGCCCTCGATCGACACCGGAGTTCGCCACCAACCTCTTTGCCTCGACGAACCACCTCGGCCGCCGATGACACACGACTCGGCTTCTCGATGGGCGACGCCTATCTTGCATAAAAAACTCAAGAGAAGTGTCGTCGACATTCCACGTCGTCGGGAGAGAGGTAGAAGCCTCGGCAGGAGGAGGAGCTTCGGCAGATGAAGAAGCCTCGGTCGTCGATCGAAGCACCCACTCGAGGAAAGGATGACGATCTACAATGATCTTGTAGAGGCCACCTAGCTTTTTCAGGTCGGCATACTGCTCCTGAAATTGCCAGGAGTCCCGACCGTACTCTTCCCTATACCTTCAACAACGGGCTGCGAGCTCTGAGACTTTAGCTTCGGTCTCTGAGATAGTCATTCCACCACATCGGCGGATAACCGCTTCGTATTCAGCGTGCTCCTCGGCGACCGATTTGGCCTTATCCTCTGCGATCTCGAACTTCTCCTCCAACTCCAAAAATCGAGCCTGAAGCTCGTCAAACTTCTCTTGAGAAGCCCTGAGTTGGACGTCGGCCTCCTCCCGCACATGGCCAAGTTTGCCCTCTAAATGAAGGACTTCGACCTCTTTAGATTCGAGAGCCCGAGTCAACATCTTAATTTGATCCAGCCAAGGCATCACATCAAAAAATTCAGGAGAAGACTGGAGACAAAAACAAAAGACAAGATTTCTTCCATAAAATTGGGGAGTTTTATTAAAGCCTTCCAAGGCAGAAATGACGATGTACATATACATTTACAAAAAAAAAAAGGATCAACTGACCCCTCCAGCAGCCCCTTGGTCCGGCTCAACGGCCTCAGCCTCATCCCGGGCTCCGGAACCCTCAGCCTCTTCACCGACTCCAGCCGAGGCCGCCTTTGCTTCCTCCGTGACCTCAGCCGCCCCCGCTGTCCTCGACTTCTTGGCCATATCAGCTATTAAGGCTTCAAGCATGGCATCCCGGTCCATCGAGCAAGCCCAAACCAAATCGGGGGTCGCAACATTGCGGAGGAGGTCAGGCTCTCCATCACGGGCATGCTCTCCAAGCCGGCAGCAAGGACCTCGGCATAGGATCGCAGCAACGCCTCGTTCTCCATCACCTCATACCCGTACTTGGATTTATCCAACTGGGTAATCCTCAGCGACTTCATCGAGCGTGGTCGCTACCACATGCATGTTGAGGATCTCGGCCAGATCACCGCCAGCTCGGAGAACCTCCCAGATAAGAACAGCCCCACCGTGAAAGCGCGGAGAAGCTCTCCTTGCGAGCCCGCCGCCTCAGCCTCCCGACGCCGCCGCCCCCTCGGCCTTCGAGACGCCGCCGGCTTGCACCACCGCCGCCTCGATCTCGGCTCAACGCCCACCGCCGCTGCCGCCTCGGCTGCCGCCGCCGCCGCCGCCAGAGCCTCGGCTTCCTCCTCACCGTATCCCGAGCCTTAACCTCGCCTCGCCACGCCTCGCAAAGAAGGGTGTTCTTCTCTCCAACTCCCGGAATACTGAGCCACCTGACCGAACTGGTCCAGAGCGTCATTCAAAAAGTCCACCACTTGGGCGGACATCGCAGACACCCTGTTGAGCTCGGCCTTCACGTGCTCGGTCCCCTGCACGTAAAAATCAACGTCAACAAACCCAGCGATACATCGCCTAGAAACGTGCAAACAAAGAAGTGCTTTACCTCGGGAAAGGATCGACGCGCGACCTGACTGCCGACGATTGTACAATCATCATCGCCGGCGGGAGAAGCCACGCGCTTTCCCTTATTGGGGCGTGGGGCGACCAGAGGAGACGAAGCGAGCACAGGCGAAGACGACCTCCCTTCAACCTCAGCCCTCTCGGAAGAGGCCTCGACAACACTCTTCAAGGCCAAGGTGGGAGTTTTGGGATCAGAATCCGACCTCTTCCTCTTCTTGTCCTTGAAGAAGTTCACTACAAAGGAAAATAAACTTGTCAGCACAAAGGAGAAGCTAATAATAAACGACGAAGAAAAGGAATGAAGGGGGGCCTCACCCCTCACCGACTCCACCGTAGTGGCAGGATCATAAGGGCTTAACCCCACGTCGACGAGCTCGACCTCAGTAAAAACATCGTCGACTTGGCCGACCCTTTGCAGTATCTCCTCGAAGTCACCGAAGCTGTCGTCGACGACCACATCCGATAGCTTTTCGGTGTTCTAGACGAACTCAAGGAAGCTCTCAAAACGACAGAAGAAGAACTTCTTCTTCCAATTAGAGATCTTTGACTTCGTTTTCAACTTGAAGCCACGACAAGGTGTTAAATAATACCACCCCGAGCTAGACTTGAATTGGAAAAACCTAAGGACGAGCCCTAGGGTGAAAGGATGATTATGCCTATGCACATAGACGCCTAGGCCCGTCAACTGCCGAAATGAGTTCGGCGTTATTTGGGCTAGAGGAATACCAAACACTCGTTGTAATTCAACGTATATGGAATGAAAAGGAACACGAAGACCAGACTTCAGGCTGTCTTTGTACACTGTAACAAACCCCACCGGAGGGAAGCAAGCCCTATCCTCCGGCCGGGGGACGACCAACCCCATAGGTGGTGAGACGAAAAACCTAGTGGCAATTTCTATCATTTCAGACGACTCTAGACACGATGAAATGTTGGAAACTTTACCAAAATCACTCGAAGGGGGGAAAAATATTACAGATATACGAAACAGAGGAATCAACGGTATAGACTTCTCTGACTATCGGGCACCGGTGGCTATATTGCACATAACGCGCCTTCCTGGCCGTGAGACCCATCGGAAGAGGAAGAAGAAGAAGATGCCATGAAAACTTACTGGTTTTAGAAGAAGATGATGGCACAGACGCGGAGACAAGGACAATGGCGATAGCAAAGCTTTTTCTTCGTGAATGCGTAAAGGAGAATTTGAAAATGGAAATGGATAAAGTGATACGAGAAATGACGTATCATGGAAGTTATTCCCCCAATATGCACTTTATCGGAAACCCAACCATTGCCGCATTAAATGCGCATTAAATGTAGATCCCGTATCCCGTGTTTGACATCGGCGGAAAATCTCGTGTTCGACCTCGGCACGACGTTACGCATTCAAACCAAGACATCATGTATCCGACCTCGACAATGGATTACCTAACCAACCTCGGTATAACGCCTCGTCAGGTTGAAGCTAAGAAACAAGCGACTTCGGTACAACGCCTCGGTAAGGTGATGCCAAAAGCCATGCGAAGCGACATGCGACCTCGGCATAACGCCCGGCGGTGAAGCGGCGACATACAACTCGCATAACACCTCTGTAAGGCGAGCCAAGCGATACGCGACTCGCATAACACCGATAAAGCGGCCAAGCGACGACAACCGAGAGAATATGATCGCTACAAGATTGAGCGTGCTCCACTTCGTCACACATGAAACACTGGCGAATCACGGATCCTAACCCATCACAATCTCGCTTCTGCGTCTTTTTGGGGGGGGATGTGATAGGATATGGCCCAACTACCAAGCCCAAGCATCGGCCCAGTATAAATGGGCCCCGATATTAAGCTCGGCCTAGGTGAGTTCGGCCCAAGAAGAATCCTAAGCCAGTTACAACTCAAATCGCAAGTCCTGACGCAGAAGATTCGGATGTATCTAAAAGAATCATATTTAGAGAAGATCAAGGATTAAGATCCGATTTTAGAGAAGATCTAGGATTAAGATCCGATTTTAGAGGAGATCTCGGATCTAAGATCTATGTCAATATAATTGTGTATGAATAGAGGCTAGATTAGACAGAAAATGATCAACTACTCTCTTTGTAATCGCTTTCACACTCTCAATACACATACACTCTCTCTTGCTCCGTGGACGTAGATCTATTTTAAAGATCGAACCACGTTAATTCTCTGTGTTCATTGCGCATTTATTTCCCTAACGAAATTAAGATCGATCAAGATCTATCTGAGACATTCAACCGTAGACGATCAAAGTAACAGCCAAGATTGGATGTCCACAAGGATGACAAGAAATTGTCATAAGATTTGACACGACAGATGAGGAAATATACTTCCCTTGCACAATTTTATGTGATCTAAAGAATTTGGGGTTTAACATTTATGAAGAAACCCAGGATTTTGGAGGCTTTCAAATGATCATTACAGGGAAGGCCAGTCGAGAAATGGAAGTCCTAACCCTAGGATGTAAATTCCTCGATAGGTGCAAACCATGAGGAAGAATGGAGGTGATAATTAGCAGGAGAAAAATACTGATTTCATGACAAGTCCATTCTCAATATACATCTCAATGGGGATGTTATACGAGAAATACATGGCAGAGTATTTTGTTGTTTATGTCAATTCAGGTGTAAGAATTTGCACAACCAATAAATGATTTTTTTCGACAGAAGTGGAGAAAAATCTACCTCAGATTGCTGGAAGAGATTTCTCAAAGAAAATCTTGCTCTTATCCAAATGAGTAAGACATACGAAAATTTTAATAGATGGAGTAGGTCAAACACCTTGGTATAAGTTCCAGACTCCACCAATTTATTTCCATGATACCAAAGCAGATATTCTGTTGGGAAACAATTTCATTCAGATGTTCAAGATTTTTATGTAGGACAATGAAAGGAGACGATTGGTGTTCACAACCAATTGCGATCACAAAATCATTGTTCAGCGACTGCAAGGGACTAATAGACAAATGTCAATCAGATTTCGTAGCAAGCGTGGTGATGGAGGACTTCGGCATCCAAAGATGAAGGATCAAAGGTGGTTCAACGAAGCACTGCTGAGTTGCAGGATTTCAGAATTATTCGAAGATCTTGATGATGAAGAGATCCAAATCTTCAAAACATCTCTAACATCTAGCCAGGATATTGGAGAAGGAGTACAGGTCGCTCTAGAGTATGTCAAGAGAAAAATCGTTCGGTGTTACAACGAGGAACATTTGGCATGGTGGAATAGGAACTAACTCGAAGCTAGTTTGAAGGTTAAGCCAGGCAAGGAAGTTCGTGAGATTCAGACCCATCCTGATAAACCTCGTGGATTAGATCAGGATGTGAGGTACATAATCAAGGAACACCTTGATTTGAAGTTGATTTAACCAAGGAACTCGCCTTACAATAGTCCTGGATTTCTAGTAAGGAATCATGGTGAGGTCAAAAGAGGTAAACCCAGATTGGTTATTAATTATAAAGGCATTAATGACATTCTAGAGTTTGACGGGTATTTTATCCCGAATAGAGAACACCTTATCAACTGCATTAGGAATGCTAAGGTTTTCTCTAAGTTTGATTGCAAGTCATGCTTCTACCAGATTCACATGGAGGAAGGAAGTAAAAAGTTTACAACTTTCTCTATTCCACATGGGCACTAAGTTTGGAACGTGATGCCAATGAGGTTGGCCAATGCACCCCAGATATTCCAAAGAAATATGGATAATCTTTTCAAAGATTATTTCTCGTCCATGTTTGTCTATACTGATGATATTATTATAACGTCAAAAAATATGGATGAATATATCAGACATTTGGAGATTTTTGTAGATGTCTGTCAAAAAGAAGGATCAGTATTGTCTGAGAAGAAGACAGTCATCGCTACCCGAAAGTTAGAGTTTTTGGGTATTGAGATCGATGAGACGAGAATCATTCTGCAAGATCATATTGTACAAAAGGTGTAGAACTTCTTAGAGGAGAAGAAGCAGATTCAAAGTTTTTTGGGAGTTGTTAATTTTGCAGGAATGTTTATCAAAGATCTTGCAAAACACGGGAAAGTCTTTAGCCCATTTCTAAAGAAAGATATTCCTTTAATATGGACATATGAACATCGAGAAGGGATGAAGAGATTGAAGGAGGTCTGCAAAACCCTCCTTAAACTTTTGATACCACAGGACGAAGATAACTTGGTCTTATACACAGATACAAGTGATCATTGATGGGCAGTAGTGCTTATAAAGATCACCCCACTTGGAAAAGAACCACGTAGATACTGTAGCGACCTTTTTCCTGAAGAAAGTATTGTGCGTTGGCACATCAATGAAAAAGAGTTCTTTGTAGTTCGACATACTTTCAAGAAATGGTTGATATTCTTACCTGCAAAAAAATTCTTTAAAAGTTGATAACACCCAAGTTAAAGCTTTTTTAGTAAATAAAATTGAATCTAAGCCCAAAAAGGCTAGGTTATTAAGATGACAAGCTAAATGCCAATATTATATCTATTATATTATTGTTCTTAAATCTCATGAAAATATTCTTACAGATTTTCTGAGAAGGGATGGAGCCGAAAAAAATTGACTCCATTATCATCGCCTAAAGGCAACTCCGAGAAAACCTAGAACTATTCCTGAGGGACTGGGATGACTGTATTCTTCATACCAAACAGGCAGGAAGGCTTTAAGACGGGGATGTGACTAATGTCACAGATCGAATCCAAGTTTGTATACAGAACGAGGGTTAACTCCAATCCATTACACACCAGCCGCTACTCCGGGCTGCCAGTTCAAGACTGGAAAATAAGTCCTTTTACGTACAGGGTGATATACATGTAGCAAGGAATTCCAGTACCCTTAGCACAAGTTCTAAGTTAGTGGATTCTTTGGAATCGCCGGTCCAAGAAAAAGATGATGACCAGGTGTCACAACCTGAATCATCGTGTCAACCAAGCATCTCTTGGGTAAAAGAGAGAAAGATCAGCCTTAGGTCTATGACCGACAAACCTAATGCTAATACTAACATTTTAGATATTTCTCCTTCTTGACAGGCATATCAGTCTAGTTGGAAGAAGTTGCAGACGAGAAAAAGTGTCAACCCTAATCACAGCAGGGTCGATGTCTCGGGAAATTATCCCCTAGTGTGGATGTCCACCGGAGCCAATCCACTTGACTTCAAGCAATGATATGATTTTGGGGCATTAGCCTCGGTTTATACTATCGCTCTAGCTTTCACCGAGATCAAGGGGTCTACCAAAATGGATCCAAGAAGAGGTGCATGACTCTTAGGTGAATAACTCAAGACTCGGCAGAGGAGACGTTTTGGAGTTGCATTTTATCAATGTTGCTCAAGAACCAGTTGGAAAAGGAAGTCACGAAGCCTTCCACTATATCAGGCTTCGACGACTCGATACAAGGGCCCTTAACAACATCAAGGCTCCTTCATCGAAAATCTCATTGGTCGCCATGTTTTCAGAGGACCAGATCACAACGAGGCGAGCATGGGGTCTATGGGTCTGTCTCACAGAGATGGACAAAGTCAAGGTTTTATTGAAGTTCTTCCAGAATTCGACGAATGGAACTTTCCTGTTAAACACCATGACAGAAAAAATAACGAGCTTCACAGAGAGCTTCTTCGAGAAGAAGAGGACACTACTCTGGGAAAACAAGGTCGCGGCGTGCAAGGAGACTCATAAAAATTTTACAATATGGCTCATTTTGCCAGAAGGAGCCAGAGTTTAGGAAAGGCTTCTTGCGAAACAAGACAAGAAGAAATTTTGGACGGATGAGCATGAGGAGCATCGAGTTCTTGATAAAAGGACATCTTGGGCACCTTCAAAAAATTAAGGGGCCGACCAAGAAAAAAGAGTCATGTGACTCAAAAGTAGATGACCACCCACAAAAAGTGAGAAAATTAATGCGCACTCTGATAACTCTTATAAAAGAGTTATTATATGACCTTTTTGATGATAATAACCTTGAGTTTTGTATGATCTGTTCGTATGTTTGTGTTGTTCGGTGTGTTTTTGTTATGTTTTCGTGTGTGCGTGTGCAGGATTGAGTTGGGTGCCTTTAATGGGTTTTATGTTCTTTTAAAGCTTTATTTAATCAATCTATGGCTTGTAGCAGGAAGAACGACAGTGAAGACGATGCTGAGGTCCGCTGAGTCGAAGCCAAGCTCCAGGTCGAACGTGCAAACAAGGCCAAACTCGTGAGCGAGCGTGACTTCGGAATTCGAGGAAGGAGAGAACGAACAAGGATGGAGTAATGTGAGAACAAGGTCGAACTCGAAAGGCGAAGTCAAAGCTCAAAGGAGCGAAGTCTCGAAGCCGAGCTCCAGAAGAGAGAACTGACCACACTCAAGCTCGCCACTAAAGTCGAGCTCGAGAATGACGAGCTCATAAGCCGAAGCCGAGCTCGAGAATGACGAGCTCATAATCAAAAGCTGAGCTCAAGAATGCCGAGCTCGTAATCAAATGCCGAGCTCGTAACCAAAGTCGAGCTCGTAAGCGAAACCAGATTCCAGGAAAGAGAAAAGAGCAGACAAGGTTGAGTTCGTAACTAACACCGAGCTCGTGAATTAAGTCGAGCTCGTAACCCAAGCCAAACTCTGAAGCGAAGTCAGGTCGTAAACGGAGAAGAGCCCATGTTGATGGATGACCAACGACGAAGTATGAAAGGATTGGCTGAGATATGCAGGACCACATCCACGTGGCATCTGGCCACGACAGTGTACGGGGACACGCGGTTTGTTACCTGCCAGAGCCAACAAAAAAAGGACGGAAAAATCAGAGGTTGAAGGGCTGGCAGGTGCGCCGTCTGTACTCCAAAAAGAGAACCCGAGGTGGTTATTAAAAGAGAGACAGACAACAGAAGATGATTATTCGATGATCTCGGAGGAAAAACACACAATCATTGGAAGAAGGAGGAATTAGAGGAGCGACATCTTGGAGAAGAAGCCATCGGAAGAGGCGACGATCTAAGGAGGAGCACGTGATTCCGGCGACGAGTGTTAATTTTTATTCTCGAATTCTTCTTACTTTGCTATGGCATTTGTTTATTTGGATATTGTTGAACAGCTCGCTATGAGCTAAATTTGTAGGACTTGTTCTTTTGATGAAACCCATGCTCGCGTGATGAGCTTATTTCTACACTTATCTTGTTAAATTGCTATTGTTCTCTTGGAGATTATTTATCTCGCTTGTGATTGATCACCACGGGTGAGATCTTAGCTCTGTAATTTCTGGGAAACATTTCTAATTAAGCATCAAAAATAGCTGCTACTCTGCACCACCTCACACCCATCATCGATCCTTGCTCAACCTGCACATCAAAAGCGAATGCGTGGTCGAGTACAAAAGTACTCGATGGACTCGTTGCCAAAACATTTTCTTTGTCAAAGTTATAGCGCATGAGGATTTTAGTTAAAAGACTCATGCCTATCAAACATTTTATCGTTTTCCAAAAGCGTTCGGCCGAACTATTTTATCACGTTGTTTCCATATCGATCATTCATTCATTCATTCATTCATTCGCGCACTATGGGTGGCCACCACACATAGTCGCCGTGATCGGTCGAGGTAGCTAACCTTAACACACAACACACGTGTACACAATCCGAGTTAGTCCTTAACTAAGTCGGATCCGATCGTTACCCTTTTTAACGTTGGTGGACCAACACATTCACATACCACATCGATATACCAATCTCGGATAGATAACAACAAAACATAAACATTTGGCGATCAATAACATTTCATGTGATAATATTTCATAAAGCTTTGTAAAACATGCTTTGAGATATGCATAACATTTTCGTTTCAAGAAAGCCCACCGCTAATCCAAGCTTAGTGGTTCTAAATGAAAGCGGTGAGTATCCTTCCTCAAAGAATTCACGCCGACGAAACCCTTCATAAGAAAATAGCCGTTTTAGGTTCTTTTCTATCGATCGATGGTCGCTATAAATACGACTTTAAAGTTCCCAATTAGGTTTCTTTATGATTTTATGTGATTGTTTTAAGATAATTTCTATTATCTTACATCCCCAATTCTCAAGCTATATTACCTCATCGCTCATAGGTGAACTTCAATTATGAATCATATATTCCAGTCTATCCTCGACTCTTAACCTTAGTTTTATTATAACGTTATTACGTTATAGGTTATCGGTAATCAAATTATGATTGGTAAATTAGGATATTCTCAAGCCACCAACTAGACTTACCAATTATAGTTACGCCCTAGTAGGTTATGCTTGACGACTGTCGTATTAGCACGATAATTAAAAGAGGAATATCGACTTACAATTCAAGTGGACATATGCTATCATGTAAGTAATTAGTACTTAAGAATAAACGAAGTACTTGGAATATCAACTCGGCTTTTGAGACATAAGGATCGACATCTTATGTTCGAATCGTTGCTTACACATTACGACATTGTGTATTTAACTTAACTCGCCGGAGATTACATATGTCGATAATCGTTACTCGTTATCGGGTTATGTTTGCGCTCAACTAATATCGTATTGAGTTGTCGTTATTGAATATTAACGCTAGAAGCTCGACTTTTGGTTTTTCTAACGTAGGAACTCACGCTTGAGTATCCTTTCATTAATAAAACCCTAATTTGTGTCTAACTTGATTCTCGTTTATTCCGCCTTAAGTTATCGAAATTGGTCGATTTCTTTTCGATTCTCGCTCATATAGTATTATGTTGTTTACGTTCGGGGTTTTGGTTTGTCGATTCAACATAAACATAAACATTCAACATCAACAAAACCATACACAACATAAACTATACTAAGCATTAGAAAACCCTAATTTCTAATGTAATACACAATCATTGTGTAAGTGTGCATAAGTGTTCCATTCATCCACCCTAATCACAACCACTCATTCTAAGTTTATAATTAACTATCATAGCATCATTTAACATTAGAATCGAACTCATACTTAGCCATTTTGTTACGTTTTCGATAATTAGCAACAATTAGCATATGTATCCAATAAATTCCAATAAAATCATGTTATACTCCTATCATACTATAGAATTTAATTATCAACTCAATATCATCATATAAAATTTTAAACCATAGGTTAAAATTTTTTATAACTTTCGGCAATTTCAAATCAACAAGCTTTGGTGTTCAATAAATTCCACAAAAATTATTTCATGCTTATACTATATACTAAACATGAAATATCACTTCATATCATGCATTAAAAATTTAAAACCATGCTTTCTCCCTTAATTATTTTCGGTAATTCTACGAACATACATATATATGTTCAATAATTTCTAATCTTGCACAACATGGTTATATATGTAATAGCATGTAATATTAACACCAAACATTAACCAATATTCATAATATTACACATCCTATTATTTTCAACAACAAATAAAAAACATATATATATATATATATATATATATATATATATATATAATCACGGTTTCAACTATGTATGATGTTCATATCATACCCTAAACACCATATATATATATATATATATATATATACATATATAGTATTTCATCAAAATAAATAGGAGATGTGTTTCAAAATCCCAAGATTTATATATGATATTCACATCATATATTAAACACCATATCTCAACTATTTTTCACAAAAAAATTAAAATCAAAGCCTAAATAAAGCTATAAACTCACGCTTTTTCATAAAATTTCCAAAATTACTGAAAATTATGATATTTATTATACATGCTTATAACACATTAGCAAGTAACAATATCAAATAACATTCATAAAATCATGCTTTAACATATTTAAAAATAAATAAAGCATAAATCGAAAAAAAAACAAACATGCTCCAAAAATTATGAAATTTTTACAGTAGCCTTAGAACATTATTCTAAGAATTTTTCATTCATGTATTAAGAGAATTTGAAGGCTCTAAAGTCACGAAAATAAATAAGGAACAAACAAGGGTTTTTAAACCCAAAAATTCAAAATAAATATTCCACTCCATTAGGATGGAAGAGGATGATGAATAATACCTTCTTATGGTCTTAGAAGGATTATTTGAGAGTGGGAGAGGTTGGGGAGGGAGGATTTGGGGTTGAAAGTTTGAAAAGTGTAGAGAGAAAGTTTGAAAAATGAAAGGAAATGTAAAGGGTGAAAGTGTTCTGCCCTTGAACGTGTTTCCCCTTGTTATTCAGACCTTAGAGCTGTCATTTCCCATTTTGGTAAGGTCTTGGTGGTAGTTGGGAGGTGGATTGGTCAAATTACCTGTTTCGGTATGTTAATACCGACTCTTTAAGTTTTAACGCACTTTCGATCGATTTCTCGGAACCTTAAGGTTCTATCTTATTAAATAGCCTTTAAAAGACTTATTTTAATGTTCATAAAAATTTCACGAAGTTCAGACGTCGTCCGATAAGTCAATTCCGAGTTATCGCGGAAAAACAGCGTTCGGCGATTAAAAATATGCTCATTCAAAATTCTATTGAATTCTTGAGCTTTCATAATTAATTTGAGTCTTATTAATCATATTTTATTGATTTAGACCCTTGGTTCGAGTTTCGGGTCGTTCGGATTAATTTAGGGTTTTCCCGGTATATTTTACCCGGCGTTCGGTTAAGTTCTTCAGGAATTCCCTTCAGAAATTGATTCTTATAATTTCTAAATTCATAATAAATTATTCCTTCATGATTTTGTTTGTTATCACCATTTATTACGATTATCACGGACTGGAAGTTGTTCCGGCTCGTAAATAGTGTTTTTAAGACTGACTGGGCAAGTATGCCCGAAAATTCTCATTCTTTGCATTCTCACATGTTTTCGTGTGAGGATTCTAAAAATAAAATCCGTTCGTGGAGATTCATTCTCGATCTTTCATTCTATGTTCAGGCTACTCAGAAAACCCTAATCCGTAGGACTAGTTATCAGTTTTTGATTTCTTTAGTATTCGATCTCCGAATCGATTCTAATTCGTTTCATTGGTTTCCTTAAACATAATTAAGGACTAACTACTACAAATAATTGGTCTAAGCATCACCAATTAAAGTTTTAAATTTTTCGGGTTATTACAAGGAATATATCGAATGACTTATAGAATATAATCTTAGATTTGGAAAAATACTAAGAATCGGAGAAGTTCATTTCATGATAATGAGGCGATGATAATGTTGTAGCATATTTAATACAGAGCATGGGTGGAATCGAGAGGTCAAGTCTATTTCTCATCCTTTTATCACCGTTTAATCATACACTGTATCAAATTTTACCGCCTGTGGTAACATTCTCTTAGTTTTGATTCTCGTCTGTTTTTATTAAATTGTTAATTCCTGTTTTATTCCCTTTGTGTTGTTCTCTTAAACAAAAAGAATTGTTTGTCGGCGTGATTTAAAAAGTGCGATCCCTGTGGATTCGATCTCGGAATATTTCCGTGTATTACTTGTTGACTACGTGCACTTGCGTACATCAAATAATTTCAACAACACACTCCACTCTCTCGCAAAGGACAAAAACGTTGGCAGAAGAAAGTGGAGCACTTGGAGAGCCATTATTAAAAAAGATGGTCCATCAACATGTGAAGAGACGGGAATCTCACACTTTCCACTTCATACAGAGTGTCGACAGGAGATAAGGGACCCAACGTCCACATGCGAGCAAATTATCACGGGAAAGGTATCCGAGGTAATTATTCAAGCAATAATAGAGGGTACCAGACCTCTATATTAAGGAAAGCAGAATGAACCTTAGATCATCGAGCATCATCCAAGTTTCCTTCAAACCAAAGAAAATAATTCTCTCTCTAATAGTTTTCCAGTTTTAGTTCTTTTCAAGTTTTTTTTAAGTTTTAATTTGTATGTGCAGAGAGCACAAGAGTTTGTCTCCTCCCAAAAGGAGATACATGTATGTATTAGGTATTTTATAATTCCTCAATAAAGTTGAAGGCTTTCGCCCGATAATTCCAAGTATCAGTATAAGTTATCTTCCAAAGAAAATCGACTAAGTGCCATATGCCCCGAATAGCAATAGACGAGGGTTGTGTTGAGTGTTGCTGAAGGAGGTTCAACGGTAGGAGTCCATCGGTTGCGATCGCGTGATTGGTAGAAACTCGGAGGAAGCTCAAAGCCCATAAAAATCCAGCGACCCGAAAGAATCCGTCAGTACTTTGGTCAAACGGGTATAAAGATGAGAACTCGGTTGATAAATTTTATTTTATGTACAGAAGCATGTTGGGCCTGATTGTTAAGCATGTTTAGTCTCCATTAATTATGTGGCTTTATTTGAAGTAATTTAGTGCATAAAGAAATTCAAAAGAAATTGTTAAAATAATGGAATAGTGTAATGAATAGTGGATAGAATAGTAAATGGGTATGTAGTGTAGATGTTTTTGAAAATGAGTATAGAAGGTAGATATTATTAGAATTGTGAGTATTTTGGTAGTATTCCCACAATTTTATGTGAGAGATGGAAAATCAAGATTTTGTTGCTGCTCCCCCAAAATGGATGGATACTCCAACTATGATGAAGAAGCGGCTTTCTCAAGTCTGGAAGGGCAGAAATGTAAAATCTCTTTCTTTCAAGCCCTTTTTCTTCTTCCTGTAATTTGTTGTTCCAATAGTGTGTCAATTTTGAAAATGGTTAGTGATATTTAGTTTTTCTTTTTCTTTCTCTGTGTCTTTTTTAATCAAGAATATCTTTGATGGGGAATTGTTCTAAGGAAACAAAATGAAGTTAATTGTGATGAATTATAGTCAAATTGGATAAGTAACATTAGTACATGTGCAACTTTATACTTGATAAATCTAGTATGAGCTCTACTTCATTTTGCAGATGAGCTGGTGCTAATCTCCTATATCTTTATGGATCTCAATTTTCGTCGCGTAGTCTTATTATATGGACAAATGTATTTAACACTGTATATAACTTGCTAAAATGTTGGAGGAAAAGACTTTTCACAAACGTGGTTCGATCATGATTAGTGATAAAATAAGATCTACGTCCATCAAGAATAAGACGGAGATGATCCTCAAGATGTTTACTATAATTCGATTCAACAAGTATCTCAAAGGGCTCTAGTATTGATAATTTGCTAACCCTTTACCTTCAATCTAACTCCTATTTATACACAAACGTAAACCTTGCCACGAATCCCTTGATTGGCGGGCCATCATTCTCCTATAATGACCATGATCTCACCATTATTACCCATGATTACTACCGTTACCTCATTACCGTTACCCATAATTAGGGTTTGGGGATCGTCATTTAGGCGTAACCGAGTAGGGCGACATTAGGTTAGGCCCGGCTCGTTTGAGACTGCATATCCTATTTGTTGGGCACGAGAGGTTGGGCCATATCTATCATAGCCCCGAAAAGTCGAGGAATAGCCTTGCCGGGTGAAGCGGAGAATGTGCTTTGCCGAGGCGGGGTATTCTTGGTGAAGTTTTCGTTGAAGGTTTGTCATTCATTGTATGACCTAAAATACTACTTTGGTCCGAGGTGGACATGTCCGACCTGAAATATCTGGCGATCCGAGGTGGACATGTCCGACTGAAAATACTGGTCGAGGTGGACAGTGAAGTCGAGATCCGATGTCGGGAGGAGGTCGAGGTCCGACTGAAATATACGGTATTAGGACATGGGCGTAGTCCGATGTCCGAACTTGTAGTAATCATCACGTGATCGGTGGCGGTGCATTTTCCGAGAGTCGTCATACGCGCGCGGCGGTAGTTGGGCACCGAAAAAGCGTCGGCGTCGGTCACACATCCAACCGTAAATAGGCACGTGTAATAAGCGAAGCGGCAGATTTTTAGGCGCCATTTATCCTATAAATAGGTCTAAAAGAGGCAAGCTGTTCATTTTCTCCTTCGACGTTTGAATCCGAGAGTATAACCTTAGAAATCCCCAATTCCTCTTTCACACTTTGTTGAAGAAATCGAAATCCGCTCGGAAAAAGTAAGTATGTATTCTTCACCTTCTCATTCCTCTTCTCGCTCGATAACTCGGTTCGGACGGGTTACGGCGTCAAGATCGATGTAAGGGATTATATATGCCATAACCGCCTAGGTAAATCCATAGGACTTAGTTCTAGGGTTTCACCGATGTCTTGGTATGGGATGGCCTCGAGATTGGTGGGCGAAATCAACTTTGACGATAGAGGAGCTTACGGTGGTGTTGAGAAATACCACGTCGGAGGATGCATGGTGGTGCTTGCGAAACCCGATGATAGGCGATGGCCCTCAGGAGGATTTATTACCATTTTGTAGATAGCTTAATATTTGGGCTTAGATTTCCTTTTGCCCCATTTTCCTTAGCTTTCAAGAGTATTTTCGGATCCTATATGCCAAGTGACCTCCAATTCTATTAGGTCGGCGGTTGGGTTAGGGTTGGCTGTTATGGCATAGGCGAGGGTTCTCTTCGAAGTCTTGATCGTTTTTAGCATCAAGTCTATAGGAGGAGTATATTACTGTCACCTCGTCTTAAGTTTAAAATTGCTTCCCATGAAGGTATCCCTTGGCAAAATAGATACTTCTTTTTGCGGTGAGGGTATCCGGGTATGAGTGGGGCCTCGGGCGATGAAGGGCGTGAAAATTAATCCCACAGGCCCTATGGAGAAGGCTGTTGAGCGATATGGGTGAGATCTGTCGATCAACTATCCGAGGATGACTTGAGCGATGTTTGGTGAGTGTACATGGGTCGAAGCTCCGGTGTCGAGTGCGAATTGGGTGAGGCAACCTTCTTATCTTTATTTCCCTAAATCGATTTTGTGGTGCTAATGAAATTCTCATGTTGAATGCGGTGAAGGTTGACCCGACCGGAGAAGTCGATGTGCCGATCTCGCCGCGCCCGCCTCCTCGAGCGAAGGGAGCCGCGAGGAAGAAGGCGAGGCAGGCGAGTCCACCCAACGGCCCGTGGTGGTGGGCGCTACGAAGACTTGATGACCGGTCCTCAGACAGCCTCGGGCCCGACGCTGGAGATCGAGGTCCATGGCCAGCCTCAGCCCGAGGTGCCAGCTTCCAGCACTTCCTTATCCTTCCCAAAGGTATAAGTCGCTGCCCTTCTCCTTGTAAGTTTGTTGTTACTTGTTGCTAATTGTTCCATATTCAGGATGCGGCCTCGATGGCAGGTGAGATGCACCGCATGGCCGGGCTTATCGTTGAGGGCGCCTCGCAATATGAGGCCATGGAGAGAAGGCTAGCCGGCTGCGGACGGGCGAGGGCATGGTGAATCCGCTAGATCTTGCCGGGCGGACGCCGAACTTGCTAAGGCGAAAGCTGAAGGAGCCGAAGTGGCAAAGATGGCCGCGGAGAGTGCCCTCAAGAAGAAGGACCGGATCTTGCAGTGGCCCGTGCAGGCGGAGGCGCCAAGAGGAGGCTGCCGAGGAGAGAGAGGTGGGCAGTGAGACAAGCGCCTTCTTTGGCGGGCGAGGACCTATGCTAAGGGCCTTCGCCCGGCGAGCTTATCAGTCGGAGAGTTTTCCTCTTTCATCTCCGACCTGGCATTGTGATGAGGCCGCGGTGATTTGTGCCCACCTAGAAGTTGGCGGCCGAGAGACCAGATTTTGACAAGGCCCAACACGGTTGGGTTGAGGTCGACCATCCGGAGGTATCTGAGTGCAGCTCGCATAATCGTTGGGCGACCTCTTTTCCGTGGTGGATGCCTTGGCATCTTCGCCTCGCTCGGCGGCGGAGGCCGTAACTCGAGTCAAGGAAGATGAAGATTTGGAGCTTCAAGCATTCCTTGCGAGTTGAGGCAGCAAAGGCGGCGAGTCGAGCTCGGACATTCGTTCGGAGATCGGCCACCGGCGGAGGAGGAAGCGGCGGCGAAGCAGCAGAGAGGTCGGAGAGTCGGCAATGAGCACGAGGTCGGTGGACCTAATGTAATAGGCTGATTTGCCGGGGTCGATAGGACCCTGTGTTGTACAAACTTCCATTTTGAATAATAGAAATATCTTGTTAAAATGCCTTGTGTATTGTCTTATTTCTAGCATTCTTCACCTCAATACTTGATTTGGATCATGAATTGCTAACAAAGTGAAAGAAGTCCGAGGTGCTCTAGCGAGAAGGATGAAGAGGTGACACCTTTGGAGGTCGGTCTGCCGGTGACTCGGTGTTAGCCGACATGGAAGTCGGCTCGGCATCGTCACCGGCGAAGCAGAAGTTGCATGAAGCTGACTGAGGTGGCCCGCCTCCTTGCTGAAAATGAGGCGTTAAAGTTAAGGATTACACATCTCGAAGTCCAGGGGGCTGATTTATCTGCAGATGTGATCCACGGACGGCGATGCCGCTGCGAGCGACTGAGGCGACAACGGAGAAGGCGGCTCGGATCTCGGAAGAGCATGCGAGTCTGAAAAGGTAATCCGCGGATGGGGAACTACTATATCTGAAGCCGACGATCGAGTTCAGAGCTTGTTGGCGGAGGGCATGGTATTGAGGGATGAGGAGGGTCCAAATAGCAAGAATTTTAAAGACCGCCTCGACTCTGTCCTGAAATACATGCAGATGTATGAGATCGATTATAAGCAGCGCATGCCCGCCCCCGCGCATCTCTGATGGGGGAACGCGATCCCATAATTGAAGAGCACGAAGAGGAGGCGGCTACGCTGATCACGCCGAAGTGCTCCGTCAAATGGGTCCATCGGCGGTGGGCGTATAGAGGACGGCGCTCGGCGGTTCGGAGGGAGGGGCAGCGGGCGGCAAATCGGCGTGGAAGGGCTGGAGCTCGGGGACAAGGGCATAGTCACGGTCGGCGTCGAGTTCACGGGGTCGAGGTGTGGCCTCGGGTGCGAGATTAATTCCCAGGGCGGAATCCGCCCGCGTCGAGTCGAGACTACTCCGGGTAGGCCGAGGTGGTGTCGTCCTCGTAGATTGGGTGGAAGGCACGAGTTCATTCGGGTATCCATCGCCGACACAGGGATTTCGTTCAAAATTATCTCGGCCGGTGAGTCTCGGGCGGGCCGGAAACCCGAATGAGCGTACATGGTGTAGGACTTTGTATGTAGGTATAAATGTATTTAGACTCGTTTGAAGTGTCGTTTTCCTCTTGAGAGGTATAAACATAGCTTAGGACTTCGTTTGGTCGTAAATGTATTTATCTTGTATACTTTGCCATAATTTGGTGAGATCGATTTTGGATGTCTTATACATGTAGATTTTTCAACAATGAGTAATCTGTATGCATGCATGTAGACTTTCAAACTAGTGAGTAGTGCGTATGCGTTGCCTTTGAGACGTTCAATTCAATGAGTAATCTACGAGTGCGGTAGCGCTTAGTGAGTACCCTACTTAGTGGGTTTTTATCTTCGTGAGGCGTCCCCCGTGAAGGTTCAATGCGGTATATCGAATAGATGTTCGCATCTGAATAAAATGAAGCGAAATGAAATATTCATTAGAAAAATAAATATTTTATTCAACAAATATATGACATCGCGCCGACAAGGCAAGTAAGGAGGCTAACATAAGGGCGATCTGAAATCAAAACTATGTAAAGTACCTCCTTAAATGAGAAATATGCCGAGTTAGGGGATAAGCGCACGGATAAGTGAGATAGCTTGTAAGCCCCTTACAAGGTTCTCGTGAACACGGTATGGGCCTTCCCATGTTGGATCCGACTTGTTAAGGCGCTCGGCTCTCTTGGCTTCATTATTTAAGTAGGGACGAGGTCGCCTACTTGGAGCGGAGGTTTGACCCTTTTGTTGTAGTACCGTGCGACACGGGCTTTATACTTGGCCGTTTATGAAGGCTAGCTCGCGCTTCTCTTGAGGCGTCGAGGTTTGCCATGATTCTTCCTCGTTCCGCACTGATCGAGTGAAGAGTCGCGGGCTTAGCGCGCCGATCTCGGCGGTATGTTGCCTCGGTACCATAGACCCGGTGAAAGGGGTTTCCGTGCGGCGTCCGAGGTGTGGTCTGTGGGACCGAGAGGACTTGAGGAGATTTTCAGCCCGATCGCCTTTAGCTCGGTCCAACCTCTTCTTTAATCCTTATGCGATCGTGCGGTTGGTGACCTCGGTGCGGCCATTCGCTTGTGGGTGTGCGACCGAGGTGAAGCGTTGATCGATCTGAAGTTCTTCGCACCACTCCTTGAAGTTTTGTCTCTGAATTGGGTGCCGTTGTCGAGACCGAGCGTGCGGTATGCGGCGGCGGACTATATTTTCCACACGAAGGTGCGAATTCTCACGCTCGTGAGGCTCGATAGTGGTTCGGCCTCGACCCGTTTTGTGAAGTAGTCTATGGCTACGACTAAGTATCGGGCGACACGGTGCTCGGTCGAGCGGACCAACAATGTCGATCCCCACCGCATGAAAGGCCATGGACTCTGCGGCCGCTTAGATCGATCGAGGCGCGCTTTTGACCGTGGAGTGAATCGGCGCCGGGCACTTTTGCGAGCTCGGCGAATCTTGCGGTGGGCGGTAATATCCGACCTCGGCGTCTTCTTTGAGAGAGCTCGCGACCCGATGTGGCTTCCACAAGACCTCGGTGAATTTCATTGAGCACGTGGTAAACCTTACGCCCGAGGCACCTCGGGAGGGTTGAAGGTAAGACTTCCGGTGAGAGCGCCCTCATACATGAGATACTTACGGATTTCGCCATCATCTTTTGGCCTCGATCGATCCACGAGGTAGTGTGCCAACTTCGGATATGCTTTTAGGGGTGTCGTCGGTTCGGTTCGACCTACGAGATAGCGGCGATATGAGGCGCCTCAATGCTACGGAATGAACTTCCTCTCTTGGCGGTTGCGATGCGAAGCTAATTTACTAAGGATGTCGGCTCGGCTGTTTTCCCGTGGGATTTGATTAATCTTGAAGTATCGAACGAGGCCGGCATCTCTTTTGCCTTCTCAAGTCTTGCTTCATTCGATCCTCCTTAGCCTCGTATGTACCTAATACGGTTTACCACGACACAGGAATCTCCAAATATCTGGACTTTGTCCACTTTCAATTCCTTTGCTAGGCGGAGTCCGAGATCAATGCCGTATTCCACCGTTGTTGGTGGTCGGGAAGGTAAACCGCGGGCGTATGTCACTTCTTGCTTATACGGGCGAGGAGGAGGATGCACGCTCATTGCCCGTCTTGCATGAGGCACCGATCCACATACATCGCCAACAATCAGCGGGTGATGCAAGGACGGGTTCCTCCGCCGTGGGGTGGGAGTGACCTCATTGGTAGCGACCTCGGTGAATTTGACCTCCATCGGAAATCTGCAAGGGCTTGTCCTTTTATGGCCGGCACAGGGGAGTATGAGATATCGTGTTCGCCTAGCTCGGTGCCCACTTGGCTATCGTCGGATGACTCTGGTTTTGATAAGACTTGTCTTAGAGGTAAGTCCGTTAGTACACGGGTGAATGAGCTTGAAAGTAAGGCCGGAGGCGTCGTTTGGCGTTCACTAAGGCCAGAGCTACCTTCTCAAGGTTGGTGTACCTCGTCTCGGTCCTTTGAGAGCACGGCTAATGAAGTAGATGGGGAGTTGCCGTCCCATCTCATCTCGCACCGATCTGACACTAATTGCCTCGTCCGAGGTGGCCAGATATAACGATAGAGTTTCACCTTGCTTTGGGGCGGATAGTGTCGGCAGGTCGGCAAGATATTCCTTCAGCTGTGTGAAGGCGACCTGGTGTTCTTCCTGCCAGGTGAAATCTGGAGCTCTCCTCAGGATCTTGAAGAAGGGAAGCTGCTTCTCGGCAGCTCGAGATAGGAATCGGCTGAGGGCGGCCAGGCATCCGGTGAGTTTGTGTATTTCACGGATGGTTTTGGGATCGCATGTCGAGCACCGTTTTCACCTTGGTAGGATTGGCTTTCGGGCCTTCTTGAGAAACCAGCACCAGAAATTTACCCGTTCCTCACCACAAATGTGCCTTACGGGGATTGAGCTTGAGGTTGGCCGACCTGAGGAGCTGAAGAATAGTTTCGAGGTCAATGGCGCAGTTCTCGCCTTTTTGCTTTTGACTACTATATCATCGACATAGACCTCAACAATTTCTCCTATGTGATCCTTGAAGATCGCGTCCACCATTCTTTGGTAGGTAGCTCCAGCGTTTTTAGACGAAAGGCATCTTTCGGTGGCAAAGACAACAAGTCGATAATGAAGCTTTTTTTGGGCGTCTTGGGCTCATCAAGACTTGGTGGTATCCTTGTATAAATCCGAAGCGAAGACCTCATGTCCCACCAATGCTTCCACCTTCTTGTCGATGTCGGGAGGGGTATGATCCTTTGGGCGGTGTTTATTGAGGTCGGTATAGTCGACACACATCGCCATCCCTCACGGCTTTCGAACTACAAGCAGGATTAGCCATCCAAGTTGGGTATTTAACCTCGTCTGATTTTAGCCTCACAGGTTGGGTTACCTCGTCTCTTATGACTGGCTTCGCTCGCGGCAAAACTTCTCTTCTTTGCCGAGGCTGGTTTAGTGGCGGATCAATGTTAAGGCGATGAGTTATGAGCTCGGGCGAGACCCGGTCATATCAATGGAGACCATGCAAATACATCTCTATATTCCTTAGAAGTGCATGACTGTTGGCGAATATTGGTGAACCTTGGGTACCAACCTTGACAACTTTGGAAGGGTCGTCGTCGTATGCGGTGAAGATTCTCGGTCGGATCATCCAGGGTGGCAACCGGAGGGTTACGTAATTGCTAGGCACGAGGTAAGGCCGCATCTTGGGTTGAGACTCGTAGGCATTCTTTAGTTGCCGTTTGGTCACCCCTGAATGCTTAACACTCCCACGGGGTGGGTATCTTAATGGTGAGGTGGTACACGGAGCGAGGCGGCTCTGGTTGCATCTGACCGATCTCTTCCTAGGATAATGTTGTATGGAGAGGAGCTCGGACCGGGAAAAATTGAATGGCTTTGGTGACCGACACAGGAGGCGCCCTACGGTGACCGGAAGGGTAATGACTCCGCCGGGTTGAACCGCCTCTTGAGTAAAGCTCCATGGCGGGAAGGTGCGGGGTGTACTAATTCCTCCGACATCAAGTTTATCGAGGCAGCTACGGAATATGATGCTAACGGAGGCTCCGATGTCAATGTAGACCCGATGTACATTCTTGTTACCCACCACGGCTTGTATTGTAATGGCATCCTGGTGGGGCATGATCTTAGGTACTGGGTCGTCTTTGGAGAACACGATATTTTCTCCATCCGGAGTCGCTTGTTTTCGGCTCTTGAAATCGACCTCGAGCTTCGTTTCTAGCGGCGACCTCGTCGTACCAAGCGGCGATCCGGTTATAGCGTAAACTGCTCCATTGCATTGGGACCTTCGTCCTCGTCATCTTGGTCGGGTTGCCGTTGAGGTTGGTCATGATTGTTACCACCTCCATTTTCCCTCTGCGCTTTTATTACCCGGCCCGGATCGGCGGTGTACTTCTTCGTATTTCCTTCCTTGACGAGCTCGTCAATCTGTGAGCCTAAAGACTTGCAATCTTCTGTATCGTGACCATACCCTTGGTGGTAGTCACAATACTTTCCCGTTGACTTTTTTTTGGATCCTCCTTTCATAGGAGGAGGTTTTGAAAGAGCTCGGTGTGAAGCTCAAATATTTCATACGGATTTGAATAGAGGCGATCGTTATTACTGGGGTTTTGCGAGGTCCCGGCCTTGATTCTCTGGCCCTTCTTTATTCTTTCGAGCGCACCGGCGTTCGGCACCTCGACCCGATCCTCGGTTTCCTTCTCTCGATCCATTGCTCATCCCGGATCTCTCTCTTCCGATCCGACTCGTCCCCTTTGACAAAGTTGTCGACGGGGTCCAAAGGCGACTAGCGGTCTTTGGTACATTCACGGGTGATCTCTTTATTGAGCTCGGTCGGATCCGTTCTTGAATCGTTGATGATGTAGAGATCGTTACTCTCATCTATTTTAAGGGATTCCATGATGAATGGAGGCGAAATTCGACATTGTTTCGTCCGTCCTTGGCGGATTATAGCGGATCGGACGAAGGTTGTTGGCGGCATTTTACGGTAAAAGCGCCATTTGAGGCGATCCATGAGGTCTTTGAAGCAATGGATCTTTGTTACGGCGGCGAGGTGAACCAACGTCGAGCGTTGGAGATTAGCACCTCGGGAAAGACCTTACACATATGGAAATCTTCCATCCCTTGGTTTGCCATATTGGTGGTATAGGCAAATAGGAAGTCAGAAGGATCTCCAAGGCCATCGTATGCAGCAATATTCGGAGCCCGGTATCGCTGTGGCAAGGGTGTATCTAGAATCTCCCTTGAAAAAGGAGAAATAATTCGTCCGTGTCGGTCGAATCCGGGGAGTTCGTTACCATCCCTCTCCGGGGGAGTGGGAGATCGATAACGGCGTCTGTCGTCTCTTCGAGGGGGAGTTCGACTTCGTCTTTCCTCCCTTCTTTCCCGTCCATTTTCATGGGTATCACGTCGAGGTGGAGAACGACTCCGCGGAGGGTACGAGGACGAATGAACCACGGTATCGGGCGATCATTATGTCGTGATGAATGTTGATTGTTTCGGAGAGGTGGCGACCTCGATTGCTGTAATCACCACCGGGCACTCTTGAGGGCCCGCTCCGTTGTCCTCGGTTGAGGAAACTACGGAATTGATTGAGGTTGGCGTTGAGGAACTCGGACCTTTGCTCGACCGAGGACCTCGTGGGAGCGGTGAACCTCGCATTCACCGTCTTGAGGTCGGTGTCTTCCTCTTCGTTGGGGCGGCGATCACGAGGGTGTATGGAAGCATTTTCCATGTGACCCTCGGTGTGTGACCGCTGGTGGCGTCCATAATTCCCTTTCCCGGCGTTGTGTGACCACACGATCGTCCTCCCTTACGGTTGTTACCGACATCGCCCGGCGATACTAAGCGTTTGCGTGTCCTTGCCATTAGATTGTAGAAAACACGACTTTTTGTTCAAGAGATTTCCCACAGACGGCGCCAATGATAAATCTAGTATATCGAGATTTATGAAAGCGATAAAGAACACAAGAGACTTTTCGTGGTTCGATCGAGAATAAGATCTCGTCCACGGAGGAGATGATCCTCAAGATGTTTACTATAATTCGATTCTGACAAGTATCTCGAAGGGCTCTAGTATTGATAATTTGCTAACCCTTTTACCTTCAATCTAACTCCTATTTATACACAAACGTAAACCTTGCCACGAATCCCTTGATTGGCGGGCCATCATTCTCCTATAATGACCATGATCTCCACCATTATTACCCATGATTACTACCGTTACTGTTACTCATTGGGGATCCGTTACCCATAATTAGGGGTTTGGGGATCGTCATTTATTTTGAAAGATTGAGTATTTGATGGTAAATGTGTGATATGATAATTTTTATATATAAATAATTTGTTTACATTAGGTTAGATAAATAACCTCATTTCGTTTGGGATTATTTCAATCCTACCTATATTTGTTGGGCAAAGGATTAAAATAGAGGTTGGGATATTCTCAAATATTAATCATTAAAATAAATACTTGATTATGTTGAATTATCTATCTATCCAACAAAATTCAATAATCTAAGTTTTTTTGGTTTTTCAGAAATTTTATGTGGCGGGAGATTGATCCCCTGATACGCGATCAGTTGTGTTAGCTACCTTCATGATAGGGGGGTCTGCATTAGCATTCTGTATCAAGATGTATTGGAGGATTTCGACACTAGACCTCTTCTCTTACGGCCATGCTGTCTCGATTGCGGGACTCATCCTAACATTTGGTACATAAACACACCATATTCCAACACAAGCTACTCTTTCATTGATGGGATGGCCTAACTTGTGTGTCATTGCAGGATTTGAGCTTTCTCTGCATGACATCTACAAGGAATTCTGGGATAATTCATAGGAACGTGAAGCTACCTGTCTTAGATCACGTGTAGCTAGACTCCTTCCCATCCATAGAGTGGATCCCCGGTGTAAATCCAGAAGTGAAGTGATAGGATACGGCCCAACCACTAGGCCCAAGCATCGGGCCCAATATAAATTGGCCCAGACATCAAGCTCGGCCTACGCGAGTTCGGCCCAGGAAGACTCCTAAACTAACTATAACTCAAATCTCGCAAGTGGAGACGGAGAAGATTCGAATATCTAAAAGAATCCTAGATGCATATCTAAAAGAATCCTTATAGGGGAAGACTTTGTATTAGAGTCGAACTCAATATCATCGTGTATAAATAGAAGCTAGACTCTTTGTAATCACTCCTCATATTATCAATACATAAATACTCTCTCGCCCCGTGGACGTAGATCTTTTTAACAGATCGAACCACGTAATTCCTTGTGTTCTTCGCGTATTTAATTCCCTAACGAAATTAAGATCGATCACTGGCGCCGTCTGTGGGAAGCGAAATTTTGTGTTTTCGATCAACCTTTGTTTACAGGGAATCAATCACGACGATGAATACCAGAAGTCTCACATCCAGAGCCGCTACTGACAACAACAACGGCGGCAGGACGCGCCGAGCTCGGCTTGGGAAAAGCCCGGTCAGAGAACCGACCCCCGAAGGGCATGTCCAAAGCCTCGACGGGCAAGGCCATCCCATCCTGCATGAAGAAGTAGAGTATAATAGCGAGGGAGGCCGCAACAGCAACCAAGAGGAACCTCCAGCTCCGCAGATAAGCCTTGACGAGGCAGTTAAAGGATTCATTGAAAAGAACAAGGAAAGCTTCCTCCAGTACCTCAACCGAGAGCAAGGTCGGCACCATCATGAAGATAGGGACGCCGAAGCCTCGTCAAAGCACGAGGCAGCACAGCGAGGTGAATCCCCCAGCCTCCGGATGATAGGCGCTCATACCTCTACACGGGTTGGGGCCCAAACCAACTGTGCAAGGGACGAACAGCGCGGGATAGGATGTCGTGATCACCGCGAGGTCGGTCCCCATCATCAAAACGAGTTCGGTCGACGAACTCCACCTCACTCCCCGGGAGGCGGGTTCGATGGATACGGGAAAATAATTACCCCGTTCTCAAACGAAATACTCGACACTCTCCTCCCGGCCAAGTACAGGGTGCCGAGCATAGCCCCTTATGACAGACTGAGGGATCCGCAAAACTTCCTCTCACAATTCCAGTATAATATGGCTAAATCTCAGGAAATCGTATGAGGAGTCGGACAGAATCGCTTGTCATAATTTGACAAAATTAATTATGTCAAGTTCTATGAAGGAAAGCGATTCAATGCATAACCATGTAGAGCAAATGATCAATCTCTTCGGGGAGCTCGAATTGGTTGGAGGATATATTGATGACGAGTCGAATCGATATGATCCTCAATACTTTGCCCGAGTCTTTTGATGACTTTCGTTATGGAGTAGTCCTTTATGATAAGAGTTATACTCTAGATTCATTGCAAGAGGACTTAGTAACGGAAGAAAGCAAAATGGGTAAAGGTGCACAGTCTTTAGCACGTACCTCAAGGAAGACCACTGTTTTATCGAAAGATGAAAAGGGAAAGTGGAATTTTAGAGATGCTAAGGCTAAAGAAAAGAGTGGGAGTAATGTAAAGGGCTCTACCAGCGGTTTGAAAAGCCAAAGGAGAAGGGCAAGTGCTTCAAGTGCGGTGAGACTGGGCATTGAAAGGCTAAGTGCCCCAAGCTCAAGGCTCAAGGTACGCCGTTTGCTTTAGTAACGGAAACATGTTTAGCGACTTGTTCTACCCATTCTTGGGTAGTAGACACGGGTGCGACTGATCATGTTTGTTACACCTTGCAGGGGTTCCTGCGGACAAGGGAGCTGAATAATGGTGAGATAACGATCTCCATGGGCAACGCGGCGAAAGTCGAGACCGTTGCAGTCGGAGATGTTACTTTATGTTTTGAGACAACAGTTTTAGTTTTGAAAGACGTTTTATATGTGCCGGTTTTTTCGGCGGAACCTTGTTTCTGTTTCGAAATTGTTCACTCATGGATATTCTATTTTTTTTTTGATAGTGGTGTTTCTATCATAAGAAATGACGAAGTTATCTGTGTTGGCACATTATATAATTCGCTTTATACTATTTCTGCAAAACATAATACCTATAACTATGTTGCATCTTCATCAAACCCTAGAAAGAGGATGTTTTCTTCGCAAGATGACACCACTTTTCTCTGGCATCTTAGATTAGGTCACATCAATCTAAATAGGATCCAAAGACTAGCTAAGAATGGAGCGTTGGGTAATCTCACAGTTACTCCATTCCCAGTCTGCGAATCCTGTATAGAAGGTAAGATGTCGACCAGACCCTTCAAAGCGAAGGGGTATAGAGCCAAAGAAATGTTAGAGTTAGTCTATTCTGACCTGTGTGGACCGATGTCCACACAAGCTCGTGGAGGGTACGAGTATTTTGTCACTTTCATTGACGATTACTCAAGGTACGGATATGTATACATGCTTCACCGCAATTCTGAATGCTTTGAGAAATTCAAAGAGTTTAAGGCGGAAGTGGAGACGAAGCTTGGTATGAGTATCAAGTCACTGCGTTCTGATCGCGGTGGCGAATACCTCAGTAACGAGTTTATGGACTATCTAGTGAAGTGTGGGATTACCTCCCAGCGCACTTCACCAGGCACACCACAGCAAAATGGTGTGTCAGAGCGAAGAAATATGACTCTTTTGGAAATGGTTAGATCAATGATGAGTTATGCAACATTGCCTATTTCGTTCTGGGGGTATGCCTTAGAAACGGCGGCATACTTGCTAAATCTAGTACCATCCAAGTCAGTCGAAAAGACCCCTTTCGAGTTGTGGTTTGGGCGCAAGCCTAGTTTAAGCCACATAAGGATATGGGGCAGTCCAGCACATGTGCTGAATAAGAAGGCTGACAAGTTGGAGGCTAGATCCGACGCAAGGCTGTTTATTGGCTATCCTAGAGGAACGAAAGGTGGTTTATTCTATAGTCCTAAGGATCAGAAGGTCATTATTAGCACTAATGCCCGATTCTTAGAAGAGGACTACATGAAAAATCATAAATCCAAAGTTGAAATCATTCTTCAAGAATTAGAAGATGATCGATTCCACCACCGATTAGACCAAAGGTGCGAGATGTCGAGTCTAGTGGGAGGATCGACACCGATACTTCAAGAAATTGAAGTGGGTCGAGTTCCACTTGGAGATACCGACCGCAAGTGGTACCCACCGAGCAAGTTGTGCAAAATAGAGAACCACAAATTTCGCACCCACCGTTGCCATTGTGCTGTAGAACCTCAGATTAGTGGGAGGGTTGTTCGTCAACCCGAGCGATTTATGTTCGTGGGAGAATCTTGGATTTAGTCCCGTGAAACGAACAGCAATAATCGACCCATGGACATACAAGGAGGCGATACAAGACATTGATGCAAGATCATGGCACACCGCTATGAACTTAGAAATGGAGTCCATAACGGCTATGGATGTATATGAAAGACACATCTACCGGATGGCAAGGAAGCCATAGGTAGTAAGTGGATATACAAGAGGAAGAGAGATTCCGATGGATAGGTTTCGCTTTTAAAGCCGGGCTTGTGGCGAAGGGTACACTTTCATTGAGGGCATCGATTTCGATGAGACCTTTTCACCGTAGCAATGCTCAAGTCCATCGTAATTCTTACGGCCATAGCAGCCCACTTGAACCTGCTGTGTTTGGCAAATGGATGTGAAAATCGCTTAAAGCGGTTACCTTGAGGAAGGTAGAGACATCTATATGCAAAGAACCCGAAGGTTATGTGGTGAAGGGTGAAGAACATCTAGTGTGGAAGCTTAAGAAGTCCATTTATGGACTCAAGCAAGCTTCCCGATCATGGAACTTACGCTTTGACGAGGTGGTAAAGTCCATGGATTTACCCAGTTGCCTAGCGAAAATTGTGTGTATCGTTTAGATGTCAATGGTGATGTGATATTTCTTGCACTTTATGTAGATGACATTCTTCTATTTGGCAACAATGTGAAGTTGTTATCGGACGTAAAGAGTTGGTTATCCGATCGGTTTCAAATGAAAGACTTAGGAGATCGTACATTCTTGGGATCAAGGTTTACGAGATCGCAAGAAGAAAATGTTGAGCTTATCTCGGGCGCCTTACATTGATCTTGTGATTACTGTTTTAGTATGCGGACCGCCAAGAAAGGATTGCTACCTTCGGACATGGCGTTCCTTTATTCAAGGAGCGATCACCTATGACCGCAAAGGAGATAGAGGAAATGAGACAAGTTCCTTACGCTTCCGCCGAGGAAGTCTCATGTACGCAATGCTATGCACGAGGCCGATATCTTCTATGCGGTAGCATAGTAGCTAGATATCGCCTAACCTCGGACAAGCTCATTGGACTGCGGTAAAGCATATACTCAAGTACCTAAAAAGGACTCGAGATTATAGGCTAGTTTACCATGCAGATAGTCTAATGACTTTGGGTTATACAGACTCGGATTTCCAAGTTGACCGTGATGAGAAAATGTCTACCTCAGGCTATGTGTTTACCTTGGGAGGTGGAGCCGTATCCTGGCAGAGTGCAAAGCAGCAATGCATTGCGGACTCTACCATGGAAGCCGAAAAAATAGCCGCTCGAGGCTTCTAGGAGTCTCAGATGGTTCAAGAACCACTCGTGGATCTAGATGTGGTACCTGGTTTGCCCATGAGTAGCATAGTTTACTGTGATAACTCAGGTGCAGTGACAAACTCGAAGGAACCACGGATCCACAAGGCAACCAAACACATAGAGAGAAAGTACCTTGTCATACGAGAAATCGTTAGACGAGGGGACGTGCTGATTGCAAAGATTGATACGACGGATAACCTAGCGGATCCATTCACGAAAGCCTGCCGCTATAAGTCTACATTGGGCACGTTAGAGGACTTGAATTGTGCTAGAAGGCACCCGCTAAAGCCTGCCGTAATAAGTCTACGTCGGGGACGTTAGAGGACTTGAATTGCGCTAGATGACACCCACTTAGAAAGGAAACTTTTGTATAAGTGGGAGAAGCAAAGTGATGGTTTTGTTTGTAATAGCTAGTAGAGAGACACATTGTATACTAAAAGTTTGCTTTAGTATAAGTGGGAGATTGTTGGATTTGTATACTGAAAGCAGTTTTGGTTGAGCTTGCATACAATGTTTCCTGTTACCACTATTACAATCTCCTATCTGAAATGAATACTTGATTGCATATATCTGTGTCCCCTTATCTCATATATAAGTTAGATCATACAGTGTGTAGAAGATCACATAAGTCTGTATGATTGGTCAAGCTTAATGAGATATAAAAGTTTCACACCGAGACAACTTGAGGACGAGTTGTCGGTATAGGCTCATGTATAGATAAGAAGTGACTTGACTTGGTTGCTTGTCTATCTTTGGTACGTCTATGACGTATTGAAGGATCACGGTGAGATGAGTTCTTCTATCCGACCGTCGTGAAGAACCAAGATCTCGGTGACTTACGATGATCTAAACCTCGATAAGGTATTAGATGAGTATGAGTTCTTGACCATCACTTTGACTTGTTATGGGTGAGGTTATATGTTCTAACCCAATATTCTCCGCATCTTGGGTGGTGGCGGTGCTTGTATGTCATGCTAGTTATCAGACGAGTCACCGTATCCGTTTAGGATGATGACGTCCCTTAAGGAGCTCAAAGGTTTATTGTACTAAACCCTACGGGTTGAGTTAGCTCAAGTACAATAATAAGGTTGAGTGATACTACTTAAGGAATTAAAGATATTAATTATTTTAAGCAATGTAATGCTATAAATAATTAATGGACGCTCGATATCTTAAATACGGGATTCAGTAATGTCTAAGTGCAAGCCCGACTCAACTTCGGTAATAAAGGGTAAGTCAAGATTTATTCTCTAGTGGCATGAATAAATGTTTATAAATTAATTTATGTTCGGGTGAACATAAGATAATTAATTTATTTGAGGCCCATCTTTATTCCTTGCATTTGATCCTGGTGGCCCATCCAGTTCAAGCTTAGAGTGAAAATCGGTGCCCCCTATGCATTATGGTAAGGATTTGATTCTCTTTATCCTATAAGGATATTATTATATTTATGGGATATGCATAGATCCTTTCCATATAGGATTATGATAATAATCCTTTCCATATAGGATTATGGTAATTTCCATATGGGATTATGGTAATTTCCATAAAGGATTATGGTAATTTCCATATGGGATTATGGTAATTTTCATATAGGATTATGGTAATGCATTATAAATATAAGGTAAGAGATAGAATCAAAGTCAATCCTCATAATCAACCACATAATTTTCGTCCACCTCTTGAGATCATTAGAGAGTGATTTTCGAAAATAGTGAGAGCATTGGGTGATTTTCCGAAGCATTCTTCATAGATCGTCCTCACTCGACGTTGGAGATTGGGCAACCGGATACACCCGAAGGTCAAAGCACGAGTCTCGATCCAATCCTACCGACAGATTCAAAGGTAAACACGAGAAAACCCCAACGTGTTGCAATTAATTATATAGGTGCATGCTAGGTATATAATCAATGTATGGTGAATTAAACATCCAAGATAGATCCTCGGGGCGAGGGCTAAACCTAGTTTTCCCTACAATAGAGTCTAGGCTCAGGCCGCGCAATAACCCGGAGCGACCCCAGTATACACCCTTGACGAAGTCAAGGGCGGAGATCTACGAGCTCCACATGAACATGTTTGAGAAGCCTCGACCAATGATAGGTGGGTCAAAGCGTTGATCCAAGGACAAATACTGCTCCTTCCATGAGGATTATGGGCACGACACTGAAGAATGCAGAGACCTCATGGTAGATATCGAAAATTTGGTACAGGACAGAGTCCTAAAGAAGTACCAAGGGCATGGCCGCAGAGCTGGTCAGTACGAAGCCCCCTACCGAGGTCAGAAGAAGAGGAAACAAGAGAAGAGGGGAAACTGTGCCCCTTACAAGAAAACAAGGCGCGACACTGACGAAGAGGGAGATGACGAGCCCCAATACGATGGGATCATCTCCACCATCACGGGGCTCCCTCGCGGAGTTACAAAGTCCTCTCTTATGGCTGAGGCCCGAAGTCCCCATACCAGCGAACCTGCAAACAAGAGGTTTAAAAGGGATGAGGCAATCACCTTCTCCGAGGACGAACCCGTACCAACCGTAGTACCCCACCAGGATGCGATGGTGATCCAAGCAGTGGTCGCCAACAAGCTGGTAAAACGCGTGTACATCGACAGTGGTGCGTCAGTAGGCATCCTCTTCAAGGAATGCTTCGACAAGTTAGGAATTGAGGAGGCACGCCTCGCACCAGCTCCGTTACCACTCCGAAGCTTTGTGCAGGAAGAGACGCGCTCAGAAGGAATAATCGAACTACCCATCACGGTAGGAAGAGCGTCGACGAGCTCCACCAAGGTGGTACAGTTCTTCATAGTAAAGGCCTACTCGCCGTATAACATCATATTGGGACAAGACTGGCTAAACGCATTGAGGACGGTATGCTCAATGTACCATCTGATAATGAAGATCCCCACAAAAGGAGGGATAGCCGTGATCCCGGGAGATCAGAAACGGGCTAAAGAATGCATGCAAGTCGCCCTAAGAGGCGCAGGGACTTCGGCCCAGCACCCACAAGCATAGTAATTAAAGAAACTCGGTGAGTTGGAACTGGGAAAGATGTCGCCTGTCCTCGATAGCCCGATAGAGGAGGTCGCACTGTATGAAGACGAGCCACTCAAGGTCGTCAAAGTAGGTTCTACCGAGGAACCTCAATTAAAAAAATAGATCATCCAACTCCTAAGGTAATTCAGAGACGTGTTTTCTTGGTCACCCCTCGACATGACCAGGGTCTCGCCAAGTATTATCACTCATCGGCTCAATATTGACCCGAGTGTAAAACCAGTTCAGCAAAAGCAATGGATTTTTGTAGCTGAAAGGAATCAGGTCATCCATGACGAGGTGAATCAATAATTAAAAGCTCGTATATTGTTCGAAGTCAAGTATCCGACCTGGATAGCCAACCCGGTGATGGTCAAGAAAGGAGGAGGGATGACGAATGTGCATCGATTACACCGATCTCAATAAACATCGCCCAAAGGATCATACCCCTTCCAAATATCGACAAAAAGGTTGACGCTCTGGTCGGATATGAAGTCTTCACTTTTGGATTTATACTGAGGATATCACCAAGTGTTGATGAGTGACGAGGACGCATCCAAAACAGCCTTCATAACGGACTTCGGAGTCTTTGCATATAAGAAGATGCCCTTCGGACTCAAGAATGCAGGGGCCACTTATCAAAGAATGGTGGACAAGATATTTCAGTCCTACATAGGTCAGAATGTGGAAGTATACGTAGATGACATCGTCGTCAAGAGTAAAGAGGAAGCCACATGTGTTGCCGACCTCAAGATTATCCTCGGCTTACTTCGAAAGGTAAACCTAAAGTTAAATCCCCAGAAGTGTACATTCGCAGTTCGGTCTGGCAAATTTTTGGGGTGCTGGGTCTCACAAGAAGGGCTAAAAGCCAACCCATCCAAGGTTCAAACCATTTTGGGGATGAAAATGCCGAAGACCATCCATGACGTACATAGATTGATGGGCTGCATAGCCGCACTAAGCCGCTTTCTTTCAAAAGCCGCGGATAAGCAGCTCCCAATTTTCAAAATACTCAAAAGCTCAGGAGTTCTTCGGGATGATAAACACAAGTCACCTTCAAGATCTCAAGAACTACCTCGCCAAACTCCCACTTTATCCGTCCGAAGAAGGAGAGGTACTTTCCCTATACCGCCACCTCGCATTTAAACCATAAGTGCGCTCGCACGAGAAGACGGATGTCGCCCTCAGATATTTTATCACCAAGCACTAAAAGGGCTAGAAATGAGGTATCAACCTTGGAGAAGCTCTCCTGGCATTAGTAATGCTGCAAGGAGATCGCGCCCATACTTCCACGCACATCCCATACGTGTTCTCACCGATCATCCACTTCGCAAGTATTGACGGCCGTAAGCTTTCGTGGAGAATTGCGAAGTGGGCAATTGAATTGGGCGAACACGCTATATCTTTTCGCCTCGCAAGCCATCAAGGGTCGCCCAGCGCACTTCCTTGTCGAGGCTAACTTCACGTAAAAGCCGAAACCCGCCGAGCCGACTCCGCACAACGCCGGCCGAACTCATAAAGGAACCATCCAAGATTGTTGGCAAATCTATGTGGATGGAGCTCGAAAAACAGGCGAAGCAAGGGCATCTTACTCATAAGTCCGGATGGACAAGAGATAGCCCACGCACCGGGTTCACATTCAATAATACGAATAACGAGTGGAATACGAAGCCTTAATCGCAGGACTTCGCCAGCTCAAAGTCTCCGTGACACGAGCCGCAAGTCCACAACGACTCGTGTTATAGTGAGCCACATTTGGGAAAGTACGAAGCAAAAGGCAACAAGATGAAGAAATACCTTGAAAAGCCAAAAGCTTACAACAATCTTTCTCATACTTCCAGCTGGTTCGCATCCCAAGGGAGCAAAATAGTCGAGCCGACACTTTAGCAAACCGCCTCGCTGTCAACGAGCCCGCCAAGAAAGAAGTCCGAGCGTAAGCATAGACGATGCCGAGGTCAAGTCAACATAGTCTCGGACGAGGAACCTAATTGATGACCCCATCCAAACATATTTGGAGAAGGCGAACTACCCCATGACATTGTGCTCGAGGCTAGGAGGGTCTTGAGCAAATCTGCGATATACACTCGGGGTGGAATTCTACGTAAAATCATACCCCAAACCTCTCCTAAGGTGTTTGGGTCCGAACCGAGCTGATTATGTACTACGAGAAGACACGGGGATCATGTGGAAGCCACATCGGCCCCGCGCTTATCGAAGAAAGTCATGCAATGGGGATATTATTGGCCAACAATGTTCCAAGACTCAATTGACCTCGTGAAGAAGTGTCCGGTGCCAAATTCATGGAACGTGTCGAGGCTACCTCAAACCAACCTCACAAGCATGCAAAGCCCTCGCCATTTATGCAATGGGAGATTGATATCGAGGCCCTTTCTCGCAAAGCTCCGTGGCGTTTCAATTCTCGATTGTCGCGATCAACTACTTCACAAAGTGGGTGGAAGTCAACCATTGGTGAAAATCACAAGCAAAACGCCTCAACTTGGCCTGCGAAGAACATCGGTGTCGCTTTCGCATCCCTCATATCCTCATTTCGGACAACGGACACAGTTCACGGATAAGGTATTCAAATAGTGGTGTCAAGAGCTTGGATCCAACAAAATTCACCCGGTGGCCCATCCTCAAGCAAATGGTCAAACCGAAGTCACCAACAGACAATCGTAAAGGATTTCAAAACTCGCCCGAGCGAGTCAAGGGCGATTGGGTAGAAAATTTACCGCAGGTCTTATGGTCGCACTGCATAAACACCCTCGGACATCGAACGGAGAAACACCCTACGTTTGGTGTATGGAACCAAGCAAGAATCCTCGCAGAGATCGGAATGCCGAGCCCCCGCACCATCCACTTCTCACCGGGTTAATGGGAAGAATCTACAAACTGATCTGGATCTGCTTGAAGAAAAGAGAGACCTCGCCTAAATAATGGAAGCTCGGTATAAACAACAAGTAGCTCGGTATTACAACCAGCGTGTTAAATCCCGATAATTCCAAGTAGGCGACCTTGTGCTTCGAAATAATGAAGTCAGTAAAGCCGCAAAGCTCGGTAAACTGGAAGCCACATGGGAAGGACCTTACCAAGTCAAAGAAGTCATCGGAAAAGGGTCATATAAGCTCGCCCATATATCCGGTGAGCAAATACCCAATACGTGGCACATTATTCATCTCAAGAGATATTTCGCATAAGTGTCAAGGGTTGAGTCTGTTCGGTTGTGTCTGTAACATCGTCTTTTATTAATAAAAAAATTTTCTTGCATGTTTTATTTGTCACTTATGCATAATACCTCTTCCCCATTTTACAATATCCTCTAACGAGGACGAACTACCCTCTAAGGAGGACGAACTACCTTCGTTTAAATACGAGGACGAACTATAAACGCACGTGAGGGGACCACCCCTATCGATAAAACTAGACAAATAAGGAACCTATACCTTCGTTTATTTCGAGGAAGATGGGACCACCCCTAGCGAGATATTTCTTGCCAAAAAAGGAACCTATACCTTCGTTTATTTCGAGGAAGAGGGGACCACCCCTAGCGATATTTCTTGCCAAAAAAGGAACCCATACCTTCGTTTATTTCGAGGATGAATTACCTTCGTTTACTACGAGGACGAATTACCTTCGTTTAACACGAGGACGAAATGTATACAGCGTTTTTAACACAAGGCAAAGAAAAAATTCATTCTTATTTCCAAAATGTACAACGCGCCAGGAGGCTGGGAAAAGCTAAGCCAATCCCTAGGAAAGTCAGGGTTCAACAAATCATCTATGCTAACCCTATCCCTACCTCGGCCTCATCCTCGATCGATGCCGGAAGTTCGACCAGCTCTTTACCTCGTCGAACGACCTCGGCCGCTCGATGACACACGACCTCGGTTTCTCGATGAGTGACGTCGGTCTTGCATAAAGAACTCATGAGAAGTGTCGTCGACACTCCACGTCGTCGGAAGACAAGAAGGAGCCTCGACAGGAGGAGGAGCATCGGCAGATGAAGAAGCCTCGGTCATTGAACGAAGCACCTGCTCGAGGAAAGGATGACGGACTACTACGGTCTTGTACAAGCCACCTATCTTCTTCAGGTCGGCATATTGCTCCTGAAATTACCAGTGTTCGACCGCATTTTGTCTATACCTCGGCGGTAGGCTACGAGCTCGAAACTTTAGCCTCAACATCGGAGATAGTCATTCCACCACCTCGGCGGATAACCACCTCGTATTCAGCATGTTCCTCGACGACTGACTTGGCCTTATCCTCCGTGATCTCGAGCTTCTCCTCTAACTCCAAGAATCGAGCTTGAAGCTCGTCAAACTTCTCTTGTGAAGTCCTGAACTTGACGTCGACCTCCTCCTACACATGGCCAAGTTTACCCTCCAGGTGCAGGACCTCGACCTCTTTAGATTCGAGAGCCCGAGTCAACGTTTTGATTTATCCAACCATGGGGACACGTCGAAAAGTTCAAGAGAAGACTGAAAACAACAAAGGACAAGATTTCTTCCATCAAATTTGGGAATTTTATTAAAGCCTTCAAGACAGGAATTTGTCGAAGTACATATACATTTACAAAAAAAAAGGGGGGGATCAACTGACCCCTCCGAAAGCTCCTTGCTCAGCAGCCTCGGCATCTCCCCGAGCTCCAGACGCCTCGGCCTCTCCCCGAGCTTCAGCGGCCCTGGCCACCTCCCCAGCATTGGCTCCTTCCCCCTCGGTCTCAGCAGCCTCAACCTCCTTCCGTGCTTCGACCTCGGCAGACGTGGCCAACACCGGCTTTCCAGCCACTCCAGCTATGACAGCCTCAAACTGGATGTCCCGGTCCACCGGTCAGGAACGGATCACCTCGGCATTAAGCACTGTCGAAGACGAAGCTAGGCTCTCCACGACGGGCAAGCTCTTCATGCCAGCAGAGAGGACCTCGACGTACGCTCACAGCAGGGCCCCATCCTCCATGACCTCATACCCATACTTGGACTTATCCAAATCTAGGTAATCCTCGGCCACTTCGTCCAGTGTCTCCACTACCACTCTCGTGTTGAGCACCTCGGCCATCTCGCCGGCAAACCCGCCAAACCTCCTTGAAAAGAATAACCTCTCCGTGAAGGCACGAAGAAGCTCTCCTTGCGAGGTCACCACCGCGGCCTCCCTGTGCCGGAACTCTTCCACCTCGGCCTTTAGCTGACCGACCTCCGCCTCCGCCTTCGCCTTCGCCGCCTCGGATGCCGCCAGAGCCAAGGACGCATCCCGAGCCTTCGCCTCAGCCTCGACCACCTCGTGAACAAGGAGGGTCTTCTCTTCCTCCAAGTCCCGGCGAAACGAGCTACCTGCTCGTACTGGGCGACAACATCATTCAGATGGTCCACCAGTAAGGCAGACGTCACTGTCAGCTGGGAGGACATCCTGCCAAGGTCGGCCTTCATATCCTCGGTCCCCTGAACAAAGATCAACAACGTTAGACAAATACATCAAACATAACTTGCGACATGAAGCAAAATTACATTACCGCAGGGAAAGACCGACGTGCGACCTGGCTGCCAATGACCTCGCAGTAATCATCGTCGGTAAGATCTAGAGGACACCTCTCATTACCACGGCGGGCGATGCGTAACGGAGAAGGTGACTCCGATACTTTTTGGCCATTTCAGATGAGGCTGCTGGCAATTTTTTCGATGCCACATCAGATGGCTCGGCACCAGACTTGGACCTCTTCCTCTTCTTTCCAACGAAGTCCACTGCAAGGATAAAATCCAAGTTAGCATAAAGAAGAACTGAGATTCAAAACAACAACAAACAAAGAACTATGCGAAAGAAAGGGGCATCACCCTTCACCGACTCCACCGCAGTGGCAGGATCATAAGGGCTCAGCCCCGCAACGACAAGATCAGCCTCGGCAAACACTTCGTCAATTTGGCCAGCCCTTTGCAATGCCTCCCCGAGGTCACCTAAGCTATCATCAATGGCCACGTCCGCCAACTTATCGTCATTCCAGACGAAATGGAGAGCGCCCTCGAAACGACAAAAGAAAAACTTCTTTTGCCAATTCAAAATTTTAGACTTCGTCTTTACCTTGAAGCCACGACGGGGTGATATATTATCACGCCCCAATTCCCGAGGGAAGGCACGGATGCCGGGGTGTGATTAGGGGTGGGGGTTAAGAAGCGGGGAAGAAAGGGGATACATATAACATACAAGATAAGAAGATGTGACCATGAAATCGGGCAAAGATCTCCTCTATAACTAGGACATATCACGAAGGGAGGGTGCACAAACAATCCACCAATGTAATAATATCGATACCATAACCTCAATGAAACATGATCTTGGTTTATTATAAGTAATGCTGAGGAAGCAAAATAGCATTACATCCCGTCGACTAGACCGTCAACCACATAGCATGCTCATATCGAGACTCACGTGAGAATAACATAACAAATCTTGTTCCCAATCGAAAGCAAATAAGGGACAAGAATACATCAATATCGAGTACGATATAACACAACATCGTGGAAGCATAGCATGAAGAACCCGCAGCTCCACCCCTCGCCGTCGCCCGTCAAATTTCTTCTCCATCGTGAAAAGATTTGAAAAGAGTTTGGGGTGAGTACTAGCGCACTCGGTGGGGTTTTATCATAAATCAAAAGAGTCATGATGCGTGTTTAGAGCACTTACCTTAGAAGGTTTTAAAGCGTAAACCACTTCTAAGTAAGCAAAATAGATTTTCATTTTCGATACCGATCCGTTATTACCGTTATTCTCATCATAGAACCATGAACCACGGCTCGGAACGTATCCCGCCGCCCATCACATGTCATTCATTCGCCCGGAACATATCCGATCGGCCCACGCCCGAACGTATCCGGTAGGCTAACTCGGTGTGGACTTGGTCAAATCCCGTCGTAACCATAACCACCTCATTACCATTTCGTGTGGACTTAGGGGTCTATCCCTTCGTAACCATAACCACGTGTTGGGGTCTATCCCTTATGATCAATACTCAAGATGGTGATCAACCCACCGAATAGAGATCCGTGCACAACCATGATAGAACCATATCTTGGATCAGAGAACAGTAATAATTTCACAAAAACATTTTATGCGTACATGTTTTATTTTGAAATATCGAGTAAATAACTCAAAATAAGCATATATAACCCAACTGAGCAGACGAAAACGCCAACGGGAGATATCTACGGATCCGATGACTTCACCGATCAGACCGGTAGGTACACAGTAACAAGAGGAACAACTTTTGGGGTCACATCCCACAAAGCAAAGCAACATCGTGATCCAAACGACGATCGTAGCAAAATTAGGGTTTTCGACTTTCCGAACCCACATTTGGCACTCTCCGGGTTTTCAAATCAACTCGATGCAGAAGGGAAATATATTCAGGGCATCAAGACCTATAATAGGGTACTTTCAAAATATGCATGCATGCAAGTCGACTCAAATCTTAGCGTGAAGAAGCTTCAAAATCGATGCCTATCCTCGGATCTAGATAAACCATCCAAAATCGATGCATGAAAATGGAAACATAAGCAATATGCATAACGATCTAACATGGAATGACAAACTACGTTGAAAATGGATAACACAGGCATGTACTTCCTTTAGAAAACTCAAGCAACGGAAAACATCCCGACATGCGTAAACGCGAAAAGCAGTAAAACGAATCGGTACTTTAGTAGAATGCATAGCCCGAACTCAAAACCTAAAGGACCCAGAGCAAAGGTGGCCCATCGGCCACCAAACGGCGCCAACAGCTCACGGAGGCGGCGGCGATTGGTGGTGTGCGCCGCCAAATGGCGACCTCGGCGTTTTCGCCCTTCCCTTTAGATTCTCGAGTTCTATGCTATACGATCTACTAAAGGCGGAATCAAAACAAGAAAAGGACAAAACAGATAAACGGGCTGCCCGGGGGTGGTTGATCGGCGGTGGTGGCTCGGCGGCGGCAAGAATGGTGCCGCCACCGAGCCTCCCGGCTCGATCCCCACTCCTCCAGGCTCTTGACAGCACTGGAGCTGCTCGGCTCTTCCGTAAACACAGAGAGGCGAAGGAAATGAACGTTGAAAATGAAGGCCCTAACCTCCAATTTATAGGAAAAGAGGGTCACTTGCATGCATGAAGCGACCCTTTTCGAAAACGCAAAAGCGACGCAACTTTTGCAAACGGACTCAAATTTAGCAAACTTGGTACCCATGGACAGAAATAAAATACCGGACACAACGACTATAAACAAGATATGCTTTAAAAGACCAATGAAAAGTCGGTTTTCCGATAACTTCCCTGAGTGCCAATCCTTCATGGGTGGTCGAAAACTCAGATACTTAGTGTCTATGAATTCTTCATAAGACACTCTTCACAACGCCCGAGGTTTCGTGACGGTCGCATCATCGAAACAAAAGTCAACCTTTGACCTTTTCAAAAAGCGTGCCATGCAAAAGCGAAGCTTAAAAAGACGGGTATTACATCCTCCTCCTTAGAAAAATTTCGCCCCGAAATTTCAAAACGTGGAGAAAACAACTGTGTCACCGAGCCACGAACTTGTCTTCCAATTCCCACGTAGCTTCCTCCTCTCCGTGGTGATTCCACAACACCTTCACCAACGGAATCTGCTTGTTCCTCAATTTCTTGACTTCTCGTTCCAAAACAGCCACTGGTCTCTCCTCGTAACTCAGATCCTGAGCAAGAACCACTTGGTCATGCTTGATCACGTGTTTTGGGTCGAACACGTACTTTCTCAGCTGAGAAACGTGAAACACGTCATGAACATCTCCGATGCTAGGCGACAAAGCTAACCTATAGGAAACGGGGCCTATTCTCTCAAGAACTTCGAAAGGTCCAACGAACCTCGGTCGTAACTTACCTCATTTCCCAAAACGAACGACTCCTCTCATCGAGGAAACCTTAAGGAAAACGCGATCTCCGATCATGAACTGAAGATCCGTACGACGCTTGTCCGCATAGGATTTCTGTCTGTCCTGAGCTTCCTTGATCCTTCGCTTGATCTGATCAATAACCTCGACCGTCTGCTGAACCATCTATGGTCCTAACATCTTCCTCTCGCCCACTTCGTCCCAATAAAGTGGCGATCGACACTTCCTTCCGTACAACGCTTCATAGGGAGCCATTCCTATGGTGGCCTGATAACTGTTGTTATAGGAAAACTCCACCAAAGGTAGTATCTCTTCCCAATTTCCTCCTCTATCGGCCACGACTGCTCGCAGCATGTCTTCCAAAACCTGAATCGTTCTTTCCGACTGACCGTCCGTTTGAGGATGGAATGTTGTACTAAGATTCAGCTTGGTCCCCATTGCTTCCTGCAGACTTCTCCAAAACCTTGACGTGAACCTCGGGTCACGATCTGACGTAATCGATACCGGCACACCATGTAACCGTACGATTTCTTTGACGTAAAGCTGAGCAAGCTTATCTAACCCGTACGTCATCCGAATCGGTAAGAAATGAGTGACTTCGTCTACCATCGACGACAACCCATATAGCGGTGTTTCCTCTCACGACCTTGGAAAACTCACCACAAAATCCATACCGATATGATCACATTTCCACTCCTGGGATTGGTAGCGGTTGCAACAAACCTGACGGACGTTGGTGTATAGCTTTCACTTGCTGACAAGCCAAACAACGTTCCACAAACGCGGCTACATCCTTTTTCATCCCTTCCCACCAAAAGTTCCTTTTAAGGTCTCAGACATTTTGGTGCTTCTGGATGAGTCAGATATGGTGCCTCATGAGCTTCACTCATGATCTTATCTCTCAATTCCCTATTGAGTGGCACACATAACCTTCCTCGGAATAGTAGCGCGTTGTCTTTCGCGCTCGTGAAACCCTTGCTATCTTCTAGCCTTGCTTTCAAACGCATCTTCTCCAGAATTGCCTCCTCGTCGCGCACTCACGATAGCTTCTCATCGACCCATCCTTCTTCTTCACGAACGTAGGCAGGCGCCCCACGGCGACACACTAGGTCGATAAAACCTAGATCCAACAGCTCCGTGAATCTGCGCTTTCAATTCTTGCAATTCTTTAGGTGCCATTCAGATGGTGCCTTTGATCATGGCGCCGCTCCCGGTTCCGCATCAATAGTGAATTCCACTTGTCTATCGGCGGTAAACCCGGCAAGTCCTCGGGAAACACGTCCGATATTCACACACCATCGGCTCCTCTTGCAATCGCCTTACTGTTTCATCGTCCTCGTCAAACTTACCAAGAAAGTTTGTGACTTCCCTTCCGATCATCCTCACCGCCTTGGTCTTTGAGATCATCGCACGCAAACACCCATCCTTATGCCGTGGAAACAAACTTCCACTCCTTCCTACTGTTCGAAAAGCAACTCTCTCGAGACAACGATAGTTTCCATGTGCTTTTCAACCAATCCATGTCAAGATGATATCGAAATCTTCCATTCCGATAACATGCAAATTGACAAAGACCTTCGCTCACGATTTCTACCTCCGGTTCGGCAAATCTCTTTCGCTTTTAGCACTTCCGACGGGATGCTAATTTGTGGTACTCTGTGATTTCTTGGGTACCAAACCCAACCTCTCACACGCGATTCTCGAAACGAAAGAATGTGAGGCTCTCATGATCAAACAAAGCAAAACGGGTATATCACTCATATGGATTATACCGCGAGATTTCCGGAGCTTGAGCTGCTCATTGTCGATTCAATGCGTACACCTTGCTTGCTGCGGTGGCCTTTGGTTTGTCGGCCTAGGGTGACCTCCTGCCCGTTGTTTGTCCTCGGCGAGCTCGATTACGCCTCTGCGAGCTGGATCTTTGCCATCTTGGCGGCCGCATTGTCAGCCCTCCTAACGGACAATCTCGAGCGTAATGTCCGGACTTCTTACAACGATAGCACTCGGTGCTACCTTGCTCGCACTCACGAAATGATTCCTTTGGCATTTCGCGCCAAGGTTTTTCCACACCGCCGCATGGGTTGGAAATTCCTTCCCTAAGGTTGCTTTTCTCACTGAACGCCTTGATTCCTTGAAATCATGGACCGCCTGGTTCCCTCGAACACCGATTGTCTTTCCTCGATCTTCCCATTTCCTCTTACCTCTTCCTCCGTCACCGGCTATCCGGTGGCATCGTTTTTCCTAGGGCAACATTGACTCAATGTTTAAAGCCGGTTCAAGGATCGTGCATACGTCCGATCTCACGATCGACGAGCGAAATTCGATCTCGGCCTGAGTCCTCTCTCGAACTCATGCTCGCCGGCAACCTCGGTGCCAACCTGTATGTAGCATAACGTGATGATGATTGAACGAGCGATCGTACTCGGTGACGTCCTTCTCCTCGACGAAGATTCCGAACTCGTTTTGCCTTCTCGCAGAAGCGCCAGCACGCATTTTTCCATGAGTTCTTCCTGAAATCTTCCCACGATACCTTCCCCATCGTCACGGTGTTAGGGTCCTCCTCACGGATTCCCACCGTAAATCAGCCTCATCGGTTAGTGAAAGATCGCGCATTCAGCTTTTACGCTTCTTCGCACCGATGTATTCAAGATCCTTCGGTGGATCGTATTCGCTCGGCGTCGATCGGTTCGCCGAGACCGCCGAATGTAGGGGATTACGCTGCGAAAACTCTCGATCGCATGTCACTGAACCAAAGGTGGTTCTTGGGCTTCTTCCACGTTATTGTTCCTCCGTTCCTTGTTCTCGGCATTACGCATCGGCGTTTGAAACATTAGAAACGCTTTCGCATAGATAACCGGGTATCATCGCATATCATATATCATCATCCATAACCACATATCACATATACCACATATCACGCACGATCACATATAATCATGCAATCTGTCAACATATCATCGTTATGCATTTCACATAACATCATCATCACACATCACATAGATCATATATCATCATGGCATAGCTCATATCACATATAAGCATCAAAACATAAACATTCTGTCATAGACATCGTTAGTATCAGTAATATTCAGTGTCCATGAAGGACTGTCAAAATACAAGATCAAGGTATGTCAGTCAAAAAAGGTCAGATATGAGCAAAGAATATGAATCAGTTCTTATCAAAAGATGCCGCTCTGTCCATGCTTCTAGCAGACTCTGCGACTGTCACTGTACACACTGACTACCTAGATCTTTGTCCTCCATATCCGTCCACTACTCTCCGTTCGTCCCAGCGGTTCCATTCTGCCTCTCCTCATCCTCTCTTTCCCTTCCTATCAGGGCTTGAATTCGGGCTGCCGCTTCAGAAAAGCGATCCTGCATGGAAGCAAGCCTCGTGGGTATGATCCCATCTAAGCCGTGCCTCGATCGCTGAGTGTCAGGTGAAAGCTGTGCCTGAGTCCCTGTCTCTGGCGCTTGCCCTTCCTCAACATGCCCGACCTCATCAGAGTCATCGGCTATCTGGATCACCGGGTCCTCTGAGTCCTCACTGTCCTCCTCATTCTCGTCCGGTTTTCCTCCTCCTCGAGTCTCCTTCCCGGATGCCAACCGATCTGATTCGGTGCTCTGAAAATTCGATCTGGGCCTCTTCCACGCCATCGCCGGATGGACAATCTCTCGCCGGGAGGTTCTGCCGCCAAAATCGCTCCGGTCCTTCGGAAGGTAAGGATCGTCGATGGAGGTGTAGTGACTGGTGTATCCTGATGCACTGGTGATCGTCTGAGCGATGGCTGCTCTCCCAAAGGCTCTTCGGGAACATCATCCCTATCGCCAACTGGATCGGTCTCGAACATGCCTTGCTATCACATCCTCCTCGATGGTATACCTCGATGATCGGTCCCTTGTCTCCATACTCGAGCAGCGAACTCGGTGAAATCAAGGTAAGGTGCCTCGTGATAGGATCCCGTCTGAACATCATGTATCCTTGCTTTCTCGCCCACGGTTGCCAACCTGTCGGTAGCCACTCTGTCAACCGATAGTAAGCCTCATACTCTGATACTTTCCCACTGTCTCGGATCTTTCTCCATAATCCAACAAATCTCCCCAGAAATACTCCCAACGGTTTATGGACATTCCTGGTACATTCCCTGAACTTACGGATTTGCTCATCCATCCTGTGGGATCTTAACCAACGTTGTCTGGGCCACTGAATATCCATAAACCTACATGTTAGTTTATCAACATAACAACAAATATTCACGTTTCCTTTTTCTGCCCCAGTCATCTGGGTAATCATGTCTCAAACACATGTTCATTTCAACACATATCAATATCAATATCGATATTTATCATAATAATCACATAAGCAAATACAGGATTCACTTACAAGCACTCGTTTATAAAAATAAATAAGATTTTCAATCAACAATACATTGCTATGTAAACACATAGACTTACATCAACCATACGTGATCACATCAATCACATCATATCACATAAACGATTTTCACATCACAGCCACACAGGCCTTTTTTGTTCCATCAACAATCACTTCCACATCCACATCACCATCCAACCACATCTCATCCACATCACGTTTACTTCACGTAAACTCTTACCATGCCAAAGCACATGAAACCAAGATCATATCAAGCTCACATAGCCACATAAAGCACCAACAAATAAACACATACCTCATCCCCTTTTTAAAGGAGGCGGCCTGACGGTGAGCTAAGGGTAGCTGTACCTGATAAACAGTTTAGAAGAACAAGTTCTAAACACTCAATTTCAAGAACGCACATGATATAAAGCAAACAAACTGCTTTGATATCGGATAACAAAGCTAGAGGTCAAAGCTAAGAACCATTGCTCGATACAAGTCATCACGCCCAATTCGAGGAAGGCACGGATGCGGGGTGTGATTAGGGGTGAGGGTTAAGAAGCGGGGAAGAAGGGGATACATATAACATACATGATAAGAAGATGTGACCATGAAATCGGGCAAAGATCTCTCTATAACTAGGACATATCTTGAAGGCGGGGGTGCACAAACAATCCACCAATGAGAATAATATCGATACCATAACCTCAATGAAACATGGTCTTGGTTTATTATAAGTAATGCAAGGAAGCAAAATAGCATTACATCCCGTCGCCTAGACCGTCAACCACATAGCATGCTCATATCGAGACTCACGTGAGAATAACATAACAAATCTTGTTCCCAATCGAAAGCAAATAAGGGACAAGAATACATCAATATCGTAGTATGTATATAACACAACATCGGAAGCATAGCATGAAGAACCGCAGCTCCACCCCTCGGCGTCGCCCGTCGCCCTCCTCCATCTCGTGAAAAGATTTGAAAAGAGTTTGGGTGAATAATAGCGCTCGGTGGGTTTTATCATAAATCAAAAGAGTCATGATGTCGTGTTTAGATCACTTACCTTAGAAGGTTTTAAAACGTAAACCACTTCTAAGTAAGCAAAATAGATTTTCATTTTCGATACCGATCCGTTATTACTGTTGTTCTCATCATAGAACCATGAACCACGGCTCGAAACGTATCCCGCCAGCCCATCACATGTCATTCATTCGGCCCGGAACATATCCAGTCGGCCCACGCCCGGAACGTATCCAGCCGGCTAATTCGGTGTGGACTTCAGGGGTCAAATCCCCGTCAGAACCATAACCACCTCATTACCATTTCCGTGTGGACTTCTGGGGTCTATCCCCTTCAGAACCATAACCACGTGTTTGGGGTCTATCCCCTTATGATCAATACTCAAGATGGTGATCAACCCACCGAATAGAGATCCGTGCACAACCATGATAGAACCATATCTTGGATCAGAGAACAGTAATAATTTCACAAAAACATTTTACGGCGCACATGTTTTATTTTGAAATATCAGAGTAAATAACTCAAAATAAGCATATATAACCCAACCCGAATGTATTTAAAACGTCAACGGGAGATATCTACGGATCCGATGACTTCACCGATCGACTTTGGTAGGTACCTGGTAACAAGACGGAACAACTTTTGGGGTCACATCCCACAAAGCAAAGCAACATCGTGATCCAAACGACGATCGTAGCAAAATTAGGGTTTTCGACTTTCTGAACCCATATTTGGCACTCTCCGGGTTTTCAAATCAACTCGATGCGAAGGAAATATATTCGTGGCATCAAGACCTATAATAGGGTACTTTCAAAATATGCATGCATGCAAGTTGACTCAAATCTTAGCGTGAAGAAGCTTCAAAATCGATGCCTATCCTCAGATCTAGGATAAACCATCCAAAATCGATGCATGAAAATGGAAACATAAGCAATATGCATAACGACGAACATGGAATGACAAACTACGTTGAAAATGGATAACCCAGGCATGTACTTCCTTTAGAAAACTCAAGCAACGGAAAACATCCCGACATGCGTAAACGCGAAAAATGTAAAAGCGGAATCGGTACTTTAGTAGAATGCATAGCCGGAACTCAAAACCTAAAGGACCCGAGCAGGTGGTGGCCGTCGGCCACCAAGCGGCGGCCAACACCACGGCGGCGGCGGCGATTCGGTGGTGGTGCGCCGTTAAATTGGCCGACCTCCGGCCGTTTTCTCGCCCCGTCCCTTTAGATTCCCGAGTTCTATGCTATACGATCTACTAAAAGGCGGAATCAAAACAAGAAAAGGACAAAACAGACAAACGGGCTGCCGGGGGTGGTTGATCGACGGTGGTGGCTCGGCGGCGCAAGAATGGCGCCGTCGCCGAGCCTCCCGGCCGATCCCCACTCCTCCAGTGGCTTCGCGTGCACTGAGCTGCTCGGCTCTTCCGTAAACACGAGAGAGACAAAGGAAATGAACGTTGAAAATGAAGGCCCTAGCCTCCTATTTATAGGAAAGCGAGGGTGCGCATTGCTTGCTGCAGCTGCCCTTTTCAAAACGCATAATGACGCAACTTTTGCAAACGGACTCAAATTTAGCAAACTTGGTACCCATGGACACGAAATAAAATACGGACACAACGACTATAAACAAGATATGCTTTTAAAAGACCAATGAAAATCGGTTTTCGATAACTTTCCTGAGTGCCAAACCTTCATGGGTGGTCGAAAACACTGCATACTTAGTGTCTATGAATTCGCCATAAGACACTCTTCACAATGCTCGAAGTTTTCGTGATGGTCGATCACCGAAACAAAAGTCAACCTTTTGACCTTTTGATCGAGCTAAAACACACTCAAATTACTCGCAATCGCACGAGGTAATCGTAGCGTGATAAGTTAACACAGTCGCCTCTCAAGGAAAACTTAACAGGCGATTGTTCGTGTCGCATACGTAAAGCGATTAAAACCTAAACATTCTAATGCCAACGGGGTTCAAACACGCAAGAATCAAATACGAGAAAATAAACGGCGATCCTAAGTCTGGGGTTGTCAATCCCGAGCTAAACTAATAAAGCGATAAATCTAAGCTAGGGGTTGTCAATCCCTAGTTGAACTACGAAAGCAGGATAAATCGAAAGCGGTAAACAAAAGCATAAGCAATCATATTATTCATAGGGTTTGTCATTCCCTAATCTAAATCTAATTGCACATAAATCATCATCATCAACCAACCAAACAAGAATGTAAATTAAACGAAGCATAATAGATTAAAGCAACATGAACACAATCCACTGTCACTATGGAGTTGAATTCAATAACAATCATCAAACAATAATACTGTGAAATTGATTCCAATAAAGCTGATAAATCCAAGAACATAAATCCAAAAACTGATAGATCCAAGAATATAAATTCAACAGCATAAAAACTATAAACTAAAGTATTCAATCGATGAAATAGGGATATAAAACAATACTGTGGTTTGATCTCTTGTTGTCTGATGAATTCCTGGGAGAAAAATGGGCGAGAAGCGCCGCGGCGTGAAGAGTAAAACTCGTAATGCGAAGAAGCCCTTCTCACCCTAAACGCAGATATATATTAAAATAGGAGTGAGTGCCGGTTCATAATGAGCTCACGCTCAGAAAACATTCTGACTTCAATATGAACGCTGGATCAAAATGAACGCGCGAGGAAAATTTGAGAACGCGCTACAGATGAACAGCGAGGTAAAATGGTGAGCGCCGGTTTTGTTCCCGCGCGGATGGAAATGGAGAGAGTCTTGGCGCTGGGTCATTCGGCGGGCTGGGCTGGCGCTGGGCATGCCGGCATGCCAAAGAACGGGCGCTGGAAAGGCGTTGCGCGTGGGAGGAGAGAGGCAATGACGGCGGGCGGCTGGCTAGCGCGAGGAAGCGGCGCGGCGAAGCTGGACTCCCAGCCGCGGGTGCGAAGGCGCTGCTGGCCGAGGGCACTGGGCGTGGAGCGGGAGACGCAGCTGGTGCTACGGTTCGTGAGCGCAGGGCTGGCGCTAGCCTTGAACGCTACCGGTTCAATTTCGAACGCTGGATGTCGCGCCGGCCGTGGCAAAGCGACGCTGGGACTCGCGGACGGGGGCAGGAGTTAGCGCTGGCGAGGCGTGCGGGCGGGCGAAAAGCGCGCGCGGTGAAGATGGCGCGCGGGTGAAGCGCGCGCGGACGACGGGGCCTTCGCGCACGCACGTGCGTGACGTCGTTGTTTTGGCCCGTTCTGCTTCGTCTGGACTCCGATCTGTGCACGGTTTTCGCCTATGAACTCCTGTTGAGATGCTCTTCGTTATAATTGATTCTTGGCGGATCCAATTCATCCTATTTTCTGCCGTTTTCCTACAAAACATCGAAACGAACGAAGTAAGTCCGAATCGATAAATATTAATCGAACCAACGGCATAAATAGGACAAACCATAGAAAATGACACGTAAAACAATACCAAGAATCATACCAAACAACTCCCTCACACTTATCCATTTGCTTGTCCTCAGGCAAAGTCTATACTAATAAGAGTCGAAAGATAACTCATGCAACTTTACCCTTATTCTAATCAATCAAACCTTATTGCATTTCCCTACACTTGGTGTTTACGAATTCAAAGATAAAGTGAAATAAATCAAGAACGGCAATCGACTTCCAATAAATAAAAAGGTAATCTCGCCGCACCAACTCTCCGTTGGGGTGAACTAACTAATGTGGTCACCTTTAGCAACAAGTTTCTTTTATAAAGCAAAAAGAATGTTTTAATGATTTTGGAATAATATTCGAAGGTGCACTCGATGAACTCGAGTCTCCTAACGTGGTTTCCCATGTCCATTTCTCAATTTACGAGAAAGAGGACATAATCCCATCCTCCATTTCAACAATCTCAACAACTTATCGAGTTTTCATTCTCCTTCTTTTCTACTCTTTTTCACACTTTTTTTTAATAGAAACGAGTATATAGGTAACCACAATGTTAACACTCCCCCTAACATTAGCCGGACAAATCACATCAATTTCCCTATTCATTTTCTATCAATCACGGCCTCGTCAATTCACATTATACTCAAATCATATATCACCAAAAGTTTCGAAAATCAAAATCAAGATGACTAATACCACGTAGTTCAACAGACAAATCAAAATCCTAACTTATTCGCATAGACACAAACTCAAGTCTAAACAATCAAAATAAGCATACGGGCACAACATTAAGCATACAAAACAATATAACACGCACACAAACCGAGCAAACATCCCATTATTTTAAATCGAGCATCGCCCCAAAGTGCTCAAAACATTAAAAGCTCAAAATAAGCATAGAGGATGATACTTCCACGCTAATCGATTTAATGTGCGATGTAGAGTTGGAGCATCCCACTTCATCTCTCACCGCTGATCAAAATATGCAAATCCTTCCTTCCCAAATTCAAACAAGACTAACACAAAGATAACAAACAGATCAAAGAAAAATAGGAAAATAAACAAAAAGAAAGAACGGAAAAGAAATAAAAATCCGTGGGTCGACTCCCACGCAGTACTCAGTTTAACATCGTGAACACGACGTGTTCCGGTCAACAACGGACTATCCATAGTCCTTCACCTGCAGGAATACCATCTCGGCCAAAGCATCAGTATAAACCATATATGCACAAAGGATAGTAAAGAAAGCAAATAACGAATCATTTAAGCACAAGTCGAACATCCTATTCTCCAAAGAAAAATAGATGACATCAATTCCCAAAGCACAATACTTTGGTGAATTAGGATGTTGACATACTATAGAAGTTACCTCGACTTTTGTTATCACCGTGTCCTCCCGGGGACACGTACATCACATGTCGAGGCAGCTCTTTCACTTTCGTGAGTGGGTTTTGGCGTGTCATCGGTTTCATGCACACACTCTTCCTCGTCCACCATCCCGGTAACAACTCCCTCGTGGCTCGATCTAGCACCTCATCCTCACGCACTCCATTCTTCATCAATTTTCACCTCCTCCGTTGCGTGCTGCTCGACATGTGTCTCTCCCACCCAATTCTCAATAATTGGGTCACTTTCTAGAACAGTGACCGCCTGGACCTGACCGGATTGGTTTGGGAGTTCCCTCATTGCAAGTTGCCGTTGATACTCAACATACTTAGCGTGAGCCATCCCATTTGTGCCTCTAAATGCTCAAGAGTTGCGTCTCTATCATCCAATGGCGAACTCTGATGGTCAGTGGTCGCCTGAGCCTCATAGGGTGAGCTTGGAGGCTCCCCTATTGCATCTTGTTGCAGCAACTCGTCCAGCTTCTCAGTCATCATTTCTAATTTCGCTTGTAGTTACCGATTTTAGTGTCGTCAAGATCCACATCCCAAGTCGGCATTTGAGGTGGAGGTGGGCTGCATGAGTATGATTGTGGTGGAAGTGGAGGCGGTTGTTGTGGATATGAGTACTGAGGTGATTGTTGTGGGTACTCATATTGAGGTGGAGGATGTGGTTGCTCCCAGTAGGCATTGTAGGATTGATCCTCATAGTGCTGCGGAGGCAGTTGTTCCCAGTAGGGATTGGAGACTTGATCCTCATAGTACGGAGGAGGTGGTTGATCCCAATATGGATTGTAGGATTGTTGCTCAGGGTAGGGATCGTAGGTTTGATACTCATGGTTTGGCGGGTATCCTCGAATAATCGAATTGGGCTCCTTCTTCGAAAGAAGAATTTGCCCAATATGGGAGTTTCCTCCCCACCCTTGACCACATTCGCATCGCTGGTAACCCCGCATTATGAGACACCAACAACAAAAACAAGATCACACGCACTGCGGGGAGAAAATAACAAAGTAACAAAAAGAAACACGAAAACAAACAACACAAACAATACGCCTAAAGTTTTCCCCGGCAACGGCGCCAAAATTGATCGATGCTAAAAACACACTCAAATTACTCGCAATCGTACGAGGTAATCGTAGCGTGATAAGTTAACACGAGTCGTCTCTCAAGGAAAACTTAACAGGGCGATTGTTCGTGTCGCACACAGAAAGCGATTAAAACCTAAACATTCTAATGCCAATGGGGTTTGAAACATGCAAGAATTGAAATACGAGAAAATAAACGGCGATCCTAAGCTGGGGGTTGTCAATCCCGAGCTAAACTAATAAAGCGATAAATCTAAGCTAGGGGTTGTCAATCCCTAGTTGAACTACGAAAGCAGGATAAATCGAAAGCGGTAAACAAAAGCGGTAAACAAAAGTCCAGTTTTTCGATAACTTCCCCGGAGTGCCAAACCTTCATGGGTGGTCGAAAACTCAGATACTTAGTGTCTATGAATTCATCATAAGACACTCTTCACAACGCTCGAGGTTTCGTGATGGTCGATCACCGAAACAAAAGTCAACCTTTGACCTTTTCTCAAAAACGTGCCATGCAAAATGAGCTTAAAAGATGTGGTATTACATATATAATACCACCCCGAGCTGAATTTTAGCTGAAAAAACCTAAGGATCAACCCTAGGGTAAAAGAATGATTATGCCGACAGGCATAGACGCCAAGGCCCGTCAACTGCCGAAATGAGTTCGGCGTTATTTGGGCTAGAGGTATGCCGAACATTCTTTGAAGTTCGGCATAGACGGGAGAAAAAGGAAGACAAAGACCATTTTTCAGGCTATATTCGTAAACAGTGACAAATCCCTCCGGAGGAGAGCAAGCCCTATCCTCCGGTCGGGGAACGACCATTCCAACAGATGGAGGGACAAAAAACCTATTAGCAATATCTATTATTTCAAAGGATTCAAGACACGAAGGAAATGTAGATACTTTCCCGAAATCCCTCGACGGCGGGAAAAAGGAACTACAAACGTAGGGGTGTGGAGAATCAACTGTAAGGACCTCTAAAACCACCGACGAACCCGGTGGCGTAACAGCCACTACACGGCCATCATGGCCGTGAGACTCCCCAGAAGAAGAAGACGAAGCCATTAAATATAACTTACTGGTTTGTGGGTGGTAGATCGAAGAAGATGGCACAGACGCAGCAAAAACAACGAAGACGACAATGGTGAAGAAACTGACGCGCACTTTTTCAGAAAGTCAGAGTTTTGAGGAATTTGAAAATAGAAATGGATAAAGTGATATGAGAAATGGCATATCATGGAAGATATTCCCCCAATATGCACTTTATCGGGAACCCAACCGATGCAGCCATTAAATGCGCATTAAATGCAGATGACAGATCCCGTATTCAACATCGGCAGGACACTCCGTGTTCGACCTCGTCACGGCGCTGCACATTCAACCACAACATCGTACATACGACTTCGGCATAACACCTCGATAAGGTTAAGCCAAGCAAAATACGACTTCGGCATAACGCCTCGGCAAGGTGAAGCCAAGCAACGTACGACCTCGGCATAACGCCCCATCCAGGTGAAGTCGAGCGACGTGCGACTTCGGCATAACGCCTCAGCAAGGTGAAGCAAAACAACATACGACCTCGGCATAACACCTCGGCAAGGTGAAGCCAAGCAATGTACGACCTCGGCGTAACGCCTCGGCAAGGTGAAGCCAAGCAACGTACGACCTCGGCATAACACCCCGGCAAGGTGAAGCCGAGCGATGTGCGACTTCGGCACAACACCTCGGCAATGAAAGTCAAACGATAAGCCAAGCGACATACAACTTCGAGAGAATGAGCCCTACAGGATGGCGCGTGCTCCACTTCGCCAGAACGTGAACTCCAGCAAACCACTGTCCCCCATCCATCACGACCTCACTTCTACGTCTTTTTGGGGGGGATATGATAGGATACGGCCGAACCACTAGGCCCAAGCATCGGGCCCAATATAAATTAGCCCAGACATCAAGCTCGGCCTACGCGAGTTTGGCCCAGGAAGACTCATAAACCAACTATAACTCAAATCTTGCAAGTGGAGACGGAGAAAATTCGGATATCTAAAAGAATCCTAGATGCATATCTAAAAGAATCCTTATAGGAGAAGACTTTGTATTAGAGTCGAACTCAATATCATCGTGTATAAATAGAAGCTAGACTCTTTGTAATCACTCCTCATATTATCAATACATAAATACTCTCTCGCCCCGTGGGCGAGATCTTTTAATGATCGAACCACGTAAATTCCTTGTATTCTTCGCGTATTTAATTCCCTAACGAAATTAAGATCGATCATGAAGCTGCCAAGAACAAAGGACGTTGTTGTCAATGGCTGCATGGTTAAGGTTAATTACTGCGATACTTGCTTGTTGTACCGTCCCCCACGTGCATCACATTGCTCGACTTGCAACAACTGCATTCAGAGATTCGACCACCACTGCCCGTGGCTCAACCAGTGCATCGGTGCTGTAAGCACATCTCTATGCATAACGATTATCGTCATAATTGAGCCGTTTCATATCCCCATCAATGCACTATTCTTATCATGATAACTGAGTTGTTTCATAACTTCGTTTCTTTCCCAATCTTGATCATGACGGCGCTGTTTAGTAGTAGTGATAGTAAACATCTACAGTGCTTGAAACACAAAATATTAGAGATGTCAAATAGGCCCACCAGACCAGCCCGATGGGGTCCCAGCCCAATAGTGCATTTGGGCTGGCCTGGCGATTTTACAGTATAAATAATTTTTCGGGCCTGGCTGGGCTACAAAATATCAGACCCGATGGCACAGTGGGAGTAGGCTGGCCCTCATAGTAACTTTGGTTCGGTGGGCCCGCTGGCCCGATCTTTTTGACTCTCGACAATGTTTGGGCGAAAGGTGTTCTTACATTCAAAATCTTGAATATTACGCTAATTTTCTCCTCTTTAATTTTGTTCGTACACGGGCTAACTTCATCCTCGTACTGATTTTTGCAGAGGAACTACGGCATGTTCATCTTGTTCATAACAACCTCAACAATCTTGTGTGTATATATGTTTTCACATTCTCTTTATTGGACCTTCTGAAATAATCGGGTTGGACGTGGAGCGTGTTGTCGGGCGACATGATGTTGGTTTCCCTCATTGTCTACAGCTTCGTCGTGGTTTGGTTCGTTGGTGGGCTCGGCGTCTTCCATTACTATCTCATCTTCACCAATCAGGTTATTTTCACTTCCTCTTCTCACGGAAATAAATGTGGTTGGAGAAAATAACTGACATTCATCAAATTTTTGCAATGAATCTTCTTGTTCTTGCTTGGAGCTACATATTGATTTGTTTCTTGCTTGTAGATTTCGTTATTATAAGAAATAATTGCAATTTAAATACCACCTTTTGGAGCTTATTGACTCAATTTTTAAAGTGTTTCAATAATGTCCTAGCCTTTTGATTTGCACGAGTTTGGAGCTCATCAAATTTTGACATTCATCTAATGTTGAAACTCAAAAGTGATTTATAACTTTTGAAACTCATTGATTGGATTGTTCTGCCGTATTCATTGGATGTTTGAAAATGCAACTCGAACCATCAAGGAGCTCTTAACTCTGTCGAGTCAACTTCTGACTCAATTACCTAGCCACGGGACATTCAACGACAAAATGGATAACATGGGATGACGACCTACACTAAATCTCAACTCCTTACGCAAAAGCCTTCAATCAATTCGAGTTTTGACATTTGATTAATGTCTAAATTTTAGCTCCAAACTCATTTAGAAAAATTATAACGGATGAATTTAATACAAATCAAAATGTGGAGACATGATCGAAATGTCTTAAAAAATTGATCGAATTTACAGTAAAGACCAAAGACTAGGATTTAAGTCAAATATATATTCACACACTATGTGTTCAACATCATGACTTGTATGAATCAGCATTATATTATCATATTTCATTATACATATCTTTTCAGTAATTTTCAGACAACATATGAGAATTTCCGAAGCATATATGGCAAGAGGGAGAACCCATACAATGTAGGAGTGACCAAGAATCTCGACGAGATCTTCTTCTCCAAGACGGTGCCGCCTCTTGTGAATTTTCGCAAATGGGTGACTGAAGAAGAAGCCACATTTACTGAATCCATAAATAAGAAGAGAGATGTCGAGCTCAACTTTTATGGCTAGGGTGGGAAACCACTCCCACAATTTGTGCAAGATTATAACACAGACAGTTTCAAGGAGGATAGAGGAGTTAAAGCAGACACTGATCATGTCTTCCTGCTGGAGATAGTTTTATGAGAAAGAGAGATTTAGGAGATAGATGGCAAAGCTAATGCTCTTGCCTTTGGTTTATTATTGATAGCTCTTGATGTGTTGATCCATCTACATACCAAAAGAGGTATTTATAGAATATGGATATATATCAAGAGGAATACAAAAGATGTAGATACATAATGACTCATAAATAACTAGATACTTGAAGAGACTCTATGAACTCAAGAGACTAGTTATTACAAATTAACCTTTAACACCCCCTCTTAATTTGTAATCTTCATAACATCCTTGAACTGAAGAAGCTTCTCAATGCCCATGGCTTTGGTAAGAATATCAGCTGGTTGATCTGTCGTCTTGATATACTCCAAGAAAATTTTTCCTTTACCAATAATGTCTCGAATGTAATGGTGCCTCAACTCAATGTGTTTCGATCTTGCATGAAAAACATGATTCTTCGTCATCGATATCGCCGACTGATTATCACAGAAAATTAGAGTTGGTTCGAGATATCTTATTGAAAAATCTTCATAATTCTTCTCAACCAAATCGCTCGTGCAGCTTCATTCACCGAGATGTACTCACCTCTATGACGATAATGAAACCGAACTCGCTTCTTTGAACTCCATGGCGGTTTGAACCAAGGCAAAAATGTAGCCGACGTGCTTTTCCTATCATCTTGACTTCCCTTGATCACTATCTCAGAAGCCAACCAATTTGTTGCTTTCTTCTTCTCATATTTGATGTCAAGTTCTTAGTGCCTTGAAGGTAACGAAGAACTCGTTTTGCAAGAGAAAATGAATCTTGCTTGAATTTTCCATGAATCTCGAAATTAGACTCACAAAGTAGAGAATGTCGGGGCCTTGTGTTGGTTAAATAAATCAAGGAACCAACAAGACTTCTATAAAGACTAGGATCTGCGTTCGCTCCATCTTCTCGCTTCAACTTTTCATTCAGGTAATGGAGTGTCGCTAACTTGCAATCCTCCATTCGAACTTTTCAATAAATCCGACACATATTTTTCTTGTGAGATAAAAATCTCTCCTTTCTTTTGCTTGACCTGAATTCCAAGAAAATACCTCATCAAGCCGAGATCAGTCATCTCGTATTCTTTCATCATCGTCTCCTTGAACGATCCCACCATTGCTTCATTTGTTCCTGCATAAATCAAATCATCAACGTAAAGACAAGCCATCATAAAATCAGTTTCGGTTTTCTTTACGTAGAGTGATGATTCTGATGGACTTTTCACAAAGCCATTTTTTAAGAAATATGCATCAATCTTGTTGTTCCATGCTCGCGGGGCTTGCTTCAAGCCGTGCAATGCCTTCTGCAATTTGTAGACTTTTCCTTATTGGCCTTCTATTTCGTATCCTTGAGGTTGTTGAACATAAACCTCATCTTCCAACTCTCCATTAAGGAAGGCGATTTGAAGTCGGTGAAAGACTTCAAGCTCCATTTAGCCGCAATGGCAACAACAGATTCGATTGTTTCCATCCGAGTGACCGGTGCAAAGTTTCAAGATAGTCGATTCCGGGTTGTTGTGAATAACCCTTGGCAACTAATCGTGCTTTGTGTTTTTGCACACTTCCATCTTCGTCATGCTTGATCTTAAAAATCCATTTCAAGCCGATGGCATCTTTCCCTTGCGGAAGTTCCACAAGCTTCCACATCACATTCTTTTCTATGCTCCTCATTTCGCCATCCATTGCCTTTCTCCATACATCCTCTTTTACAGTTTCCTCAAAGTCTTGAGGTTCGCCTGCAAAGAGAGCAACAAAATTTAACGAAGCATAGATATCTTCAAGAGATCGATACTTTCTGGGATGATCTTCCGAGTCTGAATCTGGATCGTCTTCTTGAGTATTATTACTCGATGGATCATGAGTTTCCTCCGTTGGAGTAACTTCCATAGGAACAGTTACTGTAGCTTCACTTTCCCATTTCCAGGCTACACTTTCATCAAAAATCACATCTCTTGAAAGCACCATTTTGTTAGAAACTGGATTAAAGAGACGATAACCTTTCGACTCATCACTATAACCACTGAAGATGAGTTTTTCATATTTTCCATCAAACTTCTCCCTGTTTTGAGACGGAATTAGAGCATATGCAATGCAACCAAATACTTTGAGTTGGCTTACAACAGGTTTTCTTCCATGCCATGCTTCAATTGGTGTTCTGTTGCGTACCACCTTCGTAGGGGATCGATTGAGGACATGGACAGCAGTACAAACAGCTTCAGTCCAAAAATCATTCGGAAGTCCTTTGCTTTTCAACATGCTCCGTGCCATTTCTTCAATCGTTCGATTTTTTCTTTTAGCTACACCGTTTTGCTATGGTGTATGCCGAACTGTGAGCTGCCTCTTAATCCCCTCTTCTTTGCAATAGTTCATGAAGGGTTTGTAGATGAACTCTCCACCTCGATCAGTTCGGAGGCATTTCAGCTCGTAGCCACTTTGCTTCTCGACAAGGGCTTTGAAGTTCATGAATTTTGCAAAAGCTTCCGACTTCTGTTCAATGATATAAACCCACGTCATCCTTGTGTAATCATCAACAAAAAGTAGAAAATACCTTTTGTTGCCCAAAGAAGGTGTTCTTGTTGGACCACATATGTCGGCATGAACTAATTCAAGTGGTGCATTGGCTTTCCAGGATGTTTTTGGAAAGGGAAGGCGATGCATCTTTCCATAAACACATCCCTCACATACTTCTTCATTGAGCTTAATTTGTGGCAGTCCAACGACCATTTCCTTTTGCTTCAACAGTTGCAAGCCTTTGAGGTTCAAATGCCCAAACCTCAAATGCCAAATCGAGTGTCATCTGCAGTCGCACTCTTCCAAGCAACATGAGACTTCATATTGAGTGGAAATAAGTTGTTTGAGGTCATCTTGATAGTAGCAACATTATCTCCAGATTTCTTGTCAACAATCTCACATTTTTCGTCATCAAAAATCATCTTGTAACCATTTTTCATCATTTGTCCAACACTCAAAAGATTTTGAGAGATATTAGGAGAGTAATGGACATCATGAATGAATTTGTTACCTCTGTTGGTGTGCACTGCAACAGTCCCCTTTCCTTCAATTTTCACATGTTTCTCATCACCAATATCAACGTGAGAAGTGTAGCTTTCGAGTTTATGAAACTCCTTCCGGTTTCCTATTAAGTGGTTGCTGCAGCCACTATCCAAAAATCATGTCTGATCAGTTTTGCCATTATTCATAACAGAAAGAAACAATTTGTTGTTTTCCTCCTCCTCTGCCGTAAAATTGACTCATTTCTTCTTTTCACCATTGTCTTCCTTCTTTTTAAACCAACAATCCCGATCAGAATGATTAGGAATCTTGCATCTAATGCACTTCCACCAACAATCTTTAGAATCATGACCATTTTTACCACAGATAAAGCATTCAAGGTCAGAGTTACCAGATTTATGGTGTGGAGAAGAATCTGTCCCTCTCGTCCTCTGCCTCCTCGTGGAGAATTTCTCCCTCGACCTCTATTTGAGGAGTTTCCACGAGCTGAGTTTCCTCCTCCTTAATGATGGAACTTTTTCGAGATATTTGCTCTAGCTTGAAAAGCTTGCTCCAGAGGTTGATTGTATTTGTTCACTCTCTGCTCGTGTGCTTCTAAAGATCCCATAAGTTCATATTGGGTGAGCCTATTGAGATCTTTAGTCTCGATGATGACAGCTACAATATGTTCAAATTTTTTAGGAAAACTCCCCAAAATTTTCTCGATAACTTTCGTTTCTGGAACTTCACATCCGCATCTCTTAATTTGGTTAATAATTTCAGCAACTTTGGAGAAGAAGTCCTTCGCGAGCTCGCCTTCTTTCATTGATAGGTTGTTAAATTGACTCCATAAGGATTGTAGCCTAACGGAGATTGCTTTTTCAGATCCTTGAAACTCAATTTTCAGAGTTTCCCACGCATCTTTCGCCTTTTTGGTGCCGAAAATGCGAGGATAGATGATTTTGCCGACACCTTGTTGAATGATTCGCAGCGCCATGGCGTTCTTCTTCACATTTTCTTTGTTTTCCTTTTCGTTTTCTTGATCGGCAAAAACTTCATAGCCTTCTTCGACTATGTCCAAAAGATCCTGCGAGATGAAGATGGTCTCCATCTGAGAACTCCAATAATCATAGTGTTCACCATCGAAAATTAGAATTTGGCTAGATGTATATGGAAAAAATGGAGTTTGGGGCTGTCGTCATATTGACGATGAACCTGCTCTGATACCAAATTTGTTGCAGATAGTTTTATGAGAAAGAGAGATTTAGGAGATAGATGGCAAAGCTACTGCTCTTGCCTTTGGTTTATTATTGATAGTTCTTGATGTGTTGATCCATCTACATACCAAGAGAGATATTTATAGAAGATTGATATATATCAAGAGGAATACAAAAGATGTAGATACATAATGACTCATAAATAACTAGATACTTGAAGAGACTCTATGAACTCAAGAGACTAGTTATTACAAATTAACCTTTAACAATTCCTTCCCTTCGACGAGGATCAAAGAAACGGGGCTCAAGATCGCACATCTGATGATGATGGCTCGCAAAGAACATCAATGTCGGTATCTCGAAGATGAGGTATATTTGAAAATCCATGCATCTTTTTCGTGTGTGGATTGTGAGAGTGTGTAGCTGTGAGACATGATGTGCTGATGAAAAAAGCGAAATGGCTGCAATCTTGTGATCTAGTCTCTAATGTTGTCTTAGTTTCTAATCCCGTATTCTATTTCATCAATTTTACGTTCTCGTGTACAATATTTTTGCATGGAATGGATTTGAATGAGCAAAAGTGATGAAGTTTTGTTAGTGACTACCTTGTTGGAATGTCTGAGAACTCTAAGTTCATTCCATTTTTCCCATAAATTCATTTACGAGTCTATAGTCTAGTTTATTTATTTATTTATTTTTAGATTAGTCGTGTTAACCTTTAGTTGATACAATAGCATATTCTTAATTACCCATAGAAAAAAGAGTATATTCTTAATTTCTATTTTCTTAATATAATAAATTAACTTTTGTTAATAAATTTAGTCAGTTTTTTTTAGGTTGATATGAATGAAACCAAATAAAAACAAAAGGAGATGGTCCGTGTGTTAAGATTAAGTAAACGATAATTACCTTTGTACTATATATAATTTTGTATGGAAATATCTAAAGAAACATTTAATTCTTATGCTTCTTGATTGTCTTGATTCAATCTATGATTGTGAGCCAATTGTAAAAGTAGTAGTCTGCTTCTTCTTCTTCTTCTTCTTTTTTTGTAATAAGAAAAGTGAGATGAAGAAATCTATTGCAACTCCCATATTATACACTAAAGCTTATAATAAAGCTCGATCTAAGTATTGATTATATTTGAATTTAACCAACTAACCTATTAATTAATCCAACTCAAACGTGCCGAAAAAAATGCATTTTCTTCATAAGATGTAATGCTTTTGCTCCTTTTTGTAATTATATATGGAAATTATAACAACATTTGCAAGAAGAAAAAAAGCAAATGAACCAATTGTCTGTAAGGAACTAAGAAAAAATGTTTTTAAATAAGAAAGATGCAATAAACTACATAACGACAATGTGAACATGTAATTCAAGAACAAACCATTTTGTATTAAAAAATTTAAATAAGCAATTATTTTTATGTTATTTCAAATCCGTAATGTGTCCATACAAGTAAGTATCAGGGCAAAAAATGTTGTGCCTGCACGTTGATTAAAGATCATCCAACCACGAATTGTAATAAAAAGATAATTAATGTTATTTGGTGATACAAAAGAGAATTTATAGTTATAATGCGACACAAATATTTACTTAACCAGGAAAATATAACAACAAAGAGATGCTCTCCTGTTCAGATGTCTGCATGTACGGACAAATGATATTTTTTCTTAATATAAATAATATTTTCGAATTCCAGTATAAAAAACAAATGATATTTTTATTCAAAATAAATATACTTTTATTAAAATAAATGGTACTTTTGTCCGTCCGCATCGTACGGACGGATATACAGGAGTTTTTGTGAACAACAAATGTTTTTAAAAAATGGCTTATTTTAATCAAAATCTAACCGTGTGAAAATTAGAGAATCAAATAGTTGGAACAACCGCCCCAGCAGCTCAGAAGAGAGAGAAAACACCTGTAGAGAGGGAAAATAACTGAAATTCTAGTTAGAGAAAACATTATTATTCCTAAAAAATTCCGTCTTTGAGAAAGAGATAGCCAAACGGCAGCTGTTTCTTGATCATCCCACTCTCATGTCTCTCTCTAGACAAACCCCCATTTCACCATTTACCGGTCACTAAGTTCTTGATTCATGGTTCCGCATAAATGATCAAGAAAGTTGAAAATTCATGAGGTTTTAGATACATTTCTTTCCATGTTGGCTGTTTGCAAGAAACCAAAAGAAAAAAGTTATGCTATTATAATCCAAACAAGAATTTGGAAATTGAGATTTTCAGCAGTTTAATTTTCTGTTTATTTCACTGTACTGAAGAACATATGGAACCGGGAAAAAAGGAGCCGCCGAAGAGGCTTTATCAAGTTTGGAGAGGAAGCAATGTAAGCCCCTTTTTATAAGTTCTTTTTTTGGCTGATCGTACTCATTGTGTTTGATGATTTGTCCAAAAGAAAATTTCTTGATTTTCCATGTAACTCTGTGTTGAAACCAAGAAATTCTCTTGATGAGGTGGAATTGCCTCTCCTTTTTTCACGTCATTGGTGATTGAATTTTGTTTCAGATCAAAACAGACAGCTAATCTTAACTATATTTTGTTTTACCAAATTTCATCATATTTGATGTTGAGTTTTAGATATGATGAACTTTTCACACTTGCAAGATGGAATTTGAAACTACCACTTCTTGTATAAGATAGCGTATATAGTTAGTCGTAAATGCAGGCATACAGCTACATATGAAAACTAGGACTGCAGAATTCGCTGCATCATGCATTGACAGTTATTGTTGTTTGAATCATACAGAGGTTCCTCTTCGGAGGACGATTGGTTTTTGGCCCGGATGTATCTTCTTTGTTTTTGTCGGCCTTCTTGATCGCTGCCCCTGCACTTGCATTTTGTATAAAGGTCTTATGTATCATCAGAAAACGCGTTAAAGAAGACAAACCCGTAGTTTCTTGGTATCCTGTAATTATAGTAGCTCTTGCCCTCACCATTTTGGTAAGCAATTGTTTCAAGTTTTGTGTTAAAGTCGAACTTTTTGTTGTTTCAATACACGTTCTTGATAAAATGGATGTTTTTGCAGGATGTGATATTCCTTCTCCTCACATCCAGCAGGGATCCCGGGATTGTGCCTAGAAACACGAGGCCTCCCGAATGTGATGACTCATTCGAGATGAATACTCCTTCAATGGAGTGGGTGAACGGGCGAACACCTCATCTCAAACTCCCCCGGACAAAGGATGTCATTGTCAATGGACACACAGTGAAGGTGAAGTACTGCGACACATGCTTGCTTTATCGCCCTCCTCGTGCATCGCATTGCTCCATCTGCAATAACTGTGTCCAGAGATTCGATCACCATTGCCCATGGGTTGGCCAATGCATTGGAATAGTGAGTATTCGAACACATTTTCAACCATTGATGACTTCACCTTACTTTGTACATTCTCCTCGTCTATATTCATAAAGAGGTGCTCTACGGTGCATCTGGATGCACAATACATCCGCCCCTACTTAGGATTAATAACCCTAATTACGGGTTAGTGAACCCTAATGGGGGAATAGTGATGGATGCACCGTGCATCCAGATGCTCACAAGTTTTTGTCATTTATAAAATCTTTTGTGTTCTTGAAACAGAGAAACTATAGGTACTTCTACATGTTTGTTTCGACGTCAACCGTGCTATGCTTGTTTGTGTTTGTGGTGTCATTGATCCACATTGTCCGAGCAGATGACCGTATCTTGAAAGCCATGTCGGGCGATGTTCTATCAGTGGTTCTGATAGTCTACTGCTTTGTCGCGGTCTGGTTTGTTGGTGGCCTCACAGTTTTCCACTTCTACCTTATCTGCACGAACCAGGTGACCTAATCCAAACTTTGAGTTCGAGTAACTAACTTTTTCGGTAGATTGTGCTTAGCTCCCTGTCATTTTGTGCAGACGACGTATGAGAACTTCAGGTATCGTTACGAAAAGAAGGAGAATCCATACAACAAAGGGATGATCAAGAATTTCCAAGAAGTCTTCTTCTCCAGAATCCCACCTTCAATGCTTGATTTTCGAGCACTTGCTGATGACGATGAGATCATGACAGCAGAAGCCACAGACGATGATCCTGTAGAAGATATCAGGAGCTCGAAGGAGAAAATCGACAATGAAATGGGAAATGATTTTGGAGATGAGAAGACCATTACACTTCCTGAGATTCTGCTAAACATAGAATATGGTGGCATTCATGACAACCTTAAACACAAGGTGATTGAGAGAGAAACAACTACCGATTCAGACAACTTTGTCGTTCCTGTTGAGGAATCCGCGGCTACTTCCACAGTTGAAGTTTGGGCCGATGCAGAGGAGAAACGTGATGACATGAAATCTCAACAGACCACAGCATCGGAGTGATCATAGAAACACAATTTTGGGTGTTTCTTCTCTGTTCGTACCAGTTCTGAGTCGACTGTTTTAGACGTGGTGACACTCATCTCATCTTGTAGTAATCTTATCTTGTATTAAGTTGGCTTATGCACAGGCATTTTGATTTCAAAATGGGAATGGCAGCTTTCGAGTTCGAGAATTTTGTTGCTTTTTTGGAATCAAATTTGCAGCAGCAAGTTCATGATCATAGGATGACAATGTTCAGAAAATGCAAGAGCTTTTATAACGGTATCTCTAATGATCTGTGATAAATTTGCTTGCTTCATTTGATCATAATCCGTCTTAATCCGCTTATTTAACTACTTGAATTCCTTTTTCTTTGTCTGTAAGGAGACACTGTCATGGTAGCGTGGGCTGCTTTTTTTTTGAGAAAAAATAAGTACACCTTAGAGTTTGGGATGTTGTTTTGAGTATTAAATATTGAGTAACTAGTTAAATTTATCTCTCAGTTATCATTCTATTTTCAATTCTATATAGAATTATTAATCAATTAATATTCAAACTACTAGAAACTATGCAAATGTATGATCCGACAATTTTTTAGATATTTTGAAAGCTGAGTAGAAACATTGCAAGTTTTACGTGACTTGATGTGTGTAAAAATGTTTTTTTATTATAACACAAACTCAAACCATGTCAAATTCGTATGATCTCACTCAGTTTTTACTTCCCCCAAATTTTGTACAATGTAGATTTGGATACTTTTATGTAATTTGGATATTAATTGATCAAAGTAGATATTTTATGATAGAATTGAATAAATGATACTCTCTCCATCCACCAAAATCGTTCCTTGATTTTGGTGGCACGAGTTTTAATAAATTATAATGAGTGTAAAGTAAGTGGGTGTAAAAGGTGGGCCATGGAGATAATAAATGAATATATTAATAGATAATGAGTGTAAAAAGGTGGGCAATGAGTGGTTTTTTGTAAATAAGTAGATAGATTTAAGATAAAAATGTGAAGTTGATGTTTCTAAAAAAGAAAAGTGAACATATTTAGTGGACGGATCAAAATGGAATTAAATGAACATATTTGGTGGACGAAGATAGGGGTGAGCAAAAAAATCCGAAAACCGAATATCCTATCTGAACCAAACCAAAATTTAAAATTCGGTTAGGATTTTCGGATTGGAACGAATTGAAATTTTTCAAAATTTTGGATTTTCGAATCGGATCGGATTTTTTAAATCCGAAAATTCGAATTATATATAATTTATATATAAAAATAATATTTTATTTAAATATTTTTAAATTTAATATAAATATATATAAGAATTAACAAAATTGGTTTCGGATTTTTGGTTTTTTCATAATTTTGGATTTTTCGGTTCGGTTCGGATATTTTTTATAAAAAATTCAGATTTTCGGATATTTGGTTCGGATTGGATTTTTTTCTCTCTCAAAATTCTAATCTTCGGATCGGCTCGGATCAGGAAAAAATCTGAATCGAAATCCGAATGCTCACCCCTAGACGAAGAGACTAATAATTTAGGATAAATTTGACCTTAGCCTATTAAATGTTATTTGGAAGGAAATATATATGAGGCAATCCCATACATAGCCTATTTGCTAAGGGAAAAAACACTAGTGGAAATACACATTTATAGTCATCCAAGTTAATGAATGTCAAATTATAGCCACCAACATAAAAATATCAAATTATAGTCAACTTTTGTATTTTTGGACCCATTTGCCTTGCCCTTGCCTTGAATTTGAAAAATCGCGGGTTTATCAAAATAGCCGGTTACATGTGCATTTCGGTTTCTCACCAACGCCCATCCTCTTCCGATTCTCTCCCCAACCTCACCAACGCCGATTCTCTTCCAACGCGAACGCCGCATGACCCTCATGAACGTTGTTGCCACCTCCGTCATTACTTACCCAAATGTCTGATTCGGAGAACGAGTACATCCCGTAAGTCGGAGAAGAAGTAGAAGCGGCCGAAGAAGAAGTAGAAGCGGCGAAGAAGAAGAGAAGAAGAAGGCAGCCGGCGAAGAAGAAGAAGAAAAAAGAAGAAGAAGAAGAAGAAGAAGAAGAAGAAGAAGAAGAAGAAGAAGAAGAAGAAGAAGAAGAAGAAGAAGAAGAAGAAGAAGAAGAAGAAGAAGAACAAAAGCGAAGAAGAAGGCGAGGATGCGAAGAAGAAGAAGAAAGCGAAGAAGAAGGCGAGGAGAAGAAGAAGAAGAAGAAGAAGAAGAAGAAGAAGAAGAAGAAGAAGAAGAAGAAGAAGAAGAAGAAGAAGAAGAAGAAGAAGAAGAAGAAGAAGAAGAAGAAGAGAGAACTCGAACATGCGACGTGTAATCACATAATTTAGGATTTATTGTTTGAAATGGAATTTATTGTTTGAAATCTTGCATAGAATGTGATTATGAACTCGAATTAGCTTGGGTGATCACAATTGCATCATTTAATTCAAAATTATGGTACGTGATTTAGGTATGGATATTGATTATGAACTGGATTGGGTGATGATGATTGAATTGCTCGAGTTGGGGATATTAGGACTATTTGGTCGATAGTCCTAATAGTCCCAGTCGATTTAGTCTTTCTTTCTCGATGTTGGGATCATGAATTTTGTTAGTTTGAAATCATGCTTATATTCTGCTTGTGTTGAATTGCTCGAATTGGGTCTATTAGGACTATTTTGGACTGATGGGCCCAATAGTCCCAATTTTGATTTAGGATTTCTTGCTCTGATGTTGGGATCATGAAGTTTGTTAGTTTGAAATCATGCTTATATTCTGCTCTGCTTATGTTGAATTGCTCGAATTGCTCGAATTGGGTCTATTATGACTATTTGGGACTGATGGGCCCAATAGTCCCAATTTTGATTTAGGATTTCTTGCTCTGATGTTGGGATCATGAAGTTTGTTAGTTTGAAATCATGCTTATATTATGCTCTGCTTGTGTTGAATTGCTCGAATTGGGTCTATTAGGACTATTTGGGACTGATGGGCCCAATGATCCAATTTTGATTTAGGATTTCTTGCTCTGATGTTGGGATCATGAAGTTTGTTTGTTTGAAATCATGCTTATGTTCTGCTTCTGTTGAATTGCTGTAGTTGGGACTATTGGGTGCTGATAGGCCCAATAGTCCCTTTTTGAATTAGGTTTTCTTGCTCTGATGTTATTTTGTGTTTTATTAGGTCGATTGGGAATTTTTAAGAGAACCTTTACAACAGAAGAATCATAAGATACAAACTACGATGAAGGAGAATATGTTTGCGGTTGTTCGAAATAGGCTGCAATCATGTGGGCAAGAAGCCGTGGCTGCGTTTGAAGCCTCCGCATTTGGTAGTTACCTCGGTACTACAACTCTGATTCGATCACAAAGATGCATGCACTACCTACTCTCGAGGCAAGTCATTGGTGTCCCGGACCACGATCCAAATTCTATTTGGTTGAGGTGCATGACCAAAGTGCAAGATTCTCGAGGTTGAGTTCGCCTCGTTTACGGTTTAAGGTTTGGAGCAAGTGAGTTCGATCCTACATCGAACATGAAATACCGAGACTTCCTCTACACCAAGATTCGAGAACAAGAGGATGAAACCGAAAGAGTTATGGGACTGTTCACCAATGTAAATTGGGACATTGGAACTCCCGAGGGGTGTGAAGCTATCGAGGTCTAGTAGTCGCTATTGTTGTCTTTGGGGTATAATCCCGACCAATGGAAGATCTGCATGGATCCGGGCATTGGTTGAGGATGCTGTGACAATGGGATCAATTCCATGGGGATCCTCTCTTACCAAATCCTCACTGGCGGTGGCGAATGTCGAAGGAGCTAACAACAAACACGTGATACCATTTTCATGCCAATACTTTGGCTTTTAAAGTACATATTCATTTCAAATATTTCATAAGACTACTGTTTGCATTGTGCATCTTCATTTTTCTCGGTACATATTCATTTACGGTACATATTCATTTCGCATACCATTGTACATCTTCATTTTATTTATTTTTGCATTGTACTAAGGGATGGATCTTGATGCATTTCGAGTTAGGAAGAAATATCGGAGGTTTGAGGCAAGATTTTGAGGTGGGAAGCCACGGGGTTTGATGTATATCTACCACAGATCATACCACCCAATTGATATCAATGAGGTACTATCTTCTTTTTTGGATATGACATGAATGCTTATTGTTGGTCGTCAGAGTTGGGACTATTGTGACTATTTGGTCTTGATAGTACTAGTAGCCCCAATTGATTTTGATTTCAACATTTTTGATCACATAAGCGACATATTGATGTTCCATCATTATTATTTCGTGATTGCATGGTGTGTTATAAGCTACGGATGAGGAGGAAAATACCGACTACTATCGATCGTTGGAGCGGTTGGTATTTTTCCAATTCTTGTTCGATCCGTTCACGAGATAAGCGAGCAAGAAGATTAGCGAAAGACAAGAGTCTCGAGATGCGAGCGAGATGATGAAGGAGATGCGGTGATGAGGGAGATGATGAAGTTCGTGAGGCTGCTGCTGTGTTAGCTGCTGCCAGAGAAGCTGCTAACAGGGAGAATGCTAAAACAGCTGCCGGTGAGAGGAGGAAGAGGGTCCTCGATGAAATAAGTGATTCTGTTGTGAAGAGGTTGAAGGCTGAGTTGACGGATGAGTGGAAGGCTTTATTTCAGAGTGATGAATTTATGGACCCGCTAGCAGAAAGAATCGCGGCCAAGATGCAGGGGACTGCTTCGAGGGCTGCCGGAGAAGCCCAACTGAATAGGGAAGCCAGAGAGGAGCAAGGGAATGCCGGAGAAGCCAGACAAGAGCAAGGGAACACCGGAGAGGAGCAACAATCAGTGAGTACATACAAACTGTTTTCTTTGTGTATTTTGTAGTTGGGACTATTGGTACTATTTTGTCAAAATAGTACCAATAGTCCCAACTACTAAATTATCATTTTTCTAATCTACCCTTTATAATAACAGAGATGAGCATGAGGCCAACTTACCTCCCTTCACCAACTCCCCACTACCCAAGAGATTGAAGAAAGCAAGCTTTTAATTTGGAAATACGAAGAGTGTTCGGAGGAGGCGATTCAAACACGGGATCACAGCCCAACACCAACTTGGCACTCCAACAGGCGTTCCACAGACAGAGCCTCCAATTGGTGAAACCTCAGAAATACCCATCAGACCAGTCCGCCAGAAATTCCTGTCGGCAGTACTCAGAAGTCCATTTAGGACTATAGAAACTCGAGGCTCCGACTTCCAGAAATTCATGCAGAAAGAAGAGGAGGAGATGTAATAAATCTTATTATAGTTAATTATCTTTGCAATTATTATGGATTATTGATCGGTTTTTAAACTGATTTGCAGGAGGAATGTCGGCTTGCCATATGCTGTTAGCCAAATGTTCTTTGCTGTTATCAAAAATCCTGCAGAAATGTTGGAGAATGTGCATATTGATTCATATGTAGCCATTCTAGCCAAGGCTCAAGATATGGCAAGGCTGCAACGGGTTAATCCGAGGACTGTTGTTGTTCCAAGTTCATTCATGGTAAAATTATTTCAATTCTCAATATTATAAGTTAAAAATGCAGCAAAGTTTGCCAACAATCTAACACTCCCATCTAATATAATTATAGATGGAGGTGGAAGTCGTCTCGAGAAAATGCATAGCAACGAAGCACATGAATGGAAGCTTGATGTAAAGACCGAGGAGGTGGTGCCGGAAGCTGATCTTGAACATCTAGCACAGTTTGCAAAGGGCTTGCAGCCTGAATGGGGTGGGCTGAAGAATTGGAATGAAGCTGACAAGGTATGAATTCTAGTTCTGAAATCATGTTGGGCCTATTGGGACTATTTGGTTCTAATAGTCCCAATAGGTCCAATCAAAATCATCCATGGAATCATGCTTGGATTCTTTCTGAATATGAACCTGATTGAAATGCACATGTTGGATTCTTTCTGAATATGAACTTGATTGAAATGCAAATGTTGGGCCTATTGGGACTATTTGGTTCTAATAGTCCCAATAGGTCCAGTTCTGAAATGCATCCATGGAATCATGCTTAGATTCTTTCTGAATATGAACCTGATTGAAATGCAAATGTTGGGCCTATTGGGACTATTTGGTTCTAATAGTCCCAATAGGTCGGTCTAAAATGCATCCATGGAATCATGCTTGGATTCTTTCTGAATATGAACCTGATTGAAATGCACATGTTGGATTCTTTCTGAATATGAACTTGATTGAAATGCAAATGTTGGGCCTATTGGGACTATTTGGTTCTAATAGTCCCAATAGGTCCAGTTCTGAAATGCATCCATGGATGGAATCATGCTTGGATTCTTTTTGAATATGAACCTGATTGAAATGCACATGTTGGGCCTATTAATAGTCCCAATAGACTCAGTTCTGAATTCATGCATCCATGGAATCATGCTTGGATTCTTTCTGAATATAAACTTGATTGAAATGCACATGTTGGATTCTTTCTGATTATGAACTTGTTATAAACTGCATTAGTAATTATTTTCAAGTTCTCATGCAGTTGGTCCTTATGTGCCATTTGCCGGGGGAACATTGGGTTGTTTGTGAAGTACAAATGAGAAGATTCAAAATGATTCTGTGGGACTCAAACGAGCACCTGTATGAGACTCATCTCAGGAAACATAGAAAAGAAACATTCGCACCACTCGATCGAATACTACCCCAATTGTTGAAGCACATCCAAGACTACAATGACGGCCGGGGACTCCCAAATTCACGAATGGGCTCTTTCCTTTCCTCGTAAAGGGGCCAACAAACTGCAACTGAAGGACAGTGTGAGCTGTGGGCCACTTGCTCTAAAAAGCATGGAGAATCGGCTAAGCGATTTGGCGGATAAGGCCATGACCTCGATGCACCGAGCAGTCTGGGACGCACATCGCAGAGGCGATTTATAATTATAGCACGGACGGAAGCACGATTTCAATGTGATGCAAACAATTAAATGAGGGAGGTAAAGGATGAAAACAACAATATTTAGTATTTAGTATTTAAATCATAATATTTTGATGAATGGGTATGGAGGCGATTAATATTTAGTATTTAAATCATTAATACATTTAATACAATTAAATCTGTTAGTACTAAATGTATGTACCTATTTTTTGTAGGATAAATAATATAAATCATTATTTTGCATATTATATTGCTTTATGGTGGTTTTTTTACCTAATTGGCATGGACTATAGGTTCCGTATTACAGAAATAGTACCAACTGATAGGGACTATAGGCACTATTTTCCCAACCTTCACGGGCCAAGATAACGTTGGCTTGTTAGTGTACAAGTAAAGACAAGATAACGTTGGCTTTATTTTGTTTGGACTTAGTAATACTATTATGCTTGTGATTTCGACTAGTTGTCACGAGCAAATTATCAGTGCAAATTATTGTAGTAGTTTCGTTTACTTTCGTATATATAGATATGCATTACAATCAAAGTTTTATAATCATACTCACTTTCTCTTCGAAAATGCCACCATTGATAAGAAAATCACAAGAGGAAATTTTTACGACTCTCTGCGGACAAAACGTGTTGAAGGGAGTTTTGTTCAACAAATAAAGTGTTTTTGTTATCTCGCAACGAAACGCTAATCGAGTTCTGACGATAATCTGGAAGCACTTATAAGTCATGCTAAAGGTTCAGTTTGTTGTCCCGGTTCGACTTTTTACCAAGGTGAACTCTATCTTGAAAAACTAGAGTTCATGAAAGAGCGTTACAATACATACAAATGGTTACTTGGCTTGGGAAATTTAAACCTCGGACGACAAGGAGTTGGAGTTTACCACGATCAAGCAAACTGGGAGCATCTCATAGCAGTACATTTGTTTTTCCAACATCGCACTCAAGTTTAATACATTATTCATTTGTTTTTCTGATTTTTTTGGTTTTAAAATTTTTATCAACTGTATAACCACAGATTAAACCGTTGGTGGAAGCATATATATTCAAGAAGGAGCCATATTACGGGGAATTCACTTTGTTTTTCGACGTCAACAATCGTAATGAAGAATATGATTGTTATGATCATGAAGATTTACTCGTTATTCGAGGCTCAAAAAGCGATGGCGATGATGAGTATCCGACATCGATTGAATTTGTATGTTTGTCAATGCTTTTGTTATCTCCTATGTGTAAGGACTCGAAAAGACTTTGGTTTTGTGAAAAAAAATTGTGTGATTTTATATTTCATTGTCATTATCCCACAATTTGAGATGCATAAGTTGTGCCCTTGCCTCCAATTTGAGATTCCTTCGGTCGAGGCCGTATCGCGATGCTACAATGAGCAGTTACTCAAATCAATTCTTAATTCCCAATTCATGACGGAACAAAACACAAGAAATAACACAAAGTTTAATGTATAAATGACAAGAAATCCTCAATTACAATTCAAAAGGAATAAATAGATAAAATTGTCAAATCCTCAATCCTCAATTGATCCTCGGCTACATGTCGACGAGTATGCCCACCATACCACGACGATCTGACATTGCTTACGTCGTCGGCGTTTACTAGTATTCTTGTCTGCTACTAGAAACTTCTTCAAGCGACAAATTTATATGGGCATTGCAAGTGTTACGGTAATGCCTCTCCGAAAACATTGACCACAAAATTTTTGCGTGATGATCGAGATCCGAACCACGGAACTCATCCGGTTCTCACGGGACGACCGACTTGTCTAGTATTGGCGGCGTCCAACAATCCTCGAAGAAACATCTGGAGGAATTTCCCAGTCTTCTGGAATAGGAATCGGCATCACCTCTCCGGCATATATTTCACGCAAAGACTGAGTGGTATAATAATCACTCACATATGCAATCGCAGACTGTTTCGTTGATCGCAACCAAAATAAAGATAAAAAATCAAGCGTAAATAAGTTGGGACTAATGGAAATAATACCGTATGGCGGTGTCGCATGAGAACATGGAACAAGATCCATATTGTATATCGTGCAAGTGCACGTCCTACTCTCAATGTCCACTACATGATGCTTTCTTTGAAGATACCTTGTACTTGGTGGGCGAAATTGCTTCAATGCTCATGGTATGGGCCAACTCAGCTGCTCTAGCCAATCTAGACTCTCCATACGCAGTTAACTCTTCAGTTATATTTGTGGCCTATGCACGGCGCTCAACAAACCATTGTCCAATCATAGTACGAACAAACTCTAAGAGAGTACAAACGGGCAACTTTCTCGCCCAACGAAGCCGACCATTCAAGCACTCGGCACAATTGGATGTTAAAAATCGATACCGACGCACGGACACTTTGATCGAGCCCATCTAATAGGATCAATTGCCATCAACTTAGCATATGCGCCCGGTGAAAATGCCTCCAGATTCTTCATGCGCTCCTCAAAGTCACGACATCTATATGCACTTGCAAAGATCTTTGGAACAATGCAATCGCCTTGTCTCCCACCTCTTGATGTTGCCTTGTAAATGGTAAACACAAAGTCCATGAGGTGTACCGGGGTAGACTGACATCCAAAGCGTTCTTGATCTTGAGATGTTGGTCGACACAAACGATGAGTTATCGTGGCATCCAAAAGTACGGTGGCATTGTCTTAAAACCAAGTCCATGAAGCATCGCATTCCTTGTCACCAAACCCAAATGCTAAAGGCAAAATCTGTTCATTTCGTCCTTTGTAGCAACCACGAACATAATACCGTTGTATTTCCCTTGAGATGTGTGCCGTCAACCACAATAAGCGGACGACATGCCTTGAAACCTCTTATACATGCCGAAGAGCCATAAAGCGATGATTTAAACGTACCATCTTCATCGGTCTTCAAATCAACTCTGAGCCGGGTTTGAATGCTCTAACATATAAAGATACCTTGGGAGCATCGGAATGACTTGCTTGAATCACCATATGTGAGTGTGAGGGCTTGGTTCCTTCGCACCAAAGCGGTTCGGTATTTTATTTTGCACCAAATAACCTATGTACACATGCAATCGGTCCCCATATTCAAAGCATTTTCGAAAACATTATTGAATAAGTTGGGACTATAGGTACTAGTTTGAAGAATAGTACCAATAGTCCCAACTGCAACTCCCAAAAATAATCAGATAATTGAGGACTAAGGGTACTATTTTGGTAAAATACCACCAATAGTCCCCATATTCAAAGCATTTTCAGTAACAAGTAACCTCTGTACCTGTGCCATCATATCCTTCGGCCTAAGCACAACACCTTCAATCATTAAATTGCAGCTAAAACTTTAGAGAACACTTTCGGATCTGCATGATATCTCAAATCTTTCTCGCATGTGTGAGTGACCCATTCATCAACTATCCAAGCAGTGCCCATCGCAGTTGCACGTAAGCTGAAAGGACAGGTATCCCTATTGTGTTTGCAAACCAGATGATATCTTTTCTTAGTAGATCTTTGCGTATAAAACTCAAGGTGGTTAACAAGATGATACATACCAACAGATGCTATCATACTGGACTTATTGGAAAAAATAGCACCCTTTGCAAGTGTGTCAACAATTGTGCAATCATCAACACCAAGTCTTGCACTCCTTAAATCTTCCATAGGAATTGAGCTATGGAACGATGTGCCGGGAATTATCCACTGTCGACAATCACGGTTTACCTCATGACTACTCTCTAAAGGTGAAACATTGTGTCGAATGCTCCCATGACCTTCATCACCAACATCTTCGTCACCCCCATCTTCTTCACCAACATCTTCTTCACCAACATCTTCTTCAGATACATCTTCACCATCAACATCAAGATTCTCAACATCAAAGTTTGGATCATCGTCATCGTTGAAATGATAATTATCCAAGTTAGAATCCCTTGGAATCGTCGTCGTAGCTATTGGTGTTTGAGGCAGAATATTCTGATGTAATAGTAAACTTGACAATTCTACATTTATTCGAGTTATAGTGATGTATAACACGGGTCTTTCAACTAATCCCATAACATAAGCCAACTCAAAATCATCAGTAATCTTTATTCTCATGCTTTCATCTGTTTCTGAATTATCCAATGCATCTATTTCATACATGTATCCACTCCTCGGCTTCAACAAACGCAGTTCAATCTTACTTAATAATTTTCTGAAGTCTATACCATCTGCTGGTATAGGAATAATCTCTTCTTCCACCCTTATAGGAGTTATCTTGAGACCATTTCCTCCATATGCGAGAATGATTGAAGTTGGTGCCATCCGAACCAAGAAATTAGATATATTACTACTTTTTTCTTGCCCTATTGGGACTATTATCACCAAATAGTACTAATAGGTCTAACTAAAGCCACCCAATTCAGTTCATATAATCGAATAAGAGCATGATTTCAAAGCATAACCGCATGATTACAAAAGAGAACTCTCACCGAAATCACAATAAACACTAAATAAAATTGGACCTATGGGACTATTAACACCAAATGGTACCAATAGGACCATTATCGACCAAACCTCCATTGTCTATTACTCGTATTCTTGTTGGGATAACTCGTATTACTCTTCTAACAAATAATACGCATTTGACACCTCTCCCTCTCTTCCAATATCATCAAAATTAACACAAATAATACGCATTCTTCTATCCAATTCATCAAAATCAATAGCAATAGTGATAACCCATCATATAATGACTAACAAATTCATCAATCATTTGTTATTGTAAATTAAAGCACAAACCTTTCAACTAGATCTGACAAGTTTCAGCGTTTATGCGAGAGCGAATGCCGGGCGAGGCGGTCCCACGGGGAGAGAGACAAAGAGAGTCGGAGCACGACAGAGAATGACGGGCCGCCGATAAACTTAATTCCGGCGAGATGAAAGAGGGTGCGACACCACAGAGAGAGAGAGAGAGAGAGAGTAGAGAGAGAGAGAGCGGGGAAAACACGTTCCAAATAATTCAGATTGTTTGTTTTGATTGAGGGGGAAAACACGCTCCAACTCAATTTCATTAAGGGCAAATGGGTCCAAAAATATAAAAGTTGACTATAATTTGACATTTTTATGTTGGTGGCTATAATTTGACATTCCTTAACTTGGATGGCTATATAAAAAATTTTCTCAAAAAACTATTCACCCTTATACAAACATGCAAATAATAGCTAGTCTTACTATAATACTCTAAATTGTGCAACAATTCAATTTGAATTATTACATGATTACAAAATTTGATATCCGATCGTGTAATTGTGTAATGTTATTATTAATATTGTAACACAATTATACATTTAAATTTTATGTAACAGTATTAAGAGTTTAAACAAATCGTAAAATCATGTAATAGTTCATGTTGAACTCTTACACGATTCTTCTCTGTTTTTATCGGATCTACAATGGCAGCGACGGTGGGGAGGACTGGGTTGCAGATGGCAGCGGCAACGGCAACGATGGATCTTTAATGTGCAGAGAGAGAGAGCAACAACAGCAGCAGCACCACCATCATCACCAGTTGCGGTAGAGATTGAGTGTGTCAGTGGTGATCCACCAGATCTCAGGAGAGGGCGCAGCCGTAGTGGTGTTCTGCAGAGGAGAAAGAGAGGGGGACGTTACGCAAGGCCGCCCCTGAGGGTAGGCCACATTGGGCGATCGCTCAGGGCCCACCATCTCAGGGGGCTAAATTATTTCAAAAAATTAATTTACTTATAAATATATATATTTATTTGGATTCAAAATATTATAACATTTAAATATTTTATTTTACTTTAAGTCCAAAGTATAAAATCTTTATATATTTTATTTATAGATATATGTTTTCATTTGATCCCAAAATATATTAGAAAATATTGATGTTGATGTGATTATTAATGATTTTGCATCTACAAATACTCGAATAAATTATTTTTTATGATATCGTATCGTAGATAAGAGTTGAGATATATAAATATAAGGATGATAAGTAAGTTGTATATATTTTGATAATTTTTTATTATCTATTTCTATTTGTAGATCACTTGAATTTTATGTAAATTTACAAATTTGATTTATTTTATAAGTATAATATAAGAGATCATTTTAGACGGTTTAATGGTTAAGTGAGTTCATGTGGTCAAAGGTCAAGAGTTCAAACCTCACTATCGTCTTTATAGGTTCAAGCCAGTCACAACCGATTTTTCAAGTATGGTGTAGTCGTCATGTGTCGTTTGCAAGCTATTGTAAAAAAATATAAGTTTTACCTAGTACGCACAGAAGATAATGACTATAGATTTTATATGAATTTTAAAATATGGGGGCCTATATTCCTTATTTTGCATAGGGCCTATAAAATATCAGAAACAGGGCTAACGTTACGGTTGGGTTTTCTTATAAAAATATCGGGTTTTCTTATAAAAAATATTCCATTTAATGATATATTGGCATTTTTACATGAAAAATGACTAGAATTTGACTATTCTTATATTGGTGGATAAATTTTTCCTTTCTTCTAGCAAATACGAAGAATGTGTAATTCCTTTTTTATTTTCTGAAAATAGCCCGTATAAATATCAATATCTAACAAATGAATTTAAAATTTAATCTGATATTAAATATGATAAACCGAAACATAAACCAAATATTAAGAAATTAAATTACAGATATACCAAAACATAAATATCAAAATTAATTGAAAATAGGGCTATTGGCACAATAAATGCCCGAACTTTAATATAATTTTGGTTTTGCAGACGAACTTTAAAAGGAATATATAAATACACGAACTTTGATTTAATTTTGGTTCTGTACACAAACTTTAAGAGGAGTATATAAATACACGAAGTTATTAATTTTAGTAATTTTATCACGATTTATTTTTTCGATCAAATTGAAACTGACATGGTATTAGATATAATGAGTTGATAATGACGTGAAAATAAATTAATAAATAAAATATAAAAGAAACATTTAAACTTGACAAAACACGCATATTGACTCATTAATACATACAAAACACATATACACTTCACAAGAAAGAAAGAAAAATGAATATAACACAAACACAAAAAACGAAGAAAGTAGTTCAAATCTTAAACCTACCATTTGTAAATGGAGTAAATGACGAACAAGTAAACTACTATAAATGTCTTTTTCTTCTTCACACATGAACTTTAAGATTTCAACATCATTGCTAACTCATCATATCTAGTGTCATATTAGTTTCAATTTAATCAAAAAATAAATTATAATAAAATTATTATAATTAATAAATTCATGTATTTATATATTCCTTTTAAAGTTAGTGTCTAAAATCATATATACCAGTTACCAAAAAAATATATATACTTGTGGAGAGAGCTATACCACTAGAAGTCTAGAACTCTGCTCTTAGTGACAGAAAAAGAAACAGAAAAAACTACCAATATAATCAAGCAGGCCTATCGCCAAACACCACGTGTCCTACATCATGTTAACTCCTCCATTTCATCCGATGGGGTTAGGAATTCAAGCACTTACCAAAATCATATAATCTCTCAAAACTGCAATCCTTCTTCAAACATTCCCCAATTTATGCTCAAATCTAAAAAATATAGCAGCAGAAATGGCTCTGCTAAAACCCATTTCCAAATTCAGCCCCAAATCGGGAAACGCCTCGACAGTGATCCCAACAAGGTTTTTCACGGTGAGAATATCGTTGGCGGCGGCGTCTGTAAGAAGAAGATGCAGAAGCAGGAGATAAAGGAGAGCCTTCTGATGCCAAGATTCCTGCACCACCGATTTTGACGAAATGGAGCAGCTCCTCAACACGGAGATCAACTAGAATCTGAACATGGCGGAGTTCGAGGTCCTTCTGCAAGAATTCAAGACCGATTTCAACCTGACCCATTTCGTGAGGAACAAGGAGTTCAAGGAAGCCGCCGACAAGATCGAGGGGCCGTTGCGGCAGATTTTTGTCGAGTTTTTGGAGCGATCTTGCACTGCTGGGTTCTCGGGTTTTCTGCTTTACAAGGAGCTTGGAAGGATGCTGAGGGGAAGGGGGGTATTTGGTTTGAATTATACATTATATCTCTGTGTATGCAGAAAACTAACCTACCCTGCCTTAGCTCTCTGTGTGTGTTTTCTTGAACTTCTCTTACATGATTTGATCGATCTTAAATTCGTAAGGGAAATAAATGCGCAAGAACACCAAAGATTTCGTGGTTCGATCGTGAATAAGATCTACGCCCACGCAGGCGAGAGAGAGAGTATGTGTATTGAGGTGTAAGCGATTACAAAGAGAGTGAATGAATCTATGTCATCTAATCTAGCCTCTATTTATACATAATGTATTGACCTAGATCTCGAATCCAAGTCTTCTAACTAGGATTCGAGATCCTATCCCTCTTGAATTAGGATTCTTTTAGATATGGGTGAGCTTTCTGCGTCCCACCGACTTTAGGAGTCTTCATGGGCGAACTTATCGGGCCGAGCTTGATGTCGGGGTTACTTGTATTGGGCACGATGCTTGGGCACAGTAGTTGGGCCGTATCTATCACACCCCCAAAAAGACGCAGAAACGAGGTCATCTTTGGATTGGGGTTGTTGTGACGGCGGGGTTTGGACGATCTTTGACATTCTTTTCATTGTCGACTTTGTGTGTGTCGATGCTTGACGTCGTATATCGTATGCGATGCTCGCAGAGGCGTCTGCCGAGGTCTTTTGTTGTTTGTATCTCGGCGAGGTGTCACGGCTTCGCAACGAGGCGTTATGCCGAGGTCTTATGGTAACCGCTTCACCTAACGAGGCGTTAAGTCGAGGTCTCTGGACCGCTTCACCCGACAGGCGTTTAGGCGAAGTCTTCGATCGAACCGCCGAGGCGTTAAGTTGATGTCTTTGGGGTGGCTTGACTGTCGGCGTTAAGCGAGGTCTTGTGAATGGCTTCACCGTCGGCGTTATGCCGAGGTCTTCGACCGCCTCACCTGACGAGGCGTTATGCCGAGGTCTTCGACCGCTTCACCTGACGAGGCGTTAAGCCGAAGTCTTCTTGCTGGCTTAACCCGACGAGGCGTTAAGCGAGGTCTTCGGCCGCTTCACCGACGGCGTTAAGCGGGGTCAAGACGGATTTTCTGCCGTTGCTGAGTACTGGACGCGGGATACGCATTTAATGCGCATTAAATTGGCAGCGGTTGGATTCCCGATAAAGTGCATATTAGGGGAATGTCTTCCTTGATACGCAATATCTCTTATCACTTTGCTTACGCATTTCTCACGGTTTCAAAAACTCCTTGCCTTCTGCGAGAAACAGTTATTCTGCGCCATTGACGACTTGAAGCTTCTTGTCTTCTTCATCGATAAACAAAAGTAAGTAATGGCTACTTCTTCTCATAACGAGTCGCCTGAGCGTCAAATCGTGTCTGTTTCCCCGTCTAATTCGTTAGTGTCTCTGCCTGTTTTTACCCGTATTCACATGCCTCTCTCTGAGTGTAGTCTGCGATTCCCCTCAGTGGGGGATTGCGGTAAAGTGTCTTCTTTTTCTTCAATCTTAGGTATTTCTGATATTAGGGATATCTGCTTTCAATATAGTATTCCTTCTAATATTGAGTTCGTTGCCCCGTCCAGGAGGACAGGGCTTGTGCCTCCGGATGGTTTTATTCTTGTGTATGAGGGCGACCTCAAGGCCGGTCTTCGTCTTCCTTACCCTTATGTATCGTTGAGTTCAAGAGATGTTTGGCTATCTCTTGCCCACTCTCGCCGAACTCATTCCGGCATATGAGCGCCTAGGTGTCTATGCTATGGCATAATTTTCCTTTGACCTTGGGGCTTGTCCTTGCGCCAGAAGCGAAGGAAGGCTCGGGGTGGTATTATCTATCACCCGTAGGAAATTCAAAGCCAAGATTAAATCGAAGATCTCAGTGGCGAAGAAGTTCTTCTTACATCGGTTTCGAGACATATGGAGTTCCATGGCGATCGATAAGATCGCCGATGTGTTTGTCGACAAAGGCTTGGTGACTGGAGGGAGGCTGGACAAAATTGGCCTTGTTGACGAGGTCTTCTCGAGGCCGAGCTTGCGGTGAGGGCTTAGCCCTTATGATCCTACCTCCGGGGTGGAGTCGGTGAAGGTGAGACCCCTACTTTTTTTCTTTATTGCATGATTATACGTGTTGATCTTGACCTATGTATTTCTTGGTAGTGAACCTTCCGAGGGAAAAAAGAAGAAAGGAAGGGCCGATCTCGTGGCGAGCCGATCTCTGCGGCCGAGCGCCGTCTCGACTGAAGGATTTCGAGGACATGCCCGAAATGAGTGTGGGGCCTTGAGATCCCTTCACCGCAGACCACTCAAGCGCTTGAAGAGGCGGAAGGATGTAATCCACGAGTCCTCGGTTCTCGCCGAGGCCGAGTGAGTCTTGAGATCATTGGTTCAAGTCGGTAGCCTCGTCTCTTTCAGGGTTTTGTACTGTCCTTATACTTTGTGTTGTAGTATAAAATTGTGTTCTTGACTGATGTATATATTGTATAGGGGTTAGGGGCGTGGCGGCGAGGTGTCAAAAGTATCGATCTTATATCGGATTACTTGAAGGCGCCGTTCTGTGGTTTAATGAGGTGGCCGGTATGCTCGGGAGGTGGGCGGAGAATACCTCCTCGCTCAAGAAATATCCGAGGCCGAGGCTAAGGTCCGGGACCTCGTCAAACAGAAAGCGGCTGATGCGATGGCCATTGAGGCAGCGGCGGCAAGGGCCAGGTCGGCGGAGGCAGCTGTGGCGGAGGAGGCGGCAAGGGCCGAGGTGGCGAAGGCCGAGGTTGCCTTGATGAAGGCTGAGGTGGAACAGGTTCGCCGTCGGGAGGCGGACATGGCGAGCTCGGGAGAACGCCCGTGCGCTGCGAGAGGCTGTTCATGTCGTGACTTCTCGGGATGGTTTCGGACCTGGTGAGGTGCTTAACAATGCGCCGTCTCGGATCAATCGAAGAGGTCGCCGAGGACTACCCGGCACTGGACAAAGCCAAGTATGGGTGCGAGGAGACCGAGGATGATGTCTGAGGCAGGCCTATTTTGATGTGCTCGTCCGCGGCACGAAGGAGCTTCCGTCTTTGCGAGAACCTCGCCTCCGGTTCTTTTGTCCATGAGTCTGCATCGCTACCTTTGTCCGTGGATCGGGATCCCCGACCGAAGCTTTATTGTCGATCATGCAAAGGGGGGGAAGCGGTGATGCTTGAGGCGTCGAGACTCGGTGGTTCCCAAGAGGCCGGTCGAGCGGGCGAAAGTAAGGCGGAAGAGGCCGAGGCTATCCAGACTTGGGCGGCGGATGTGGACGAGGCGAAGCTTACGGAGGGTCGATTGATCCCATCCTTTTCATTTTTATTTTTTGAATGTAAATGTGCGATTTTTGCTATGGGCATGTTAATAAAATCACAAGTTTATGTTAAGAAACTTATCTTTTTATTCGATTGTCTTACGAAATGCTTGATGCTACTCCTTGGTTGAATCGAATCAAAGACACATCGCGGGCTCTTGAGTTGAAAGAGGTCGAACTCCTCCATATAAAGGGTCGACTTGGTCACGTCTGGCGAGTCGATGTCGAACATGAGCCGCTCGGGAGGCGTGACGAGCTCGAGGCTCGCCTTTTGAAGTGGAGGAGGTTCGAGGTCGCCGAGGAGAAGGCAGGTGATAGGCGAGGAGCATGCCGAGTGCGAGGAGGTTATCCACGAAATGGTGGGATGGCGATCCGGAAGTTGAAGCGAGGTTGTCGAGGTGCTGCCGTTGTTCGAGTGCAGCGCGAATATGGTCGGACCTCACGGCAATTCACGGAGCGATCTGTTGAATTAAAAAGGCTCGGGAGCATATACAAGGCTGTCATCGCTCGACAACCACGGCTCGGCGAAATACTTGACGGGATGCGAGGCCTCTTCTTCTCACGGAGCTTCTCGATCTAGAATAAATGAACCAAATTATGACGATCCGGAGTGGCGCGCACAAGAGGCGTGCTATTGCCCTTGAGCGTCGTGGACCCTCCAGCGTCGAGGCCGGGCGTCATCAAGTGGCGAGGCCGAGCTCGCAGAGCTGCATCGTCAGTGACCGAGGTCGTTGGCGGGCCCGTAATATAGACCGAGGGCGAGGTAGAGGTAGGATTAGTATAGACGAGCTTTGAATTTCGATTTTTCTAGGGATTGGCTCGACTTTTCCCGATCCGCTCCGTCCTCGTAAAATGTAACTGTACATCTTTTATTTAATAAGAATGGTTTCTTGTTGACTTTGTATTTGAACAAGAGTAATATCGAAAGTAGTTCGTCCTCGTGAAATTCCGCTCGAAAGAAATCGTTCTCGTCTGGTAGGGGTTCTGTTTTTTGCCGAGGTCGTCGGGAGGGTGGTCCCTTCATCTACATAGAAGGCGGCTTGAAATAAGCGAAGGTAGTCGATCTCGTATGTAGGAATGGTTCCTGTTTTTGCCGAGGTCGTCGGGAGGGTGGTCCCTTCGTCTACATAGAGAGCGGCTTGAAATAAGCGAAGGTAGTCGATCTCGTATGTAGGAATGGTTCTGTTTTTGTCGAGGTCGTCGGGAGGGTGGTCCCTTCATCTACATAGAGAGAACGCTTGAAATAAGCGAAGGTAGTCGATCTCGTATGTAGCATGCTGCGTTTAAATTTACATTCGTATGAAGCAGATGTAATCGACCTCCGTCGAGGGAATTTGTCCTCCGTAGAGGGTAAATAATGTGAAGATTAATTATGCATTAGTGACAAGTAGAACTCGTAAAAATAATATTTATTGATAAAGATGACGCGACCACCAAATAAGACTCGGACTCTAAACATGACTTTAAAAATATGACCGAACAAGACCCGACCCTTGACACTTATGCATAATATTTCTTGGATGGATGATGTGCCATCGTTGGGTAATTGCTCACCGGACAATTGAGCGAGCTTATAGGCCCTCTGCCGAGGACTTCGTCGACCAGTGAGGTCCTTCCCATGTGGCTTCAATTTTGCCGAGCTCTTGCGGCTTTCTTGACTTCATTATTTCGAGTACGAGGTCGCCCACTTGGAATTGTCGGGTTTTAACGCTTTTGGTTGTAATACCGAGCTACTTGTTGCTTGTACCGAGCTTCCTTGATGTGGCGAGGTCTCTCTTTCTTCGAGTAGGTCTAGATCAGCTCGTAGATTTTCCCATTTGCTTGGCGGAGAAGTCGATGATGCGAGGACTCGGTACTCCGATCTCTGCGAGGATCATCGCCGGTTCCATACACCAAACTGTATGGTGTTTCTCCGTTCGAGGTCAGGGTGTTGTTGATGCGACCATAAGACACTGTGGTAAATTTTCCACCCAGAGGCCTTTAGCTCGGTCGAGGCGAGTTTTAGACCCTTTACGATGGTCTGTTGGTAACCGGTCGACCATTTGCTTGAGGATGGGCCACCGAGGTGAACTTTGTTGGATCCAAGCTCTTGACACCAATCTTTGAATGTCTTATCCGTGAATTGTGTTCCGTTATCCGAAAGGAGGATATGGGGGATCTTAGAGCGACACACTATGTTCTTCCATACGAAGTTGAGGCGTTCTTGCTTGTGATTTTCGCCGAGGGCTCGGCTTCCACCCACTTCGTGAAGTAGTCGATCGCAACAATTAAAAATTGGGTATCACGGTGCTTTACAAAGGGGCCCACAATGTCGATCCCCATTGCATAAGCGGCGAGGGCTCATGCGGAGGTGAGGTCGGTGCAGGGGTAGCCTTGGTATGTTCCATGGATTTGACACTTGGACACTTTTTACGAGGTCCATTGAGTCTTGGAACATTGTTGTGATAGTATCCCCATCGCATGACTTTCTTTGACAAGGCTCGGGGTCCGATGTGGCTTCCATACGAACCGTGTATTTCTCGTGAAACGTAATTAGCTCGGTTCGGACCAAGCACCTTAAGAGGTTGGAGATATGACTTTCGTATAGGACTCCTGCTCGATTGTATATCGCAGATTTGTTCATGATCCTCCTAGCCTCCAAACTTGGTGGGGCGATTCGCCCTTCTCCGGTACTCTCGAATGGGAGTCGTCCATTGGGTTCTTCATCCGAGACTATGTTGACCTCGGCTCCGTCTTGACATCGTTTATGCTCACCTTTGGACTTCCTCTCTTGGCGGGCTCGTTGATGGCGAGGCGATTTATAAGATGTCGGCTCGGCTATTTTGCTCCCTTGGGATGCGAACTATCCGGAAGTGTGAGAAAGTCCGTTGCAAGCTTTTGCTTTTCAAGATACTTCTTCATTACCGCTTTTTACCTCGTATTTTCCCAACATTTGGCTTACTGACGACTTGAGAGTCGTTGTGAACTTCTGCGACTCGTATCTCGAGACTTTGAGCGAGGCGAAGTCCTGCGATCGATGCTTCATACTCCACGCCGTTGTTCGTATTTTTGAATGTGAACCGAAGTGGTGGCGATCTCTTGGTCGTCGGGCCTGGAGTAAGATACCGCTCCGCTACCTTTTTTTCCGAAGCCCGTCAGCGTAGAGTTGCCAAGCCCTCCTCGGTGTTTCAACCATGGGTTCGGCTTGGCATCGTCGTCACGGACTCGGTGGGCGGTTTTCGGCGAAGTTAGCCTCGGCAAGGAAATCCGCTAGGGCTTGACCTTTGATGGCTGGCGGGGCGGAAGGATATATCGTGCTCGCCCGGTTCGATTGCCCATTTCGCGATTCTCCACGATGCTTGGGCCGTCAATACTTGCGAAGTGGGTAGTCGATGAGGACTTGTATGGGATGTGCATGGAAGTATGGACATAGTCTCCGCGGCGTTTATTAATGCTAAGGCAAGCTTCTCAAGGGCGATACCTCGTTTAGGGACCTTTTAGTGCTCGGTGATGAAATACACGGGAGGCGGCGTCCTTCTTCTCGTGCAGGGCTGCACTTATGGATTCGTCCGAGGCGGCGAGGTAGAGAAAAGGACCTCTCCTCCTTCGGGACGGATAGAGTGGGGAGCTTGGCGAGGTAGCTCTTGAGGTCTTGGCGGACTGTGCACCTCATCCCATGAGAATTTGGGGCCTTTTGAGTATCTTGAAGAAGGGTAGCTCGCTTCCATGACTTTTGAAAGAAAGCGGCTTAGTGCGACTATCTGACTGTCGACTTGTGTCGTCATGGATGGTCTTGGCATCTTCATTTCCAAAATGGTTTGGACCTTGGGCGGGTTTGCTTTTAGCCCTTCTTGTGAAACCCAACACCCTAAGAACTTTCGGACGGATATAGCGTGCACTTCGGGATTTAGTTTTAGGTTGATTTTCGAAGAAGGCCGAGGGCGATCGGAGGTCGGAAACACATGCGACTTCTTCCTTGCTTTTGACGACGATGTCGTCTCGTATACCTCCACATTCCGACCTATGTAGGGTGAAATATTTTGTCCACCATCCTTTGATAGGTAGCCCTGCATTTTAAGGCGAATGGCATCTTTTTATATGCAAAGACCGAAGTCGGTAATGAAATTTGTCTTGGCGGCGTCTTCGTCGTCCATCGGGACTTGGTGATACCTTTGTATAAGTCCAGCGAAGACTTCGTATCCGACCAGCGTCGACCTTCTTGTCGATGTTGGGAAGGGATAGCAATCCTTTGGGCAATGCTTGTTGAGGTCGGTGTAGTCGATACACATTCGCCATCCCTCCTCCTTTCTTCACCATCACCGGGTTGGCTATCCGGTCGGATATTTGACCTCGAGCAAGATCGTGCTTTTAACGGTGGTTCACCTCGTCATGAATGACTTGATTCCGTTCGGCTACAAAATTCTTTGCTTCGTCGAGGCGGCTTTATGTTCGGTCGATGTTGAGCGGTGGTGATGATACTCGGCGAGACTCGGTCATGTCGGGGAGACCAAGCAAACAAGTCCGGAATTCCCTTAGGAGTTGGATGATCGATCCTTCACTTGGTGCCGTGGTGAAACCAACTGGGCGACCTTGATGGCTCGTCTTTGTACAATCGACCTCTTCCATCGGATCGCCGGGAGTGGCGATGTCTTCGACTCAACTCTTGGGTTTCCTTAATTGCTATGCACGTGGGTCTTTGGGCGAGGTCCGGCACCTCGTAAAGGCAACCCGCATACATTCCTTGGCACTGCTTACGATCACCTCGGATCACGGTTGTTCCCCGTGGTGGGTATTTTTATCGTCGGGTGGTGCGTTGAGCATACCGCCTACTGCTGTTCAGCCAATCTCGCCTAGTATGATGTTATACGGCGAGTGGGCCTTCACTCTGACCGCACCACCTTGGTCGAGGTCGTTGGTGCTTTCCCACCGTGACGGGTAGCTCGATTATTCCTTACAGGCGCGTCTCTTCCGGGCGAAGCTTGAGTGGCGGCGGTGCTGTGCGGTGTCTTCTTCTAATCTAGCTTGTCAAAGCATTCCTTGAAGAGGATGCTCACCGGCCTTGTTGTCGATGTAAAGCGCGTTTACCAATTTATTTGCGACTACTACGGATCACCAGCGATCACGGTGGGGTCTTGTCGTGATGCGGGGTCGTCCTCGGAGAAGGTGATCGCCTCGTCCTTTCTGAACCTCTTATTGGTAGGTTCGCCGGTTCTAGGACTTCGGGCATCGGCCTTCAGGGAGGACTTCGTGACTCCACGGGAGCCCGTAATAGTGGAACCACCCGTCATATTGGGGCTCGTCATCTCTTCCTAAATCGGTCTTGCGCTTTGTTTTTGTAGGGGCACAATTTCCCCTCTTCCTCTGCTTTTTCTTCTTTTGACTTTGGTCGGCTTGGCGACTCTGTCCTCAGTATTTCTTCAGGGATCCGTCCTGAACTAGCATCTCTATTTCACCCATGAGCTCTTTGCACTCTTGATGTCGTGCCGTAATCATCATGGAATGGCGGTATTTATCCATAGGTCGGCACCTCTTCCTCTGTCATCGGTCGAGGCTTCTCGAGCAGTTCATATGGAGTCGTGATTTACGCTCTCGGCCGTCAGCGGGGTGTATTGAGGTCGTTCAAGGCGTCGCGGACCGAACTGGACTTTATCGGGCGATGTAATCATCGGCGCGCCGTCGGCCTTGGTTCGATCTTCCTTCCGCCGTCTCTTCTTCCTTTTTCCGAGGGTCTGCGCATATCGCTTGGCGCTTTCTCTTGTCGGCCTCGTCCGCTTTGGCGAACCGGTTGGCTATCGCCTGCGGCTACATTGCGATGCGGGGTTCGTGCCAGCGATCTCTCGGTATAAGGCCCGGCAGAGATGCCGTTTTGGAAGGCGAGATGACTAACAGTCGTTCACGTCTTGACCTTCAAACACTCCTTGTTAAACCTTGTCATGAAGTCGTGATGGACTCATTACGGCTTTGCCTTATGGTGAGGAGGTGTCTGGATGGCGTTTTGATTCCGCCTTTTGGAAGAACCTTGATGGAAGGCGACCATCGGTCGCGATAGGGCCGATGCTTCCGTGAGGTAGGCTGTCGAACCACTTGCGGGCGTTGTCGACGAGTAACTCGGGAAGAGTTTACACATATGAGCGGTGAGGCGTTGGTTGATCATGTTGTATTGGGCTGCGAGAGGAAGTTACGTGGATCCTCACCGTCATAGGGGCGATGCTTGGTACCGGTATTTATCAGGAGAGAAGTGTTGAGTATTCTATTTGAGAGCGGGTGACTATCTTCCGTATCCATCGAAGCCGTCCTCCGAGGCGGGGACGGAGTTCGACGATCGAACTTCGTTTAGGTGACTCGGACCGACTTGGCGGCCACGATGCCTTTTCTGCTGTTGCTCGTCCCCGGAGATCGGGCGGAGTTCATTGGATGGATTTATTCTGGCGATCGAGGCGGCCGCGGCGATCACGACGTCCTCTCTCGCGTTGCTCGTTCCGCGCGCGGTCGGTTTGGGCCCCGACCTCTCGTTGTGATGCCTCGTATCTAGATGAGGCTTGGTGTTCCGTTCTTCGGGCGTGGCCGACCACGTGCCACCGAGGTCTTGGAGAAAGCTCTCCTTATTTTCTCGAAATCCTTTGGCGGCGTCGTCGAGGTTTACTTGCGGAGCCGGATGTTCCCACGGATTATTGCTACGATTGCCTTCGCTATGGTAACTTTGCCTCCTGCAGGCGGGGTGTCCGTGCTCGTCGAGACTTTGGATATGCCCTCGGGGTTTCTTCTCGATTGGGCTCTTCCCGAGTGAGCTCGGCGTTCCCTTCGCCGTCGGCGTTGTTGTTGCCGCGACGGTCTGGATGCACGGCTACGGTGTACACAGTCACGATTATTTCCACGTAAGCGGTGGTTGATCGAAAACACAAAATTTCGTTTCCCAGACGGCGCCAATGATCGATCTTAAATTCGTAAGGAAATAAATCTTAAGAACACCAAAGATTTCGTGGTTCGATCGTGAATAAGCTCTCGTCCACAGGCAGAGAGAGAGTATGTGTATTGAGGTGTAGAAGCGATTACAAAGAGGTGAATGAATCTATGTCATCTAATCTAGCCTCTATTTATACACAATGTATTGACCTAGATCTCGAATCCAAGTCTTCTCTAACTAGGATTCGAGATCCTATCCCTCTTGAATTAGGATTCTTTTAGATATGGTGAGCTTCTGCGTTCCCACCGACTTTAGGAGTCTTCATGGGCGAACTTGTCGGGCCGAGCTTGATGTCAGGGTTACTTGTATTGGGCCTGATGCTTGGGCCTGGTAGTTGGGCCGTATCCTATCATGATTCATTCATGCTTGAGCTAGGGGAGCTCAGCACCCCCAGCAAATATATAATTTATTTTTTCAGAAACATATTAGCATCCTTGTAGTAGAAAATTTTCAATTTTAATTTCCTCCAAATTATATTTCTAGCTCTGACATGCTTAATTGCATTTGTTTCATGTCTTTTTGTTTGCAGAAAACAAACCCTATGGTGGCTGAGATTTTCTCTCATGTCCAGGGATGAAGCCTGTCGTGCAGTGTAAGAACAGAGTCTAAATATTACTCATTCCCTCCACTAAAAGCTAGCATTACTTTTAATAACACGAGTTTTAATAAATTGTAATAAGTATAAAATAAGTGAAGATAATAAATAAATATATTAATGAATATTGAGAGTAAAAAGGTGAATTCTTTGTTTTCGTAAATAAGTGGTAAATTTTGTGGACGATAAAAAAAAAATTAAATGCAAACTTTTAGTTGACAGAGGAAGTACCAGTTTTACTCAACTTTTAAATCTTGACACCGAAAATAGGATCTTTACAATCCGTGCGGTTTACATTGTTGATTGAAATTATAAGAAATTAAAGTTGATGTGGACCATGTGGTAGCCAGAAAAATTACGTTAATTTTTTCGACAGCCACGTCAGCTATAATTTGACCGAAAATAGACCGCCTATGTACACCACACAAATTGTAACAAAGTTCATGTTTTTGGTTCCAAGATTTAAAAGTCTTGTGTTGTGAAGCCAAAATGCAGAAGTGAACTTCCCTGAAATTGGGAGAACAAGTCAACTAGGTACGGCGGTGACGACGTTCAGTGGCTTGAGTGTTCATGATATGCAACTCGACACAATTCTCAACTCACTTATTAAAAACCTGAAAAGAAAAAGAAACAAAACAGAAAAACAAATAACTCGTGGGTTGCCTCCCACGCAGCGCTCGTTTCAATGGCACGAGTTCCACCAATGAAAAACGGACTATCCATAGTCCTTCACCTGCAGGAATACCATCTCAACCAGAGCATCAGTAGTAACAATATAAGCACAGAGGACAGTCAAGGTAGCAAATAACCAATTAATTAAGCTCAAATCATATATCCTATTCTTCAAAGCAAAATAAATAACCTCAATTCCTGGAGTACAATACTTTGGTAAATTAGGATGTTGAAAAATTACAGATGCTACCTCAACGTTTGTCCTCTCCTCATCCTTCAACTGGATCGGGAAGATATCTGTTTGTTCACACTTAGTCTCGGCTTGATGAATCCTCGACTCTTCACTTTCATCAACTTCTATGATTCTCCCCTCAACTTCATCATCTTCATAAACAATGACAAAAGAAGTTTGCTCTAATTGTCTCGGCATCTCCTCCACACTTTGGTTGTGGACCAATTCTTCAACTGTCCTGGCTAACTGACTGATTTGGATCATTACACGTTCGATAGATGCTTCCAACATTTGAACCTTTGTTGACTAAATGCGTATGAAAGACATCAGTGTGTCTTCCAATGTCGGCTTCACCGGCTGACTCGCCTGAATGAAAGCCTGCAATGACTCCTCCAATGTCGGCTTCACCGGCTGACTAGTCTAAATGAATGCCTGCAATGAATCCTCCAATGTCGGCTTCACTGGAGGCTTCACCGGCTGACTCGCCTGAATGAAAGCTTGCAATGACTCCTCAATGTTGGCTTCACCGGCTGACTCACCTGAATGAATGCCTGCAATGAATCCTCCAATGTCGGCTTTTGTTGGAAGAAGAGATCCTGACTATATGAAGAACTCTGAGGATGCCTCCAGTAGGGATCATAGGTTTGATGCTCACAGCCTGACGGGTATCCCTCAAAATAGTCGAATTGGGCTCCTTCTTTGTAAGGAGAATTTGCCCAATACGATGTGCTTTCCTCCTCCAGGCCAGTCTGACCATATTCATATCGCTGATAACCCTGCATTAACAGACACCAACTACAAGAACAAGATCACATGCACCTGTTGGAGAAAATAGTAACAAAGAAAAAGAAAAAGAAAGAAATAAAAAGAAGAAGTACGAGGGAAGAAACAGAAAAATAAAATGAAACACGAAAAATAAAACGACACAAAACCAAAAGCCTAAAGCCTTCCCCGGCAACGGAGCTAAAATTTGTTCCGACCAAATTGTTCTTTTCAGTCGCTCGCAATAGTACGAGGTCCTTATAGAATGGTAAGGTCGACCCAAGTCGAATCTCTCGAAGAAGGCTTAACAGGGCTACGGTTCTATGTCAAACAAGAAAACGGAAAAGAAATTCTAACGTCCTAAAATAAGGGATCTGTCACGAAACGGACGAAAGCAGGAAATAAAATAAAGCAGGGAAAAAGGATGCACTTGGACAACAATAGGAATTGACTGATACACAGAATTGGAGACGGTGTTCTAGGGTTCAAATCTATCCTCGCTAGTAATGAATCAAGGACCGGTACACAATGCATAAAACACCCACGCCTCTCACCAAACGGTCAACACTAACTAATCTCTCGATTACGTCAACGTTAGACTCGAACTTAATGGCGAGGGATCTCTCAATCAACCCACCATCAACTACGAAGGATATTTTACTACAAAGCACACGATAGTAAAAACCTTATCCACATATATTAATTACTCAACAACAAACCAATCTCTCGATCACTTTCATTGTCAAACTTATAGTTAATATAAATATGCTCTCGCATATCTTCATAATCAAACATAAGCACACAATCAACCTACACTACTATTTTGAACACCATGCATGAAGATCATAAAATAAATAATTTATACGGATAAGAAAATCGTAAATCATCAACCCAATAATCACGATTCAAGATAAGAACAATCCAACATATATTTTCCAATAAATCGATAATTTATCTCATGGTATAAATTATTCAAATCCCAATTATATAGACATAATGAAAACGAGAAAAACTTACAAACCATTCATAGATAAATTCGTCTTCTAAAAATCTGGAATCGCACAATCCAATTATTAATCCAAATGCAAGAATTTAATGAAAACGAAAAGGAAAAGAAAAGGGAAGAGAATCGCGTCTGAGAATGTTTGAATAAGTCTCCGCCTGCATACGCGGATGAAATCTTCTACTTATATAACCTTGAAAAGGCCCACGAAAAACGCCGAATTGGGGCCCAAAAATGACGTCCATGTTGGATTTGTATACTGAAAGCAGTTTTGGTTGAGCTTGTATACAATGTTTCCTGTTACCACTATTGCAATCTCCTATCTGAAATGAATACTTGATTGCATATATCTCGTGTCCCTTATCTCATATATAAGTTAGATCATACAAGATGTAGAAGATCACGAGTGCGTATGATTGGTCGAGCTTAATGAGATATAAAAAGTTTCACTGGTGAGACAACTTGAGGACGAGTTGTCGCTAAAGTCTGCAGATATAGATAAAGTTACTTGACTTGGTTTCTTGTCTATCTTTGATGCGTCTCGACGTATTGAATGATCACGATGAGATGAGTTCTTTGATCGACCGTCGTGAAGAACCAAGATCTCGGTGACTTACAATGATCTAAATCTCGATAAGGTATTAGATGAGTATGAGTTCTTGACCATCGCTTTGACTTGTTATGGGTGAGGTTATATGTTCTAACTTGATATTCTCCGCGTCTTGGGTGGTGGCGGTGCTTGTATGTCATGCTAGTTATACAGATCGAGTCATAGTATCCGTTTAGGATGATGGCGTCCCTTAAGGAGCTCAAAGGTTTATTGTACTAAACCCTGCAGGTTGAGTTAGCTCAAGTACAATAATAAGGTTGAGTGGTACTACTTAGGAATTAAAGATATTAATTATTTTAGCGATCGAATGCTATAAATAATTAATGGACGTTCGATATCTTAAATACGGGATTCAGTAATGTCTAAGTGCAAGCCCGACTCAACTTCGGTAATAAAAGGGTAAGTCGGCATTTATTCTCTAGTGGCATGAATAAATGTTTATAAATTAATTTATGTTCTGGGATGAACATAAGATAATTAATTTATTTGAGGCTCATCTTTATTCCTTGCATTTGATCCTAATTTGGCCCGTCCAGGGCCGTAGCTTGGAAGGAAAATAGGCGCCTACTTTCTCTACATGGCAAGGATTTGATTCTCTTTATCCTACTGAGGATATAATTATATTTATGGGATATGCATAGATCCTTTCCATATAGGATTATGGTAATAATCCTTTCCATATAGGATTATGGTAATTTCCATATGGGATTATGGTAATTTCCATAAAGGATTATGGTAATTTCCATATGGGATTATGGTAATTTCCATATGGGATTAAGGTAGTGCATTATAAATATGAGGTAAGAGATTAAATCTAGATAGATGATTAATAATCAACCTCAATATTTCCGTCCATCACCAAGAGAAAGAGGGGTGAGGTTCTCGAAAATTGTGCCAAGAGAGAAAGAGGTGATTTTTCGAAGCATTCTCCATAGATCGTCCTCACTCGACGTTGGAGATTGGGCAACCGGAATACAGTCCAGAAGATCAAAGCCGAGTCTCGATCCATTCCGCCTCGACATATCTAAAGGTAAACACGAGAAAACCCCTACGTGTTGCAATTAATTTTATAGGTGCATGCTAGGTATATAATCAATGTATGGTGAATTAAATATCCAAGATAGATCCTCGGGAGAGGGCTAAACCTAGTTTTCCCTACAATTGGTATCAGAGCCAGGTTCAGTATCTTGGCTCTGTTGAATTAATTCACGTTTGATTATTACGTGCGCTTTATTAATTGTTCAATCTGTCGTTCATCGTGGCTCAGTTTTATTTTGTCGGTTTTGTTTTCACCACGAGAAAATCCGTGGTTAGATTAGATTTATTTTACGTAAATCTTATCGTAAAAGTAAAGCGAAAGCAGCGGCGGATCGAGCGACGGAAAAAGCGGTCGCGCGGCGTGCGGGCGGCGGCACGCAAGGCGTGCACGGTGCTCACGGACGCGCCGCGTGGCGGGGCGTGCCGGATCCGTTTTCGGTCGAATCTGTTTGGCGAGTCGGTCCGTGCCCGCACGCGCGCGCCCGTTTTGAATCCGGTCCGTGCCCGTGCCGCGAGGCCCGTTTTCGAAGATTATAAAGATCATGCTTTGCAATTCTATGTAATAGATTAGGCGGGGAAAGTGCGATTTCACGAGTGGGCCACGATGAGCGTTTTATTTTATTTTTATCGTTCATTGCATGTCGTGGATGTTTAAATAATGCGATAGCATGCTATGTATGTTTAAATTCGTTGACAAACCTTACGTGTTTTCGTAATTGGATGCGCATAGTAAGCATGCTAGGTTTATCGCGTTTTCAAGCATATTTTAGAATTACTGCGAGCATGTTTTACATGTTGAGTTCTATGAACAAGCATGCTGGGATTACGTGATGCGCATGGACAAACCTTTTGAACAAAAGACTAAGCAAACAACCCGACAAATTAATTTTTAAAATTAAAGCGTCAAGACCTCCACTTTTGATCTCTAAACAAAGTGAGGACGCTTGTGAGTGGCGATCCACACGCGTGGCTTGCTTGCCTTTGTTTATCATAAGTTTGTTAGATGAGATTTCTAAATAAAACATTTTAAATCTATTGAGAAGTGGGAGTTTCATGTATGGCGATCACACGCGTGGCTTGCATGTGCGATTTTCATAAGTTCTCTAGAGATAGATATAAAATGAGATAACAAAAGAATTTGAATTGGGCGGTATGGTTCGAGTGAGTATGCCGATTCTAAGAATTCATTTCTATTTATTAAAATTGTGGTCATTGCTTAGACATCACCTCAAGTACAACTTCATGAAGTCCTTCTTGCGATAGTGATGTGGTCTAGAAAGGTCGATCGTTAATTTCATTTGTCATAAGGATAAGTTGACATGGAATGAAATTAAGCGACTAAAAGGTATATTTTAGTGCAGTGGGGGTTCGTGTGTGGCGATCACACGCGTGGCTTGAATGTGGGATTCCTTGGCGATTGGAGGTTTGATTAATATTTTTATCAAAAGGTTACAATATTATTATAACGAATTATGTGTGATCGTATGCTTATGTGTTTACATTATCGTTTGAGATATGTCTCTTACACCGATTATCAATATGCTCGCACAAAATCCTTATCCGGTCCAAATTTTATCGAGTGGAAGCGAAACATTGAGAATGTTCTATCGGAAGAAAATCTATTTGTACTCACTACACCCCGTCCCAAGCCTCTAGACAATTCATCTCTTGTTGAGGGGCGCGAGGAGCACGAGAAATGGGACAAATCGAATAGAATGGCAAAGTGCCTTCTTTTGGTCACCATGTGCGAGTCCTGCAACTCCGACATCAAGAGATGGAAGATGCGCCACGATATGGCTAAGTCTTATGAAATTGTATGAGAGTCGGACAGAATCGCTTGTCATAATTTGACAAAATCAATAATGTCAAGTTCGATGAAGGAAAGCGATTGGTGCATAACCATGTAAAGCAAATGATTAATCTCTTGGAGGCTCGAATTGGTTGGAGGATATATTGATGGCGTAGTCGAATCGATATGATCCTCAACACTTTGCCCAAGTCTTTTGATGACTTCCGTTATAAAGCGATCCTTTATGATAAGAGTTATACTCTAGATTCATTGCAAGAGGATCTAGTAGCGGAAGAGCATAAAATGGACAAAGGTGCTGATCTTTTAACGCACCTCAAAGAAAACCACGACTTTATCGAAAGATGAAAAGGAAAAGTGGAATTCGAGGGATGCTAAGGCTAAAGAAAGAGTGGGAGTGTCTGAAAGGACTCTACCAGTGGTTTGAAAAAGTCGAAGGAGAAGGGCAAATGCTTGAGTGCGGTGAGACTAGGCATTGGAAGGCTAAATGCCCCAAGCTCGATGCTCTAGGTGCGCCATTTGCTTTAATGTGAAACATGTTTAGCGACTTGTTCTACCCGTTCTTGGGTAGTGAACACGGTGCTGTTGATCATGTTTGTTACACCTTGCGGGGTTCTGCGGACAAGGAGGTGAATGATGTCGAGATAACGATCTCCATGGGCAGCGGTGAAAGTCGAGGCCGTTGCATTCGGAGATGTTACTTTATGTTTGAAAGCAGTTTTAGTTTTAAAGGCGTTTTATATGTGCGGATTTTAGTGGAACCTTGTTTCTGTTTGAAATTGTTTATTCATGGATATTCGAGTTGTTTTTGATAGTGGTGTTTCTATCATAAGAAATGACGAAGTTATCGTGTAGCACATTATATAATTAAGCTTTATACTATTTCGCAATACATAATACCTATAACTATGTTGCATCTACATCAAACCTTAAAAAGAAAGTTTTCTTCGCAAGATGACACCTCTTTCTCTGGCATCTTAGATTAGGTCACATCAATCTAAATAGGATCCAAAGGCGGCTAAGAATGGAGCGTTGGGTAATCTCACGTTACTCGGTTCGATCTGCGAATCACATATAGAAGGTAAGATGTTGACCGGACCTTCAAAGCGAAGGGTCGTAGAGCCAAAGAAATGTTAGAGCTAGTCCGTTCGACTGTGTGGGCCGATGTCCACCCATGCTCGTGGAGGTGCAGTATTTTGTCACTTTCATTGGCGATTACTCAAGGTATGGATCGTATACCGCTTCACGCGCAAGTCCGAATGCTTTGAGAAATTCAAAGAATTTTAGGCGGAAGTGGAGGCGAAGCTGGGTAAGAGTATCAAGTCGCTGCGTTACGATCGCGGTGGCGAATACCTCGACAACGAGTTCATGGACTATCTAGTGAAGTGTGGGATTACCTCCCGGCGCACTTCACCAGCACACCTCTGACAAAATGGTGTGTCGGGCGAAGAAATAGGACTCTTTTGGAAATGGTTAGATCGATGATGAGTTATGCAACTTTGCTATTTCGTTACGGGGTATGCCTTAGAAGCGGCGGCATACTTGCTAAATCTAGTATCGTCAAGTCGATCGAAGAGACCCCTTCGAGTTGTGGTTTGGGGCAAGCCGAGTTTAAGTCACATAAGGATATGGGGCGATCCGGCACGTGTCTTTGAACAAGAAGGCGACAAGTTGGAGGCTAGATCCGACGCAAGGCTGTTTATTGGCTATCCTAGAGGGCGAAGGTGGTTTATTCTATAGTCTAAGGATCGGAAGGTCATTATTAGCACTAATGCCCGATTCTTAGAAGAGGACTACATGAAAAATCATAAATCCAAAGTTGAAATCATTTCCCAATAAATCGATAATTTATCTTATGGTATAAATTATTCAAATCTCAATTATATAGACATAATGAAAACGAGAAAAACTTACAAACCATTCATAGATAAATTCGTCTTCCAAAAATCCGGAATCGCACAATCCAATTATTAATCCAAATGCAAGAATTAAATGAAAACGAAAAGGAAAAGAAAAGGGAAGAGAATCGCGTCTGAGAATGTTTGAATAAGTCTCCGCCTGCATACGCGGATGAAATCTTCTACTTATATAACCTTGAAAAGGCCCACGAAAAACGCCGAATTGGGGCCCAAAAATGACGTCCATGTTGGATTTGTATACTGAAAGCGAGTTTTGGTTGAGTTTGTATACAATGTTTCGTTACCACTATTACAATCTCTATCCGAAATGAATACTTGATTGCATATATCGTGTCCCTTATCTCATATATAAGTTAGATCATACGATGTGTAGAAGATCACGTAAGTGCGTATGATTGGTCGAGCTTAATGAGATATAAAAGTTTCACGGTGAGACGACTTGAGGGCGAGTTGTTGGTATAGGCTGCGGTATAGATAAGAAGTGACTTGACTTGGTTGCTTGTCTGTCTTTGATGCGTCTCGGCGTATTGAATGATCACGATGAGATGAGTTATTCTATCGACCGTCGTGAAGAACCAAGATCTCGGTGACTTACGATGATCTAAACCTCGATAAGGTATTAGATGAGTATGAGTTCTTGACCATCGCTTTGACTTGTTATGGGTGAGGGTTATATGTTCTAACTTGATATTCTCCGCGTCTTGGGTGGTGGCGGTGCTTGTATGTCATGCTAGTTATCATGTCAGTCACCGTATCCATTTAGGATGATGGCGCCCCTTAAGGAGCTCAAAGGTTTATTGTACTAAACCTGCGGGTTGAGTTAGCTCAAATACAATAATAAGGTTGAGTGGTACTACTTAAGGAATTAAAGATATTAATTATTTTAAGCGGTTAGAATGCTATAAACAATTAATGGACGTTCGATATCTTAAATCTGAGGATTCAGTAATGTCTAAGTGCAAGCCGATTCAACCGGTAATAAATGGGTAAGTCAAAGCATTTATTCTCTAGTGGCATGAATAAATGTTTATAAATTAATTTATGTTCGGTGAACATAAGATAATTAATTTATTTGAGGCCCATCTTTATTCCTTGCATTTGATCCTGGTGGCCCGTCCAGGGCCGTAGCTTGGAAGGAAAATAGGCGCCTACTTTCTCTACATGGCAAGGATTTCATTCTCTTTATCCTGAGGATATAATTATATTTATGGGATATGCATAGATCCTTTCCATATAGGATTATGGTAATAATCCTTTCCATATAGGATTATGGTAATTTCCATACGGAATATGGTAATTTCCATAAAGGATTATGGTAATTTCCATAAAGGATTATGGTAATTTCCATATGGGATTATGATAATTTCCTTATGGGATTAAGGTAGTGCATTATAAATATGAGGTAAGAGATTAAATCTAGATAGATGATTAATAATCAACCTCAATATTTTCGTCCATCACCAAGAGAAAGAGGGGTGAGGTTCTCGAAAATTGTGCCAAGAGAGAAAGAGGTGATTTTGAAGCATTCTCCATAGATCGTCCTCACTCGGCGTTGGAGATTGGGCGGCAACCGGGATCTGATCCGGAAGGTCAAAGCACGAGTCTCGATCCATTCCGCCTCGACGGATCAAAGGTAAACACGAGAAAACCCTACGTGTTGCGATAAATTTTATAGGTGCATGTTGGGTATATAATCAATGTATGGTGAATTAAATATCGAAGATAGATCCTCGGGAGAGGGCTAAACCTAGTTTTCCCTACAGTCCAACGCCGGACGAAACGAAACCGACGCTGGATGTAGCTCTCTGGACATCTTAGGAACAGTACCCAGCGCCCGGCCGTCGCGTCCGGCTTAAGGGTATCTCTGGAAAAGCTGCCACATATTACCCAGCGGGCGGACGGGAGTGAGTCCAGTTGGATGCGCTGAGGAAGCAAGGTCTCACGCTGGGGGCGGCCGGCGTTGCATCTGTGGCCGGACGAAGATAACGCATCTGACCTGGGTTAGCCAGTTGGAGTTAGCGGCGGTAGCGCGGAGATAAGGGCGCGGAGGCTGGGCGTGGCAGCATTAGAGCTTGCATTGGCCATGAAGGCGGGCGAGGTCAGTGTCATGTTGGGCGTGCGATGCATAAGGGGCCGGACGGAATGGAAAGCGCCCGGAGGCGGCGTGGACGAGCTCATGGGAGATCTGGCGCCTGTTGGGGGAGTGCAGGTGGACCTATTTTGGTGGAAGTACTGTGGGCGAACGGTGAAGGCGTTGAGCGAGGTGAAGGAAGCTGAAGCAGGCTGATTCAGCCGTGTGATGTAGCAGGCGTGCTGGCCGGTTGGCGCGTGTGATGAGGCCGGACGCAATTATAAATGTTCTTGTCGGGATTAAAGCGTCTTGGCGTCTTGGCGACTTTGTCACCCGATTTTATTTAATCGTTGAGCTCCGTTCTCTCTCGTCCGAACTTCGAATTACGATCCATTTGCGCCTATGAACTCCTATCGAGATGTTCTTCAATATAGGATAGATCTTGGAAGCTCCATTTCATCCTATTAAATGTCATTTTTCTACAAAACATCGAAACAAACTAAATAAGTCCAATTCGATAAATACTAATCAAACCAACGACATAAATCGGACAAACCACGGGAAACGGTATGCATAAACATAAGAAAAATACGCACAAAATCATACTAAATAGCTCATCCACACTTAAACCTTTGTTTGTCATCAAACAAACATTATCATCACGACACGAGAAAAGAAATCAAGAAAACATAAATTCAAATAGATAAAACATGACTTCACTTCATTCTAGAAATTCTAAACCAATACACTTCTTAACATAGTAATAAATTAACAATTGATTAAGCATGCGGCTTAATCCAAGGAAATCACAAATCTGATCTATATGCATTTAATAATCGAATTGCCAATTCATATAAACATCTTGCATAAAACATCTCATTTTCAACATACTAAACAACTTTCAATACCAGGTGTGATTACTCAAGGAGGATTATAGGACAATATTCATTAAGTCAAACCTTCGAGTTGAAAACCCGAGTATCCTAATGTGGTTTTCCATACTCATCATTTTTGAGCTTCCATTCGAGAAGCAACATGGAGCGAGAGGAGTAGAGCCCCTTATTTCAACCTTAAACTCACTTATTCAATCAATCAACAACTTATTCCAACTTTTTTTTCGAGACAAGACACGCAAGGGGGCCATATAAATAGCAACGACAATCAACTACACGTATCACTTCATCACAATTTACTTCGACGTGCCCCACAGCTAGATCAATCGTCTACAATTATCATGCCAAGTCACGCATCGATAAGAATTACTAGAAATCGGTTCGGGCGTGCATACTCAATCAAATCATGCTCACTCAACTCTACTCGTATACTAGACGATAAAGCATACTCAAATCCAAACAAAAGGTATAAAATGGAGGACGACACACCCAAACAAACACAAGTCACATGCAAAACACACAAAGACGGCAAGCACGCCTCCACACTTTAGACAAAAACCATAAAGGTAAAATGCAGAAGTTAACTTCCCTGAAATTGGAAGAGCAAGTCAACTAGGTACGGCGGTGATGACGTCCAGTGGCTTGAGTGTTCATGATATGCAACTCGCCACAATTCTCAACTCACTTATTAAAAACCTGAAAAGAAAAAGAAACAAAACAGAAAAACAAATAACTCGTGGGTTGCCTCCCACGCAGCGCTCGTTTCAATGGCACGAGCTCCACCAATAATAAACGGACTATCCATAGTCCTTCACCAGCAGGAATATCATCTCAACCAGAGCATCAGTAGTAACAATATAAGCACAGAGGACAGTCAAGGTAGCAAATAACCAATTAATTAAGCTCAAATCATACATCCTATTCTTCAAAGCAAAATAAATAACCTCAATTCTTGGAGCACAATACTTTGGTAAATTAGGATGTTGAAAAATTACAGATGCTACCTCAACGTTTGTCCTCTCCTCATCCTTCAACTGGATCGGGAAGATATCTGTTTGTTCACACTTAATCTCGGCTTGATGAATCCTCGACTCTTCACTTTCATCAACTTCCCTGATTCTCCCCTCAACTTCATCATCTTCATAAACAATGACAAAAGAAGTTTGCTCTAATTGTCTCGGCATCTCCTCCAAACTTTGGTTGTGGACCAATTCTTCAATTATCCCGCTAATCGATCGATTTGGATCATTACACGTTCGATAGATGCTTCCAACATTTCGAAACTTTGTTGACTCGTCTGTATGAAAGACATCAGTGTGTCTTCCAATGTCGGCTTCACCGGCTGACTCGCTGAATGAAAACCTACAATGACTCCTCCAATGTCGGCTTCACCGGTTGACTCGTCTGAATGAATGCCTGCAATGAATCCTCTAATGTCGGCTTCACTGGCTGCTTCACCGGCTGACTCGCCTGAATGAAAGCCTGCAATGACTCCTCCAATGTCGGCTTCACAGCTGACTCGCCTGAATGAATGCCTGCAATGAATCCTCCAATGTCGGCTTTTGTTAAAGAAGAGGTCCTGACTATATGAAGAACTCTGAGGATGCCTCCAGTGGGGATCATAGGTTTGATGCTCACAGCCTGACGGGTATCGCTCAAAATAGTCGAATTGGGCTCCTTATTTGTAAGGAGAATTTGTCCAATACGATGTACTTTCCTCCTCCAGGCCAGTCTGACCATATTCATATCGCTGATAACCCTGCATTAACAGACACCAACTACAAGAACAAGATCACATGCACCTGTTGGAGAAAATAGTAAAAAAGAAAAAGAAAAAGAAAGAAATAAAAAGAAAAAGTACGAGGGAAGAAACAGAAAAACAAAATGAAACACGAAAAATAAAACGACACAAAACCAAAAGCCTAAAGCCTTCCCCGGCAACGGCGCTAAAATTTGTTCCGACCAAATTGTTCTTTTCAGTCGCTCGCAATAGTACGAGGTCCTTATAGAACGGTAAGGTCGACCCAAGTTGAATCTCTCGAGGAAGGCTTAACAGGGCTACGGTTCTATGTCAAACACGAAAACGGAAAAGAAATTCTAACGTCCCAAAATAAGGGATCTGTCACGAAACGGACGAAAGCAGGAAATAAAATAAAGCAGGGAAAAAGGATGCACTTGGACAACAATAGGAATTGACAGATACACGGAATTGGAGACGGTGTTCTATAGTTCAAATCTATCATCGCTAGTAATGAATCAAGGACCGGTACACAATGCATAAAACACCCACGCCTCTCACCAAACGGTCAACACTAACTAATCTCTCGATTACGTCAACGTTAGGCTCGAACTTAATGGCGAAGGATCTCTCAATCAACCCACCATCAACTACGAAGGATATTTTACTACAAAGCACACGATAGTAAAAACCCTATCCACATATATTAATTTCTCAACAACAAACCAATTTCTCGATCACTTTCATTGTCAAACTTATATTTAATATAAATATGCTCTCGCATATCTTTATAATCAAACATAAGCACACAATCAACCTACAATATTCTTTCGAACACCATGCATGAAGATCATAAAATAAATGATTTATACGGATAAGAAAATCGCAAATCATCAACCCAATAATCACGATTCAAGATAAGAACAATCCAACATATATTTCCCAATAAATCGATAATTTATCTCATGGTAGAAATTATTCCAATCCCAATTATATAGACATAATGAAAACGAGAAAAACTTACAAACCATTCATAGATAAATTCGTCTTCCAAAAATCCGGAATCGCACAATCCAATTGTTAATCCAAATGCAAGAATTAAATGAAAAGGAAAAGAAAAAGAAAAGGGAAAAGAATCGCGTCTGAGAATGTGTGAATGAGTCTCCGCCTGCATACGCGGATGAAATCTTCTATTTATATAACCTTGAAAAAGCCCACGAAAAACGCCGAATTGGGGCCCAAAAATGACGTCCAACACCGGATTGAACGAAACCGACGCTGGATGTAGCTCTCTGGACATCTTAGGAACAGTACCCCAGCGCCGGCTTCGTCGCGTCCGGCGCTTGGGGTACCTCTCTGGAAAGGCTGCCACATATTACCCCAGCGCCGGACGGGAATGAGTCCAGCGTTGGATGAGCGGGGGGGGAGGGCAAGGTCTCCTGCTCGGGGCGAGGCCGGCGCTGCGTCCGAACGGAGATAACGCGCATACGAAGCGCTGGAGTTGGCGAGCAGGCGCGGGGGGCAACGCCAGCTGCTTGCATTGGCCATGAAGCGGGCGAGGTCGAAGTGTCGCGCTGAAACGTGCAGCGCCGGACGGGAATGGGGAAGCACCGGACGCGGATGGGCGTGACGTCGTGCGCGGAGGGCGCTGGGAGATGCAGCGCACGCCGGGGGCAAAGCGGGCGCTGGGGGAGAGCGTCGGGTGGAAGTACAACGCGCGCTGAGGCTGAAGGAAGCGCTGAACGCGCGCTGAAGCCGTGTGTGTGGTTTGGGCGTGCGTAATACTGTTGGCGTGCAGGCCGGACTCGTGTTCGGCGGCGCGACTTTTTTGTTTAAACCGTTCTCTCTCGTCCGAACTCCGAATTGCGATATGTTTGTGCCTATGAACTCCTATCGAGATGCTCTTCAATATAGGATAGATCTTGGAAGCTCCATTTCATCCTATTAAATGTCATTTTTCTACAAAATATCGAAACAAACCAAACAAGTCCAATTCGATAAATACTAATCAAACCAACGACATAAATAGGACAAACCACGGGAAACGGTATGCATAAACATAAGAAAAATACGCACAAAATCATACTAAACAGAAATCATGGATTTTCCACCATTGCACGCGATCGTTATCTTGATGGCCCGCTTTCTCACACAAAAACATGGTGCAGGTGTACGTCACAATGTACCTTAACAACTGCCAGAGAGCGGATTTCTATGAGGGCATCAGCCTCGATACTAAAGGATTCGACGTGCATGTGATCATCGAGGTGAATGTTCTCTCCTCAAAATTTGAAGCACAAAGCAATTACGAAAACAAGAAAACACACGAAATTGGTTAACTAGTTGGTCACTATGTGACTATATCTAGAGGCTAAGGGCAGAGCTATGTTGATGAGTGGTGGGGCTATTCCCCCACCTTAACTTTGTTCAATTATACTCTAAATACCCCTATTTATATATAAAATTATAAAAATATCTAAATTTTGCCCCCACCAGAAACTAAAAAGAGTAGGGCAGATATGAAATTAAAACTTGCCCCATTATCCTCGGGGGCCTGACGCGCCACTGTCTGGGGCCCTGGCAAGCCAGACATTTTTAACTATTATTTTCGAATATAACTACAGGGAATAAGGCGGTTATTTATAATGAGAAAATAGCCCTAATTAGGATTATGCCGAAATTGACTAAAACACTCTTACTATCAAAATGGACTCCATAACTCAACACATACACTACAAGAATTTAGCTTATAGACAACATGTAATAGACCACGTACATTAATATTAAAGTTGTCTATGTTGTGATAGACCACGTGCAGGGTGAAACGCGTGGTTTATAACCATTTTTTCAATCGGTACGACGGGGTTTATTCTGCGTGGTCTATTAGTGTGGTTTTCATATTATAGACCACGGGGTTCATTCCGCGTGGTCTATTAACGCAAAAATTTCATAGACAACGGGCTTTAGCCCACGTTGTCTTCCTCTCGTGTTGTTTAAATACCACGGGTCATTAATCGCGTGGTCTATCGCCTCAAATTGTGATACACTTTGAGATTTTTACAAAAACCCTCCTCTCAACCCATACGAAACCCTCTCTCACATGATCTGCCTCTCTCTCTCTCTCAAGCACCTATTTCTCCTCCTGGTTCCTCGCCATCCTCGCCGTTCCTCGTCGCCGGGCCCTCGCCGCACCTTGTCGTCCCTACCGTCGCCTTCCTCCCGCCGCCCCTCCTCGTCATTCAGCCCTAAACCGAGGTAAATTTCTAGTGACATTGTTGTAGAGGTCGATGATTTTGGGATTTGTTGCACGATGCTTACGGCAAGAACTTATAGTGTGTCATGTTCTTTATCTTTGATGAATTGAAAATACCGATGTTTCTTTATGAGTCATTTCTCTTTAACTGTGAATTTGGTATGGTTTCAAGAAATGCGGAAAAGCTTTTTTTTTAATTCAATTCGGAAAAGCTTTTGGTTCGCTAGTTTCATTATGGCGAGGAGAAACCTACGGTCCGCCTCAAAATTAGTATAATGTTTAGTCAGAAGTTCACCGATTCACCACTAAACCACTTCCAAATGGATCATTATTAACATAAAATATTTATTATACGTATAAAAACATTCCAATTTAGTATAAAAACCCTACGGAAATGTTTTTAAATTAATCTTGTTGAATTAAAAAAAGTCATGAACGATTCAACAATTTTCGTATATATCTACATGAGAAACATATATTGTTAATGGTCACTTCAAATTTTCTGCCTAATACAAAACATGGTAACATGCTGAATTACAGTATCAAAGCTATCATTCATCGTGTCAAACATTTGGGTTACTAAAATAAAGAAGTTTAATATATATACAAATGTGTATATATAAGAGAGTGAGTAAAATGTTGCTGTAGGAGCAGCACAGCAGCCAAGTGACATATATGAATAGACAAAAAAATTGAACTGTGTTGTCCAAATATTGTAATTCAGAATTCAGGCAATTAGCAGAAAAGGTCTTTACTAATTTAAGTTAAACAATCACAGATTAGTATTTGAAGAAGGCAACAATAAGGGAGGTTGTCAAAAAAATTTCATGTTTTTCAGAGAAACAAGTGAAACAGTCAAACAGGATGTGTTTACAATTTATTTATCATTGCTTTAAGCTTTAAATAGTCATTCAGAGCTGAAATGCTATATATTTAGACTTCCACAGTGGATTTATCCGAGCTACACTTCACATACTAAACACCTTTTTTCAACTTATTCCTGCAGTCACAAGTCCTTCCAACTTTGTTTTCAATCATACTAAACACCTTTTTTCAACTTATTCCTGCAGTCACAAGTCCTTCCAACTTTGTTTTCAATCACTATTTTCTATATAGGCAATTCTACAAAATGAAAAGTTTTCACATATTTGCAGACACTGTGAAAAGAGAAATTGAAATCCACTTGTATATGATATCATAATATACAAAATAATAAATGTTCTGTTATGGCCAAAACCAGCAAAATTTTATTACAAAGGTCTCTTATAGAGTTGTTAAATTACCAGCCTGAATATCTGGGATAGCAATTATGGATTCTAATTTTCTTTCTTCTTAATATAGAAATTAGAGAGTCGGAGATTTTTAAGAATCTAGATTATATATGGGCTTATTGGGCAAGTTTTTTCTTTCACAAGCTAAAGAGGCCTTACTAGTAATAGAAGGATGGTCCAAATGAACTAAGGCCCAAAACTCAAATTAATCTTACGACTTATCTCATTAATAAAAAAGTAAACGTATTTTGTGCTCATCAATCAGCTAAAACCTGAATTTAAGCTTGTAAAGGAAATTTTAACCAAGTTCTTTTATATATAAGTTGCGTTCACTTTGGAGAATTAGTCTAGATAGATAATAGTATAGCTTAATTTATTATTTACTTTGATTGAGAATTATATAGTAACCTTGGAATGTTCCAAGGTCTTTAATAATTTCTATAACTCTCAGCTTAATGTGAGAGTTTGTATCCTTATTTATGTTTATAAAATGTAATATGAGGCTTCAAACCTTGTCCTCTCCTATATGCATGGAAATGTAAGTTTTTTTATATTAAAGTGTTACTTATTGTATGTGTTATGTATCTTAATCCACAATATGTATTTGCAGGGCCTTAAAAATGTTCAATATGAGCATAGAAAAAAGGGGGAGATATAATCTCTTGTGGGAAATGATCAAGGTATGAAATTCTTGCCATAATTATTAAAATTATTGTCCTTTAAAATGTTGATAACTCAAATTATGCATTTCATGTAGTGTCAACAATAACCTGATGGAAGTCAATGTGGATTCTATGTCATGCGGTATATGAAAGATATTATTGATAATTATGGTTCGGATAACACCATTGCACTTCCTTTTTTGGTAATTATAACGTGACAATTTAATCCAAAATTTTCTAAATACTTATTCTTTAATATTTTTTAGTAATGAAATATGTCTATTTTGTTTATTTAATAGTTTTCCGAAGACTTTTACTCCAAAAAAGAAATCGATGAAGTCCGTATAGAGTGGGCCGAGTTAGTCGCTGATTATATGGTTGTTGATGATGGTAAGTTTGATACCTTTATTGAATTGAATATTTTTTAGGTATTAAATTTTATTTCTCACATATTGCATCTTATTTTGATCATGTAGATGGAGAGGCGAATTAGATGATTGATGTTGGAATAGAGATGGTGAAATGAAAGGTTCAAGATGGTGAAATTGATATTTTTTGTGGACGAATTTAATTAGCTTGGTAGACAATATTTGTTGTGCTATAATTGTTGATTGGGAATTTTTTCGGTATATAACGTTTATGTATTGTACCTTGATTTATCTATTTATGAGACAATATATATTTTATACCTATTTTGTATTATTGTTTTTTAATGACAGAAACAGGTATTTTGAATTATATAATAAATAAATAAATAATTTTTTTTCGTTGATTGGTCAATAGACAACGGGCTTTTCCCCGTTGTCTATTAATATATAAACAACGTGGATGTCTGCGTGGTCTATAGTATCATAGACAACGGGGTTTAACCATTGTATAAAACTAGAACACCATTGTCTATAACAACATAGACAACGGGTAAACCCACGTTGTCTATGATGCTATAGACAACGGGGAATATCCATTGTATATTACAAGGCCCTCGTTGTCTATAACATGATAGACCACGGGGATTGTCCCGTTGTCTATGTTGTTATAGACAACGGGGATTTTCCCGTTGTCTATAGCCGGCCCTAATAGACTATACCTTGATAGACAACGGGGTTTTCTGTAATAGACAATGGGGATTCCCCGTGGTCTATAACCAAAATTCTTGTAGTGATAGTTCTCATGTTTAACTATTTTGGGATGATCTTGTTACCTCTGTGTAGACAAACCACATGACTGCAAGAATCTTCCCGGCCATCCCAGACATTAAGAACCCAGAGTTCAAGAGGAAGCTGGATGAGAGATGGTGGCGATCAACGAGAAGCTGCTTGCGGTTGGAGAAACTGACGACACTCCGTTGGTGAAGAATTGAAGAGGATCCCTCTCATTGCGGCTCTTGCCTCCGAGCTGCTGTCTGCATACCTCCTGAAACCAGTCGACTCTGGCTCCGTCGACCTAGCTGAGTTCGAACCGCAGCTCCTATTGATCTTGCAGCAGAAAAACACAGATTCCAGCTATAGGAGAATTGCAGTTACGGAAAATGAAAGTTGAGGAAGAAAAACACTACCTTTGCAGTGTCTGAAATTCCATCTGTTTCAAGAATCAAAGATGGCTAAATCCAAATTCCAAAGTTATGAGATGAATAAAATGAGCACAAAATTTATAACACAAATTCATATGTTCAACACATCACTAAGATTCTTGCAATATTCTAACACACATCAAAAGAATCAAGAATGCTATCAGCCCTAATTGGCAGACTTCAGTTTTGAAGCAGCTACGGATTTTCCTTCGTAATTTTTAGCCCGAGCTAGCATGCCAAACAGCCAAACCGCAGCAAAAGTGGCCTGAACCGGAGCAAGCCAGTAAACAACCAAATGCTCCTTGGTGATATGCTCCCCATTAGCAAAAGCCCATCCCATCACCTAATGAGCAAACCAGTTACCTTCGCTCCAAAAGTAGCATAATCGATGAAGAAATCCAAGGATACTTACAGAGGCTGGATTCATGCAGCCACCGGTTAGGTCAGCACCTAGGGTGTGAAGAGTGAGCTTCGATAAGCTTGAAATCCACGTTTTCATGAAGAAATTATCCTTGACCTTTCTAGCCAGCCCGAGGGAGATAAACACGATGGCGAATGTCAGCAGGCCTTCTGTCAATGCACCCTTAGCAATGCCAACATTCAAGATTGGCCCTCGTCCTATCCCAGGAAACATGCCCAATATGAGTCTAACGCCATAAATTGCCCCAACAACCTATTCCAAGAGAAACGAGAAGAATAAGGCTTGCTAAATAACAAGCTCATTTACACAAAATACGAAAATGCATTAGTAATATAAGCATTGATGGGTCATTGAGTCATAAGAAACGAGTTTCTAAAGCACCCCGTTCTACAAATAGAAATAGCTAAGGTGCCTTAAGGATAGCCCGTTGCTCGAATCACTGAATAAGGAAAGTTTAAACGCGTCTCATTTAATGCCATTTTAAGACTACGTGCTTGAATCACCCAAACCTTCACCACCAAATTTAAGCGAACCTACTAAATGGCATAACAATCTTTGGAAACTCAATGACCCTAACGAGAGCAGACAGTCCTAATAATTAATAAGCATAACTAGGCAAACGAAGAACACATGCTGCTCGATTTTCGTGCAATTGAGCCAAACACAGCCCAAGATCATGGCAAGCAAAGCTAGGGGGTAATCGAGTAGGCCGAGCTCAGATTTCTTGAAGGGTAAAATTTCTGATTTTTAGTAATTTAGGAACTCAATTTATATAGAAATTACATCTTAGCACCTCTATCTTTATCAAAGTTTCATTCTTGCAAACATAAGGAGTTCTTGTTCAAAAATAAGCACAAAAATTAGCCTACTTAACACCAGATCTTCAACTGAGCTTCTTAAAATCGAAAAAATGTGAATCTCCTCATAATTTCTAATCCAAAAAACTATCAAAAGATACCCTCTCTGCAAACAGCATAGTCAACTCAGCTCACAAAAGAAACACACACACAGACACACACACAAATAACAAGTTTTTATGACCAAATTCTTCCAAATCACAAAATTTAGAAAATCCAAGCACAAAAGTGTTGGAAAAACGTGTACAAATAGTACAACTTGCCGATCATGTTACAACTCGAAACAGAAATGTAGAAGAAGGAGATCAAAACTAACAATAAACTTTAAACAGTATTGAAACTAAAATGAAACAAAACCGTAAGCTAATGCCGAGTCGAGGAGGCCTCTTTCCAAGACGCGAGATACGCCCCAAGAGTGCTCTCGGTTCGCGTATCGCTCCAAAGGTAAACGCACGAATCGGACAACGCGCGTGCGTCGTGTTCATTGGACGATCCGGACGTCTCTTCAAGTGCGCGCAGCAGACCCAACGGATTGGGTCACACGAGTTGGGCGCCGGACCAACTCCATCTTTACCGATCAAACATTGATCCAAAATATGCGAATGGGCCACGAAACCAGCCCACGAAACAAGCCCAAAATCCACGATCCACGATCCACTTAATCGAAACCGGGTCGGGTCGAACCCGAACCAACCCGGCCCCGACTGCCCGAGCGGCTGGCGTGTGGGCTTTTACAACCCATCACTTTTGCACAATTATACTAAGTGTTCAATGAACCACTTATATGTATTAATTAATGATGTACATTAATCAATGTAGATACATTAATCAACGTGGGATAAGGATTAATTAATCCACGCTATCCCCAAGACATAACTTCGTGTTTAAGTGACCAACTTTGATCCATTATTTTCATTCACCGAAATCGGTTTGAGAATGTGAATACACCACGATCATCTACTCAAAACGTAGATCGATCCTACGCCATTTAATTTCACAAAATTAAACGTTACGTCATTAAAAATCTTGGCCAAAGAAGAACTCAACTTGACTATATATAATATATATAAATATATATACGATTTCCAACAAAAAGACAACCAAATTCTACCAAATTGAGAAAGACATTAAAATTTCAAGAGAGATAGAGAGAGAGAAAGAGAGAATAACACCTGCGCAGGCACTCTGGCGCCGACAGTGAAGAGGAAAACGGAAAACTCGCCGGTGAAGGCGGCGGAGAGGAGGGAGAGCGGGTTGTAGGCCCCACCTTTGGTGGCCTTCACCATGAAGGCAAAGAAGAACATGTTGAGAATGGAGAGAGCGTATCTGACGATGTGGCCATCGAGATCGTGAGCTCCATAGCCCAAGATTCTGTGCACCAGAATCTTGTTGAGGACGCTCGACCACACCCACATAAAAGACATCGCGAAATCCGCCGCCAGCAGCCGCCACCCTCCCGCCATTGCTGATGCTCTCTCTCTCTCTCTCTCTCTCTCTCACTCTCAAGAAACCTCAGAGTCAGAGAGAGACGGCGAGTTGACCAAGAAAGGGCGAGTTTGAGTTGGAATGGGAATTCTTGTGCTGTTTTTCCGATAATTTACAACGAAGCCTTTGTGCATTTGTCGGATTATCCATGTTCTTTCGTGGTGGTGGTGGTGTGGTGCTGTCTGTCCCTTTCTTTCCTTAACAATATTTTCTTTTTCTTTCCTAACAACAATTGTTTAATCCTCAATTATTATTTTTGTACTAACTAAACAAAATATGTTACACGTGTAAAGCATGTCACGAGATTAATCGTGGATTGGTGGATATAATATCAATTTCTTGATATGCAATTGCAAAATCATTTTTTTTTAATCAAGGACATTTGCACTCGCATAATTAGGGGTGTCTAACGGATCGGTTTCGGTTAATCGAACCGAATTTTTCGGTTAACCGAATCGAATTTCTCTAAAAAATTGGAATCGAAACCAAACCGTTTTAAATTTTTGGTTAACCGAAAACCGATCGGTTCCGACGGTTCGGTTTTTGGTTAACCGAAAACCAATTAAAATTAATTAATAATAAAACAAATAAAATAATAATAAAACAAATAAAATAATAATTAAAATAAATAAAATAATAATTAAAACTGAAACTTATTAAAAATAGATAAAATATTTAACAATAATTAATAAAGTAATAATTAAAAATTGATTTTCATAATTTTTAATTAATTAATTAGTAATTGAAATAATAATTAAAAATAAAAACGGTTTTCGGTTTTTGGTTTCGAACTGTTCGGTTATCGGTTAACCAATAACCGAATTTTTTTCAACTGGGAATCAAACCGAACCGATAACCAAATTTGTCGGTTTTCGGTTAACCGAATTTATCGGTTTCGGTTCGGTTCCGATTCTAACCGAAAACCGTTTAGACACCCCTACGCATAATCATGTTTTTTCTTTATGGACGGTCATATGCAATTGCAAAATCATGTGTGTTTTTTTTCATGGATATGTTTTGAATCGTTTAGTGTTCATGAATAACAATTCTACATTTATGATGTTTACTTAGAAAAATAAAAGGAGCTATTAGTTTTGCCTATCGAAGAAAAACAGATGATCCGACTGAGATAGGACCTCTGTGATTTTGAATATCCTTTTAAGATATTATGAATTGTGTGATGCTATTTAGTTATAGATAATCATAATCAGTTTTATTGAATAAAAAATCTATTTATTTAATATTTGATCTATTAAAAAGTTAGTTTTACATTAAAATCATCTTATGAAATTATATTTTTATCTCTATCTAATAAAAAATTTAAATTAAATTTAAATTTAATAAATTTAATACTTTTCAGAATAGATGAAAAATAGTATTTATGTAAAAATATTAACACATTAACTTAAAATTATTATTTTATTAATGAATTATATTAATAATTACTAAAATATTCTCGTATGCAATGTGACCAGCTTTATTGTTATGATTTTGATCCTAAACAGGACAAATTTTCCTCTGCTCTTAACTTGATTCTTTTTTAGTGGTGGGTGTTAGTTGTTAGAGTATCAAATTTGCAATTATATTATAAACTTTCAATTTTCTGCAATTACAACAATCGTTTTTTTTTATCAAGTGACATCCAACATATATAATAGTTCTTGTGAATTGGTTGTTTGCATGTGGAATATGCCATTTTCGTAACTTTAAGTTGAATATGTAGGATGATATTTATCGAAAAAATTAAAGGTGTTATAATTATATAAAGATTTAGAAATTATGTTGTAATTACAATCGATGAAAAGTTGCATTGAAATCAACCATTAATTAAGCCTTTTCTTTAAGTTTCATATATGTTGAAAAACAGGATTAGTATGTTATCTAATTGTACAAAAAATTGAACTTAACAATATATATTCCAAATCGTAATATATATTTGTCGTGGCTGTGACTTGCTACAATGAAACGACGTCGTTGCTTGTCGATATATTTTATATCTTCTCCCCCTCCACTGTATTTTCACTACTATTCCAAGTTAAATCCCAATCAAAGAATTTTAGGGTGAAACTCGCATTTCGCCACAACCTCATACAATTCAATCCTACTCGATTATTCTTCTGTTCTCATTTTCGATTTTATCTTGTGCAGATTCTACGCAACGAAAGCGCCTCCGAATTCGATTCAGGGTTTCTGATTTTGGGGTACGTATGTTGTTGCGTTTTCTCTTTCTGATTTGTCTATGTTGAAATAGGTTGTGTGCATCGATTTATCTTCTTATGTCCCGTTTATGGTGATTGGGATTTATGTGTGGAATATGATGGGAATGAGATAGTGTCAACTAAAGCTGCGTTCACTGTAAAATCATGACCTTTATATTCGTTTCTTTGTTCTTGATCTTGTTGAAACGACTGAATTTTATAGAATATTTTCCTATATCGGTTGTGTTGTTTTAACTCCTGGATTGTGGTTCAACTATGATCCCTCTCCGTGCTTCTCGAGTCGTTTCATGTCATTATGATTCTTCAGTATGCTGCTTGGGAATGCTGAGAGATATTTGTGCTGGTGAATTTGAAATTTGAAATAGTAATAGAAGTAGTAGTAATACACTAATACTTCTTAATTGCTCTTTGCTGCAAAATAAAGATAAAAATAAAATAAAAATAAAAATCTTACCTCCGGAAAATTGAAGAACTCTGAAATGAGGATAGAATATGTGACTTATCGAACTAATTCTCCAATTAGAAATTAGATATATCCAGTTCTTAATAGGGCAATTACCAGTTACACTCTTCACTCTTCAGTTTTTTAATGTATGTTGAATATGAATGAGGACACAAAGATGTAGATAATGAAATACAATCTTTGATTCGGATTTTGGTGTAACTTGTTTACCTAGCCCGAATCAACTTCACTATGCAATATGTGGGAAACTGTGATCTGTGAGAGCTGCTTTGGTCCTGTGTGGTGGACTACAGTTAATAAACGTGGCCTGAGAAATATTATATGTTGCTACATGCTGGAAACTTTTATAGTTCCTATATTCGGCATATCATTGTATTCCAAACTTTAGAATAGGCCTGCAAGTTTCCTAGTTTTAACTCAACTTTCATTTTCCATCAACATCTCATTTTAGCTTCTTGATTAAATAAGAAGTGGATTCAAATTTCTTGGTGAGGTATGGCAGGAATTTCCTGAAATTAGCAACTTGTTGTCTAGGCAGCTTTAGACCCTTATTCTCCCTTGAAAGATCGATCTGTTGCTGGGATTCAATCCTGTGGAACCATCTGTTGCTGGGATTCAATCCTTTTTTCCACGTTACAGTTTGTACTCACCCATGATCGTGGCCTCATCCTTTTTGAAAATGCTTGGTTATGATTAAACTGAATGGGGCATTAAATGCAGGAACTACGCATCCACGGAAGAACTTTAAATGGCTGGTCATAGAGTTGCCCACGCCACTTTGAAGGGACCGAGCGTCGTGAAGGAGATACTCATCGCCACTGCACTTGGTATCGCTGCAGGTAGCGTGTGGAAGATGCACCACTGGAACGAGCAGCGCAAGGTTAGGGCTTTCTACGACATGCTAGATAAAGGTGAAATCACCGTGGTTGCTGCAGAAGAATAAATATCTTCTGAAACAAATTCCTGATTAGTTTCTCGACTCATAAGAGAGCTCGCCTGTTCTTGTTCGAATAAAATAAGACGTACTTGATTTGTGTGTATCATCACACCATCTTTTTTCTACAGATATTAACGCTTTCTTGGTGTCTAACTGTCTTGATTTTGTGTTATGTCGTTGTCGACTTCATGTTTGCTGTTCACTCTTTCACATATTGAATGGAACAGCTTGTCAAAATTTGGAGTAATATCACCAGCTCTTTGACAGCGAAATGCTGCCTTTTGAATTATTGTCTTATAAATTTTCAACTTTGAAATATTGACTGCTAAAATATTTTATGATTTGGAGCAACAGCTTTTGCATATCTTCACGCAAGTTTGCAAGTTTAAAGTAGCTGCTTCATTGATATATAAAGATCCTAGTCCTACAACTGTCACCAGAAACTTTTTATTTCAATATCAATGTTTTTGAAGATGTTATCTTGTTTACCTTCTTTTTTTTGGTGGCTTATGAAGTTTCGTTTTAGAGGCTCGTATGAATATCTCGATCTAAAATGTATTTGTGGAACATAGCCCAAATTCAAATAAAACATAGGTGAAATATTGAGATATAGATGAGGTTACGTTTATAAAGGAACAGAACTTATGAATTTTGATAAACATTAATATTTGAAAAGGTAAAATTAGCAGCTTTTTAAACTGTATGACATGACTCATGAGACCATATCTAATAAAGATAAGGATAGGAATTTTTATACACGAAGACCATATTTCAACAAAATATTTTACTTTATTTCTCATTCTACAAAAACTTACATTAGTTTTTGTGATACGAATCACCGTGATTTACCATCATATTCTCATAAAGTTGGAGTATGTGGGCTTATTGGGGAAGAGTTTCTCTTTTTGAAACAAGTTTTTGTGATACGAGTTTTGATAAATTGTAAGGAGTATAAAGAGAGTGGAGATAATAAATGAATAAATTAATAGATAATATGATTAAAATATGGGACATGAAAACGATAAATAAATATATTAATGAATAGTAGGAATATGGGTAAGTATTCGGTCGGTTTCAGATGAAAAAATAACCGAACCGAACCGAATTTATTCGGTAACCGAACCGAAATAATCGAAATATATTTCGGTTATTTATGTTAAACCAAATTTTTAACAAAAAAAATATATTTTTGAAATAAATAAATAATAATATATATGTGTATATATATATATATATATATAAATACATTTTTATATGTTATAACTTATATATATAAAAGATTTTGCAAAAAAAATAATTAATATTATTATATAATAAATAAATAATATTATATTTTGATATAATAGGGGGAGAGAGAGAAATGAATAGGATTAAGGATATTGATATATTAAAATTATAATTCTAAATAAATAGATAAATATTATATATATAAATTCGATTTCGGTTATTCGGTTAAAAAATTCTGAACCGACCGAAAATCGGATTACATAATTTTAATTCGGTTTTAATCGAATTAATCGAAATAATCGAACCAAAATTGATTTTTCAGTTTGGTTCGGTTCGGTTATTCGATTTTCAGATATTTTGCTCACCCCTAAGTAGGAGTGAAAAATGTGGGCAGATAATATGTGATTTTTTTAGAAATAAATAAATAGATTGGGAGTAAAAATTATGGTGATGGTGTTTCCAAAAATGAAAAATGAATTTTTTTGATAGATGGACTAAAAATGAATTAAATGTAGAGTTTTGATGAATGAAAAGAGTATTAGTTTTTTTAGAAAAGTAAATGACTCTGTGAATACGATAATGCAATATGTCCAATATCCTTATAACATATGGACATTTATCATGGATGTCTTCCTCCACAAGAATGCAAATATCTCCATCTCAATTAGTTACAAACTCATGCTTGATATTGAGCGAGAGAGAGGATTACAAATTGCAATACCTTATTGACTAACACAAAAACTTGTGTGCGCGCGGTCTTACCATGCGCGCACAAGTTTTTGTGATTGTTTTAAGTTTCATTTTATTTTCTTGCTTTTTTTGTTGTTTTTAATGATGTTATTTTATTATTTTGTATTTTGTTTATTAATTCATAATTAGGGTTTATTAATTCATAATTAGGGTTTATTAATCTAAAGTTAGGGTTTATTAATTCATAATTAGGGTTTATTATTTTCAATTAGGGTTTATTAATTCATAATTAGGGTTTATTATTCAAAGTTAGGGTTTATTAATTCATAATTAGGGTTTATTAATTCAAAGTTAGGGTTTATTAATTCATAATTAGGGTTTATTATTTTCAATTAGGGTTTATTAATTCATAATTAGGGTTTATTATTCAAAGTTAGGGTTTATTAATTCATAATTAGGGTTTATTAATTCATAATTAGGGTTTATTAATTCAAAGTTAGGGTTTATTAATTCATAATTAGGGTTTATTATTTTCAATTAGGGTTTATTAATTCATAATTAGGGTTTATTATTCAAAGTTAGGGTTTATTAATTCATAATTAGGGTTTATTAATTCATTAGGGTTTATTAATTCATAATTAGGGTTTATTATTTTCAATTAGGATTTATTAATTCAAAATTAGGGTTTATTATTCAAAATTAGGGTATATTAATTCATAATTAGGGTTTATTAATTCAAAATAAGGGTTTATTATTCAAAATTAAGGTTTATTAATTTACGATTAGAATTTATTAATTCACAATTAAGATATATTAATTCAAAATTATTATTTATTAATTTACAATTAAAATTTATTAAACTAATTAAATTTAATTAGAATTAATTAGTTCATTAAGATATTAATTATTAGTTAATTAGGGGTGGCTCACTGTCCGCGGGCGCGCACAGGAGACCACCCCATTGACTAATTGCAAATCACAAAAATAATATTAAAATGACAAATTTGAGATAGTTTTAGGATGGAATTAGTGAGTTTGTTATTATTAATGACGAAGTAAACTATTGCACTTCTTTGAAGTTTCGATTTGGCACAATTACATCTTGGAGTTTGATTTTATATGTCCGGAGTTGCATAAAAATTACTAAATAAAAAAAGATTAATTATAGTTTATGACCTCAATTTTGAACGTTTTTTAGTTTATGGCCTCAACTTTCGAGTTTTTTTAAAATGTCATAAACTTTAAAAATATACTAATTTATGGCCCGAATTTTTTTTTCTTTACAAGAATGCTGAGTAGAACGTCATATTATTTGGAGTGGGTTTTTTTTTCATCCTAGACAAAATGATGTCGTGTTTACACATTTCTTGAATTTCTTTTCAAAAAATAGAAAAATAAAATTCTACCTATGACTGCAAAAATTCAAGAGCTTCTTTCTCCCTTTAACAATCTCATCAGCTTGCTGCACAAGTTCAAAATATCATGGGCCGCCATGGACAAGCTACGGACGGAGCTCGAGCGGCAGTGCGCGGCGATGGATCAGGAGCCCAAGGGCGACTTGAGAGAGAGGGTAGAGATTCAAGTCCTCTTGACCACAACGGAGCTCGAGCGATGGTGTACAGCGACGGAACGGAAACCCAAGTACGAGTTGAGAGAGAGGGTAGAGATTCAAGTCCTTCCGACCATAGTGGTGAGATTCAAGTCCTCTTCGAATTCATGGACAATGACTCTCCTCCTCGAATTCATGGACAATGACTTCCTTGAAAGGATCCACATCCCCATGAGCAGCCCCTCTCTGAACTCGCTCGCCAGGTCCTTACCAGATTAGCCTACCTCCACCGTTGCAAAATCATCCACCACGACATCAAACCCTCGAACCACTTCATTTACTTGCGGAGGTTCTTGTTCGCCATCGGCGACAGGGGGATTGGGCGAGCTTGATGTGCGCGATCTGTACGTCGCAGCCGTAGGAGGCGCCGCCGTCCGCTAGTCGCGAATTAAGGATTTCATCTCCAGTTGTAGTAGAGGATGTTGAGATGGGAGGGGACAACGATGAGGTTGCTTAGATTTAGGAGTTTTTCTTTTAATTTTTTTAATGAAGTGGAAGAATCGACATCGTTTTGAATGAAGAGGTGAAAAAAAAAATCCGCATCAAATACAATATCTCCCTACTCAATATTTCGGTATCGAAAAATCGATTCGAGCCATAAATTAATATATTATCAAAATTTAAGATATTTAAAAATAAAAATAAAAATTGAGATCATAAATAAAAAAACACTAACGCTAAAAAAACAAATGAGATGACATCAAAACGTCATCTTTTAGATGCAAAATTAAGATCCACATCACCTAGAAAGATCTAATTTTTTGATATCAAAATGATATCATTTAATGTCAATTTATTTTTAATTTCTTTTATTAAAAATCAACTCAACTTTCCCCATTCCACGTAAAATTTTGGTTACCAAAATTTGGACCTCGAGATATAATTGTTATAAATTTGATAATATGAGGATTTAATTATTTTCTTCTGTTGACCGGGACATAATTATAAAAAGATTTAATAATATTAGTATTAAAATATAATTTTCAAACGGATAAGAGATATACATTGAAATGGTCGTGCTAACTCCCATTCTCTCCTCACTATTTAGTATTTACTGATAATTAGGATTTCTAAATACCTTCCGATTATAACACTCGCTTCCATTTTCCATCAAGAGTTGTAGAATCCCAGTTAAAAATTCCCCGGCTACCTGTTTCTGCTCTCTATACAGTAAGTGTCCTTTCCTAGTTTTAGTGTGTGTGTGTGTTATTTTCCCCATCTCAAACTTGAATCAAAGTAGTGTGTATTCTTGTATTTGTGGAAGAAATTGCCCATTCTTATTGAATTTGATTTATGTAGGTGATATTTCTTCTAGGGTTCTGTTGTTGTTGTGTGTGTGTTTGGTAAATAAAGAAGGAAATAATTTCCAAAAGCAGTATACAGAATAAAGATAAATTCCGGACGCTCTTGGAATTTGATGAAATTATTTCCAACCAAATTCTTCTCATAAAAATTCTGAAATGAAAGATGAATTTTGGATGCTTGTTCCTAGTAAATTGAAATTGAAGATGAATTTTGTAGATGTAAAAGAATTTGATATGTTAGGGAAGATTGTCAATTATGTAGACAACTGTTTTTATGTTGTGGTGCTTTCTGAAGTACGTGTGTCTTCACTTTGTAAGATGTGGTGTCCGATGTATATGACAGTTTCCTTATTGGAAAAGACTCTTGTGCAAGAAAATATATCCTTACAAGAAAAGAGGATCAACGATTTATGCTACCATCTTTGGTGCAAATTGAGCTGAGATATGAATTATCATATATGATAGGACGATCTACTCAACAAGGAAAGTAAGTCATTGTAGAAATCAAAGATCTATTTAAAGATGGAAATTATATTTCTTGGATTGACAGAGAAGATCTAGAACTTGAAAACTATTAAAGAAGACCACTTTCGTTCAGAAAGGTGGGAGAGTTTGCGATGAATTGATCTTACACAATATAGTGTCGAGAGTATTTTGTTCCTTCTAGGTGTCTCCCCAACGTGCTACTAGTGGTATGTTTCTTGGTTCAAATTCTAGTATTTTTTCTAACTGTAGAATGTTTTTTTGATAAATGCTATTGAGCTTATATTGTAAAAGAGTTGTACACTTGTTTATAGGGGTTTGGATAGAGAGCCGAGTAAGTTCATGTCTAGTTTGTGGCTGGTGCACACACTTCCAATATTTCAACTTGGGTGGAGATTTGAGAAGTTTCACGGGATTGTGTGAGTTTTTTTGTAACTTATCTACGGATAGTGAAGTGTCATCCCTAGACAAGTTCCTAAAACGTAGGTAGTTCACCGAACTAGGTTACCAAGTTTTTGTGTTGATTTATTGCTTTAATGTTCATGCTTGTGTAAATGTTCCTCCCTCACGTAGCACACTTTGCAGCACACATCTCACCACATGCTCCATGGATTAACCAATTTTTCAATATATAATCTCCATCATAGCTTAGAAACTCACAAGGAGCTCTAGATTTTCTTGAAATTTGACGAAAATTGTTTCTTAGTGCAGTTCCACTTGTAAAAATTCAAGTTTTAGGACTAATGATTGTCCAAAAAAATCTGCTTCAGAGCATGGTTTCATACCCTTTGTGTTATGCTAGACTCTAAAATCCGTTAGCGATCTTATTAAAATTAGAAGATCTATAAGCTAAAAGTTTTAATTTATATACTAAGGGTGCGTTTATTTTTAAAGGATTAGTCTAGATAGATAAAAATAGTATAGCCTAATTTATTATGTAATTAGATGAATTGGTACTTTGGGATATCCTAAGTCCTTGATAATATCTGGTGAGCTAATTTTGCTTGATTCATATTCCATTGAAATGGTAGGAGTAGAGAAATCCTAATAATAAGGATAGAAATACTCAATCATGAAAAGTAAATGCATCCTAAATGTGAATTCGAATTCCATGCGATTTTGCACACACTTCATTTTAAAGCCTTTCTACAGAAGATCTTGATCAAAAAGAAAATTAGTTGAGCTGAAAATTTGTCATTGTCGCCTTTGAAAACCGACCTGCTATATATCAAGGATTTGTTTAGTTTGATTTTCCACTTTATCTTGTCATACAACATGTTGTGTAAGTATATGTATGTTTGTTTGGTATGACTCTTAGTGTTCCATATCAGTCGTCTATATTGAAAAATGGGGCAAGTGCTTGGCTGCGTTCAAGTGGATCAATCTACTGTTGCCGTGAAGGAGCAATTTGGCAAGTTTGAAGAGGTGCTAGAGCCCGGCTGCCACTGCCTGCCGTGGTGTTTTGGCTACCAATTGGCTGGTATCCTATCATTACGTTTACAGCAGCTCGATGTCCGTTGTGAAACCAAAACTAAGGTTTTTTGCCTTCTACTTATTACTTCAACTTTTGATTTCTCTATCTAATTGGGCTTCCAAATTGCAGTGTTAGTATGTTACTAAGTTGGTTCTATTCTGTACTATTCTGCTTTTGAGTGACCATTTTCATCAGATGTAAATAAGCATGTGAAGTATTTCATTTATCTAATATATTTGATTATTTATAAGAACTATGATAGAAAAATTCGTAATTTTTAGGTACAGCAAAATTTTGCCAGAGTAATGATCAGAAGAGAAAATAATCATTCTGCATTTTCAGTTATAATTTGACGATTTTCCTAATTATTACGAGTTTGTTGCTATTCAGGACAATGTGTTCGTGAATGTGGTTGCTTCGATTCAGTACCGAGCATTGGCCCCAAAAGCAGCTGATGCGTTTTATAAGCTATCTAACACGAAAGAACAGATCCAAGCATATGTTTTTGATGGTACGTTTATGAATGCATGCTCATCAGTTTCTTGTGTGGCAGAACGCGTGATAATACAGCATATTGTCGTTTTACAATATTGAAGTCATGTTGTCTGAAATTCGTGACAGTCATTAGGGCAAGTGTACCAAAACTGGATCTCGATTCCACTTTTGAGCAGAAGGACGACATAGCTAGAGCTGTGGAAAACGAACTTGCGAAGGTAACATATGCTTTTGACAGACGACGCCCGAATATATGTTAGTTATACTAAGTTAATATTGATTGTCTCTTGTCTTTGCAGGCTATGTCTGCTTATGGATTCGAGATAGTGCAGACTCTGATTGTTGACATCGAGCCGGATGCTCAAGTCAAGAGGGCCATGAACGAGATAAATGCGGGTGAGTTTCGGACATTATACACCCAATCTATAACGAATTGCAACCAAAGACGTATTTGTTTGCATCTATGAGAAATGTTTAAGATTCACTTCTCGGGGTCTTTATTACAAGGGCTGATTGTCATTTAAATCACGGCCTTTTACCTAATTTGCAAATACGACACCATTTTTAAACTGTTGCAAACAAGTACACTATGAGTCGACAACAAATACTTGTTGACGGCGATGAATTTTTGTCAATTTTTCTGTCAAAACGGAGGTCTAACAACAACTGGAGAGTCCCGTTGAGTGTAGAACATGCTTAAGGGACTCGAACCATTGGAATTTGTTTGAAATTCAAAGTTGGTGAACCGATTGAGATTTTGGATCTCTGGAAAAATTGGGTTGTGTTAATTGCTACAAATTCAAAGGTTGGGTATTAGTTTAAAACGGATTGAAAGTGATGTCGAATTTGCAAATTGAGTGAAATGTTGTGATTTAAACGACAATTAAAAACTTACTTTTATCGCGTTATTATGTAGTTTGCTTCCTTGGATGATTTTGTCGCGTTATCTGATCGTCGTCTATTGTCGCAACAGCTGCTCGGCTGAGGGTTGCTGCCACCGAGAAAGCCGAAGCTGAGAAGATCTTGCAGATCAAGAGAGCTGAGGGAGAGGCCGAGTCCAAGTACCTGTCGGGGCTTGGTATTGCTCGTCAGCGTCAGGCCATCGTGGATGGCCTGAGGGAGAGCGTGCTCGCCTTCTCGGAAAATGTGCCGGGGACGAGCTCTAAGGATGTCATGGACATGGTCCTCGTCACTCAGTACTTCGACACAATGAAGGAAATCGGCGCTTCGTCCAAGTCCTCTGCCGTCTTCATTCCTCACGGACCTGGGGCCGTCAAGGATATTGCGACGCAGATCCGCAACGGCCTCCTCCAGGGAAAGAGTGCCACATCTTAGTCAGGCTCGTCGCGACGCTTCAGTTTCCGTGCCACTGGGTTTATGTAAGTTTCTTCAAGTGTGTGTTTGATGTTGTGTATATTTTCCTGTCTATAGACGATCGTATTTAGCATTTGAAAATTTGTTCTTCTCATCCAACACGTAATTTTGTTACTTTGGGTGCTGCTTTGGCTATTTTGAGACGAACACGAGATCCTCAATTTCAAATCAATAGGTTACTTGCATTTGACGAGATCAATAATATGTATTTGGTATCTAGATATAATTAGAACATAAGAAGAGGCGAAATGACCATTCTTACCTAAGGATGAGTCCGCTGGTGGGTTTGGGTCGATTCGATCTGGATTTTGATCTGTTAATGTTGATATGTTAATTTGTAAATAATAAATTTATTAAGAGTAATCGATATATTTACTCACAATAAGTAATATGGTGATCCATTTATTCATAATAAATGTATATTTATTTACAATATTTATTCAGAACAAACGATATATATATTTAGAGTAAGTGATATACTTATTCAGAACATTTGATATATTTATTTACAGCAAGTGATACAATAACACGTTTATAGGTTGAATCGGCCTGGTCGAAGTTAATGTTGGTATGTTAAATCGTAAGTGATATATTTACTAGAATAAGTGATACATTTATTATGAGTAATTGATACATTTATTCATACTCAGTGTTATATTTATTTATAATTAGTGATATAATGAAACATCTATTCAGAGTAAATGATATTTTTATTCAAAACAATTATATATTTATTCAGAGTAAGTGATATATTTATTCATAACAAGTGATATAATAACACATTAATCTAGAGCAAATGATACATTTACGCAGAGTAAGTGATACAATGACATGTTTATGGATCAGATCGTGTCGGACGAATTTGGGTCAACTCGTGAGATTACCTAACCTTAGATACACTGTTGCGAAAAGCGCGCGAGGCGGCCGCCTCGAGGCGCGCCTCAAGGCGAGGCGGCCGGAAATCGCCCCGGGGCGGTCGCCTCTCTCTGCAATTCCTGCCCGTCAGCCTCACCAACAGCCTCGGGCCGCTTCTATGCGCAAAAGCGCAGAGGCAGCGTTGAGGCGCAATTGAGGTGTCTGTCATTAATTAGGGCTCCAATTTTAGGCTTTGAGCCCAAATTAGGGGAGCACATACGAAATAACACAAAGCCCAGATGGAATAACACAAAGCCCATCCTTAATCTGAGTTATAATCACACAAATTAAAAAAAAAATAAAAAAAATTGAAGAATATGTTCGCGATAGCTTCTTGCCATCTCTCCAACATCACTCACGCCATCACAAAGACCGCGCCGCCTCTTATCGCCGCTCGCTGGCAGCACCGCGCCGCCCGTTGTCGGTCGTCGCCGCTGCAGCCGTGCGTCAGGTCAGTTTTGTTTATTTTTCAGTTTTGTCACTTTTCTTTATTTTCAAACGTGAAGTGTAAATGTGTGTAAAGTGTAAGTATTAATATTAAGTGTTACTGTTACTGTGTATGAGCTGTTACAACTTTGTTGTTTTGTATATGATATGTGTCAAGTGTGTAATCATGATTCATGAATCATCACCGTTGACCTGAGTCAATTGATGTGTGTGTGTGTGAGCTGTTTATTATATTGTTTAAGACTTTAAGTGGTGTTATTCTAAATTAAAATGATGTTATTGATTTGATATGTTATATGTGAAATAACTTTTTATTTATAATTTTTTATATGTTTATTTACTTACATAATTATATTGTATGTAATTTAGGTAAAGGTAAAAAAAGAAGGATTGAAATGAATTTGATTGACGAGGAAGAAAAGGAAGAGGATGTTGAGGAGGTGACAGAGAGAATGAGGACAATGATGATGATAATGAATGAATGACTTAAATATTTCAATTTTTGATGAATTATTTGTTTATGTCCATTTTATGTCTTTATTTTGATATTTTTAAGACTTAAAAATCTTCTAATTTAATGTTGGACTTGTTATCTATTATTTTATATTTATTTATATTTTTTTGGACTTTTTTGTTCTTTATTATCGAGGCTTACGCCTCGGACCGCCTCGAGGCTTACCGTCTCGCCTCAAAAAGGTAAAACGCCTCACTCCCGCTTCACGCTTTTTACAACATTGCTTAGATAGAGTTGATCCTACCTAAGTTTTTGTTATATAAGAATGCTTATAGAAGGAACTACAACTAAAATGAGAACTAAGAACTACTTAGATAATGTATTAAATAATGGTGTATATTTAATTTGGAATAATGACGTGTTTTGACCTTATTTATCATATTATGAATATTTTACACATTAAGAGTGAAGTAGTTATATCCAAATTTATCTTGCCCCACCAAAACCATTCACCACCTTAATTAATGCATCAAATCATTTATATTTCTCTCTTTCATGTCATTCTCTCCTCTCTAAAAGTCAATCTCTAAGAATCTCTGTAAATTAGAAAAAAAAATTATACAAATTCTCTTCAATCATGTATTGGATATTAGAAATCTCGTTGCAATAAGCTATCATTCGGTTGTGAACATATACATGGTTACTCGAACGGTAAGGGCATTTGTGCCCTAATTTGGATTGAAGCGATTTTTGAATTTGCGAATAACATATGTTTTTTTCATCGTGAACAAAATTTAGGGCTTCATTTTTTCTGTATAAGAACAATAATTCGCATCAATTAGTTAAGGTTAGGATTTGTTATGTTTTGTATTTGTATTTTTTCTATAATTTATACATCAATGAAAATCAATTTTTATTAAGTTTGTTTATTCGTACTTTGTCTGCATATTAAAGTATGTAGGTTATATGAACAAGATTGTTATTCAAAGGTATTGGTATGAGGTAATGTAATATGTCTAGCTTTTTGCATAAATCAGTTTGAATATGTGTTTTTATCATATGAAAAAAATATTTAGTAAATTATCTGCTGTAAATTTGTTATACCACCCTTGTGCATGTGATTATGTGTATTATGCTCATGTTTATTGTTGCAGTTCATGCCAAATTATATGCTATTTGTCATATTTGGATACGCATATGTTACATATTAATAATATGAGTACTAATTTACTTGTCTCGTATTTTCAGTGCAACAGAAAGATGAAAAATATAGTTTGGCACTAATGCTTTTTTCCGATCAACATAAGAAATATTATTTCTCTTTTAGATTACTTATATTAAGATTACTATTAAAGCGTACACAACTAGTGTCTTTTGTACTATTATGCAATAATGTATTATTATTATGCATTGGACTTGGAATACTTATGCATATACTTGAAATGATAATGTGTCACCTTTTTAAGTTGGAGAATTATATGATTTATATCAAACTACACAAAATTTTGAAAAAAATATGCAACCTATGCTCATTCTTCAAATTTGCTACCATGTATATCCAATATATTATTTTATTGAGTTTTAGTCAAGTAAAGCTGATAAAGGTATCAGTCTCCTGCCATAATTTTTAATTTTCACAAAATTAGAGCATTTGATTCAACATTTTTCTAAACGATCAATTATTGTTTCAATACAAAGATATCATATAATATTGTCAGCTTTACATTATCTTCGGGCGACCGAAAATAGTGTAATAGTCAACCGAAACCAGCCAAAATTATAGTATTAAATTTAAAATATTCAAAAGCAATTAAAAATCACTATTTCCGATCATAAACACTCTCTCTCCGATCAACAATATCATGTCTCCAGTCGACCGGAGACAACATTTAAATATTTATGTTATATTCAATATTGAAATGTAAGTATAATTAATTGATGTCTCATGTCGATCGGAGACACAAATGACCAACTGAATACAATGTATATCGTGTGTGTGTGTTGGCCTAGTGGTAGAGTGGTTAATGCCCGAGGCCAAAGGTCTCGTGTTTGATTCCACCGTGACGCAGCCTTTAAAATTTCTGTATTAAATTACCAAAAAAAATGAATACAATATATTTCCGACCAGAAACAATGACTTTTAAGAATGAAAATTAATTTAAAATTAATGTATGATATTTAAACCACTTGAATTGAAATTCCCATCCAAAAAGTGTCTTCGGTCGGAAAAACGTTGTCTCCTGTCAAAAATTTGTTGTCTTCGGTCGATTGGAGACTATCTTCGGTCAATCGGAACAATGAATTTTCGACCGAAAACAAAGTTTTTTCGATCGGAGACACCTCGACGGAAATTTCAATTTTGTAAAATTCCTTTCCTAAATTAAAATACACTAATTCACTTGAAAAACATAATTATTAATCCATTCAAATCAAACTTCTTTCAATCCTAAATATTAAACTAATGCCATGGGTATGAGACATCAATTTCGAGAAATGGTTATGGTATGAACACATGTTTCGAAAATTTGATAATAAAGTCTCGGCCCCTTTTAAGTTTACATTGTGTTTTGTGAAATGACAATGTGTCACATTTTTTAGCTTATGTTGTGTGTTTTTTATAAAAACACATTTATTGTAAATCATTACAATATTATGCACGATAATTTAATGTAAATAGACCATATATAAAAAGAACAAATAAGTAATTACACGAAATTGAATATGCCATTACGCAATACTTAAAAAAATATGATAGAACATGATGAATCCTTTGAGAAGATACAGCTGAGAAAAATAAATGATACGTACCATTATTGCAGGAAATAAATATGCATATCTATTTCCTTAACTATAGGTATGAATCAGTTAAAAAAATTGACAAAAATTATATAATTATCCTCAATCTTAATAATATCCATATTTATGCTAATAATCGAAATTGATTGTGGGCCACAAGATAGGATAAAAAGAATAGTAAAGATTAGTTCTCATTTCTCAAAAAAATCATGGTTTTCATTTGATCAATCTCAGAGGGGAGGATTAACGTGAAAACTATTTTTATTACGAGAACGTGAGAACCAAAATGATGAATTCGGTGTAAAAGTTAATGAATCCAAAAAAAATAAAATTTTCGCTGCTCAAGGGATTCGAATCCTGAGTAAATTTCAATTTTTTGGATTCAGTAACCTTCCCAGCGAATATATACTTTTATAGCGAATTCATTTTGTTTATGAAGAATTTTCATGATTCTTAGTTTTCACGTTAAAAGCGGTTCTTATTTGAACCTCAATATATATATATATATATATATATATATATATATATATATATATATATATACTTGTTTTTTTATACTTTGTATGATTTATTTTCATCTCTAAGAAAATGACAATTACATAACTAAGTGTAGAATCCACAGAATTTAGAAAATTATTATAGATAATTCATATTTGCCACAACTGCTCGACTCGCATTCTATGTATATTTAGCTTATGTATAGTTTAGAAGAAAAATAATTTTTATATATCTTTTCATTAGTACGTATGATTGGTCTCAGTTGGGACCTTTAACTTTCAAAACTTTCCCTACATAAATATTTTAAACTGTTAATAATTATATTTGAATATTTAAACCATCAAAAGGCTAGCAAATATTTATCAAAGTTTTACATCCTGGTCGCGAAAGTTTATGCAGCTCGTAATACATTGATGTTAACTTTCATGCCAAATTGGCTTCTACTCGTAATTTTTATATTTCAGTGTAGGTGAGATTTCGATATTTATAATTTGTTTGAGATGAAAATTGTTAGTCTTTTAATAATTCACGCATTTAGTTATAATGATCAACAATTTAAAATATGTTCCTTCCGTTCCGTCAAACATGACTTATTTCTTTTTTATACAATTTTTTGGGAGAATAAAATAAAATGATTAAAATGATCAAAAGTATATATTGTTCACAGCTTTTGGAAACATAATTATTTCTTATAAAAGAAATAAGTCAAGTTAGATGGGACAATCTTCAAATAAATATAGGTCTAATTTAGTGAGACAAAGGGAGTATTTGTTATGATGTGTAGGGATACTTATACGGGTATCGGTTTTCGATTATCTGAGAACCGAAAAAGTCAGTTAACCGATTTTTTCGGTTTCGAATCGGAAACCAAAACGAATGATGTGAATAATTTGAGATTTGAAAAGTAATTTACTCTAAATAATAATACTAGCAAGAGGATGGGTCATGCGGGGAGGAAGAATGGACAAAAACTTTAGGAGAGGGGCTTTTTCGTAATTAGGATTTTCTTTTTCTCCCAATCCCAAATCGCCCCCTCTTCGTCTTCGTCTACACTGTCTTGCCTACAAAGAAATCTCTGTATTTGTATCTAAAATTATAAGTAAAAAAAGTTAAGAAAATTAAAAACGAAAAGAGAGTAAAAACACCGCAGCAGTAGAGAGAGGAAAGATGAGTAGCATAGGCACAGGGTACGATCTATCGGTTACCACATTCTCGCCGGACGGCCGCGTTTTCCAGATCGAATACGCCGCCAAAGCCGTCGACAACAGCGGCACTGTCGTTGCCATCAGATGCAAAGACGGCATCGTCATGGTAAGCGAAATTGTCAACTAAGCATTTTCGGTTGAGTTTTAGATTGCTAGGGTTTTCGCTGGTTTTTTCATTTCACTGATGTTGCTGAAGGGAGTGGAGAAGCTTATTGCTTCCAAGATGCTGCTGCCGGGATCCAACAGAAGAATCCACGCCGTTCATCGCCACTCCGGCATGGTATCCTATTTTTCCTTATTCTCTCTCTCTCTCTATATATATATATATGTGTGTGTGTGTGTGTAATCAATTGGTAGCTGTATATTAAAAATGTTTGTATTGTTTATTTCTGCTAAGTGTTTATATTATGTTTTGATTTGAATTTTGATGATTAGTATTAATTTGTGATGTCATATGATATCTATAGGCAATTAGTTGTCTTCTTCTTCTTCATATGGTATTGATCTATTATGTGCTAGAGCTGTAATTCATGCTAAAGCTAATGAAATAGGCACATTCTTTATTGCAAAGGAAACATAAAAGAGGAATTTGCCCTTTTTGCTAAGTTCCTCTAGAGTTTTCACTAGGTATTTTGTTGTGCAAAATTGGTTTAGGGAGCTCTTTTAGGCTTCTGGCCTTCAGGTTTAAATGTCCGTGTTAATGTTGTTTGACCATGATCAGGCTGTTGCCGGATTAGCTGCAGATGGCAGGCAGATTGTTACAAGAGCAAAGTCTGAAGCAACTAATTATGAGAGGTTTGTTTCTTAGACGCTTGTCTGGTTTTCTCTGTTTGTGCTGTAAATCAAAATAGGGACAATGGAGCATAACAGATAAACATGCTAAAATCAGTTGACCTTGAATTTCAACATTCCTTCTAAGCATACTCCTCCTTGGAAATAACTCTGATGATACCTGGGACTCTAATTTTCCAAATGTAAAAGATCTAGATTGTTTGTTGCTAAATAAAGGCAAAGTACCTTTAGCCTCTGCTGATGCTGCTGAGGTAGATGAAGCTGAAATCTTATAAATAATACGATCTGAGTACACCTTTTTCGACCTCATGGAGATGTGAAAATCTAGAGGATGAGTTCAAAGTTTAATGTTCGGTAGTATAGGAGTGAACTGGGATACCATAAGGTGATCCCTGGTTCATGGCATCAGCTCATTTTTCCTCAAATTGGGAAAAAAATACAACATTCTTTAGGGGGATAGCTAAATGAGTGAACTGAAACTGCAGCTTATGAGCTTAAAATAAATGAGAATTAATGGTACAAAAATCAGGCTGGACATTTTTAACTTGTGCATGGCATATCACCAACAAAATCTTGTACCTTAGAGAAATCACTAAAAATTATTACCTGCATTTTATCTACGCAAATTCTCTTTTTTTTTTGGACACAAAGGTTCAGAAAGAAGCTTAGCTTCATATATTTTGCTACCTCACTATGACTAAACTTGTAATTGCTTACATGAGAATTAGTATGATATTGTGTATTGCTTGGTATATGTGCTTAAATATTGTTGTATCTTCCATTTCCAGGGTTTATGGTGAAGCAATTCCTGTCAAAGAACTCGCGGAACGAGTGGCCAGTTACGTGCATTTGTGCTCACTCTATTGGTGGCTCAGGTTGATACTGCATCTGTTCTATTTATCAAATTGATTCCCTCTTGACATGTTTTCTCAATTTAAATCTTATATTGACTTTTGCAGGCCTTTTGGTTGTGGAGTGATTGTGGGAGGTTATGATAGGGATGGGCCACAGTTGTACATGATTGAACCTTCCGGAATATCCTATGTGAGTTTTTTTTTCATTACTTGCAAATGATGTCTATAGCATCCAATTTCTGTTCAGTCTTAAGTATATTTTGAATTATTTTGTGTATGTTCTGACATTTGAATTTCCTTGAACATATATAATAATTTAAGCTTGCTTCTTTAACATGCCTATCTGTGATCTGCACATTTAATGCTGCAGAGGTACTTCGGTGCAGCCATTGGAAAGGGAAGACAGGCTGCTAAAACGTAAGTTTTCTGTTTCTGGTTTATGATTCATCAATTTTTGTAAGTCATGGATAAATGAAATCCGAATGGAAGGAAACAAAACCTACTCAGAGGCTCTGAGCTTCCCATCTCCACAATTTAATGCTAAATACTTTCTACTTGTACTTTTTCTTGTTATGTTGCTTTAGTGCTTGTCATTCTAGGGCACTACTGGTTTGGCTCCTGAGGTGGTTCAGCCTCCTTGGTTGATGTTATTGATTTCATATCATTTTCTGTTGTGGTGAACGGCTTTTTTTAACTGCTGCAAAACTGTCTTCATCTTTATCATGCATTTTTCTTCCTATTTAATGGTAATCCTGATCTTCTGATGCTGGACCATTTGTAATAATGACAGAGAGATTGAAAAATTAAAGCTTTCAGAGATGACATGCCGACAAGGTGTCATTGAGGTGGCCAAGATGTGAGTCATATCTTCTAAATGATGTTTGGCATATACTTTTAGATATTTATACAAGTACATGTGTGTGTATGTCTTTGCATGCTATGCTGTCTTGTGTAACAGGCCCAATTTTTACATAATGCTCAAGTGTTTCTGTTGGTGGTGTTGTTATTTCATCTTTCATTCTCCCGTCTTTTCCATGAGCAGTATCTATGGGGTGCATGATGAGGCCAAGGACAAGGCCTTTGAACTGGAAATGAGCTGGGTCTGTGATGAGTCGAACCGCCAGCATCAAAAGGTAACCAGTGCATTGAAAATGCTTGTCATTCTTAACTGATTTAGCTGTCCGCTGTTGCCTTCTAGTCGTTTTTTTGTCACGCTTGTCCACTTAATGTTTATATTTCTTAAACCTACCAGGTTCCGGACAATCTACTTGAGGAAGCCAAGGCAGCAGCTAAAGCTGCCCTTGAAGAAATGGATGCAGATTAAGCTGTTGATTTTGCTGAGATCCTTATCCAGCCTTTTCTCATCTGTTTTTGGCTTCTGGTTACATTATTCATGGTTTTTTAAACATCAAAAGATATGAAGACGACTTCGATGACATTATTGTTAGGTTGTATTAAACCTTTTGATCATTCAGTAGACTACATTTATAGTGATGCGAGACATTTGCACTTCATTTTTCTGAACTGTCATGTGAAATTAGTGATGCAAACTTGAGTTGAAAATGATGCTGCTATTCTTCTTGTATGATAATTTTAACTAGGTAGAGATCCTACCCAAAAACTTGTGTAGGATATTAATGGATTTGTTGGACGAGTCAAAATGTTGAACACAAATCTATATCTAGTCGTTCATAGATTTGCTATTATTTTATAATATTTGGATCTTAATCATGATCCGTCAAATGGTTTTACACAAAACTCCCTTAGACGTGCAGTTTGAAAGCAAAACTCGAAAGGGGTTTATACAATACCAATATGGCGTCAAAAAACAATCATGTCATTAGCAAAAAAAAAGAAAGAAGTGGAAACACTATTCTTGAAACTAATACACAACAATAGGCTAATCGCGTTCCAATAGTATGCTCTAGTCTCTTATCACACGAATAGATAAGATGAACAGCTCATTTCTTTACAAGAGTTGATGACACAAAAACACAAAGGTATAACAAAATCTATACAGCAAAAGCAGATAAACAGCAATCTTCTTTTGTTAACAAGAATCGGAAATGAATTCGATCTGATCAAGGATCACCTATTCTTGTCCGGTTCTCAAAGCAAGCTTGGCCCTCAGTTTGTGTTGGTTTTCTGTACACAGGAAGAGCTCCCATCACCAAACACAAGGCAGAAAATCCGCCCCGCCCTTCCATAACTGACCCAGAATATTACGAGGGACATTGTCTATCTTCAGAGATCAACATGACCACACAAAAGCCGCTTTGGAACGATGAAATCAAACTGAACGGGCAAAATGGGATATAACTCTCGACTAACAAAATGGCTCGATCCTATCTTGATGTTTCAACTTCCTTTCCACTACCTTCTTCGTTAATCTGTCTTTTTAACCTTCTTAACCAGATTTCATAGTCAACAGGATACGGTGTTCCACATAGACTGTCGACATAATCTGCAAATGCTTTCAGGACAGCAGATATATCCCCGAGCTTCTGCTGAATCAGCCTCCTTGACCAAGATGTTTCCCTCCATTGTAGTGCTCCTTCGACTGAATCTAGAACGGGTAAATCCCCACCGGAACAGAAGTAGAGCATATAAACTAGGCTTTCTGCATCAGAAGCAGAGCACAACTTCCCTTCTTGAAGAGCAGAAGTAGAAGAAAAATGAAGATTTAATACCGGACGATCTCTTTCTTCCAAAATGGCATGCCCCCAACCGATAAGGACAAAATAAGGCTGCCTGAGACCGGGATTCACACAGATAATATTTTCCGGCCTTATATCCCCATGCCGAATTCCAGCCGAAGCAGAAGTAGAGAGAGCAGACAAACAATCGTGGCAGCACTTGATAGCCTCGTCTGTACCGAATTGGCCGGCTCTCACCATGTCGGATACAGTCCTACCAACCAGACTGGTCACTAGGACGGGAGTCCTGCACCATGGCTGATCACAATTGCCACCTGTGCTCGTTTTCCGACACTGGCCCGGATGAACCACCCGGCCGGATGCAATCACTTCGGGAAGATACTTACTCGACAATCCTTTTTGTTTCATAGTACCAAGTACTTTAGTTTGCCTCTGAACTTGATACCATAGCTTCATATCTTCCCAAGCTGGCTCCAACTGTGATGGATGCGAACCAACGTACAGAAAGTGCATCTTTCCTGAATCTTCAACGGGAGATGCAACGTAATATAAAATCTCCCCATCATTCAGAACTTCATCTATCTGATAACCTTTCTGCCAGTTTGAATCCTCCACCATCAATACAGATCCCACTTCGAGCTTCAGTGTCTTTGCAGAATCCACTTTAACGGATTCTTCTTGTACCTCTACAATCTCGGGTGAAGCATTGCGATGTTGGAAGCGAAACAAACCGTTAGCATTCACCCTCGTATCCTCCAACTGCCTCTCAATCCTCCTGGCTAGAAGACGGGAACCATGGTCAGCAGCTAAATCTTCTATAGTGTTCTTAGGCACTCCGGCGTATTGTGTTATAGATTGAAATGTAGCATAAAGTACCTGCAAAGCCCCAATATCGCCCCAGTTAGCATTTCCAAGCTTGTTCCAGATCCTATCAACTGGCGAGATTGCGATTTTTGAATGGTTTTTAATCCATGCAGCAGCAGATTCGTACACATTATTCAGATCACAGTCCAGCTTACTCAAATCACCTTCAACTTTAACAACACCACCACAATGAGAGTCGACTAGAAGTACATAGACAGAATTTAAACTCAGAGGGATATTTGATCTGCTGATGCTTCTGGCAAGCAACACACGAAAAGCAAGGAACAAAGCTTCACAAATAGTAGAGACCGAAGGATTATAATTCTCTTCCGCTGACGCATGATTTCCAATATCGGGTCTCAGCAATGCCAACTCAATGATATCATCCCACTTCCCTTGTGGATGTCTTGGGTTCCTTAGCATTATAGCCGATGCACAAAGGCCTCCAATTTTACCTTTAGCAATGGCCTGCTCGGCTTGGTAAAATCTCAAGTTTCCTTCATATAGAGAGGAAACATAGAAAGGCATCATGTCATTTTCAGGCCCCCAGAAAGCTTCCCACATGCCATTCACACTTGCATGCAGAAAATCCTCAAGAGCAAGATAAGCTGTCGCCTCCACGTCAGTGGATGTTGAAGCATAAATGGCACTAGGCATCCGGATTAGCTGTTGGAAGGGAACACCTTCTAGAGAATAATCGAACTTTTGAAGGTCTATTAACTCAAAAGGAAGATCAAAGGCAGAGCCCGGATTATCTTCAATTATATCCTCAAGCCAATCCTCGAGATTTGCTTTCAGAATTTCACTGTCCACAAATCTACGAAGAAACTCCTTCCTATCCTGAGCCCTACGACCTGAGGAGACACTGGACTTTTTGGTTGCAGAATCTACAGATTCCTGATCTGTTGATATACCTGATAGTTATTCACATAACACGCTTGATCATTTTAGAACATGACCAATAGATCAACTTATACTCGAAATAAGTAAGACAAATAAAAATCAAGTGCAAGAAACTTATAACTTACAAGCTCTCAGCTTTATACTTCTACAAACTAAAAGATGACTATTCTATACATTATCAACTGATTTACGAGAAAATGAACTACGTTTACCGCTACCCACTCCCGTTGGGGTAGGTATTACGGAGCTAGGGGCACGTATTATGTTTTAATGTTTCAGAGGAACCAAGCGGAGCCAATAAATACATTTTTTTTCTTATTGCAGATACACTGTTCTAAAACGTTATTTCGAAAACTATATTCCAATTTCTTTCCCTCCGTTTGCAATTGCGAATAACTCCAGTACAGTCTATAATAGTATACACAAGAAAAACTATGGTAGCTTTAGAGCTCTCTTAAAGCAAATAAACTAAACTATGGAAGCACACATCAAATCCAACGGAATTTTCGCCCGTAATTTATCCAGCTCTGCACAAACAGTAACTAAAATGACAGCAACCAGAAGAAACACGCAAATAAGAATTAGATAAAATCCTGAATAAAACTATACTGGAACGCCCTAAGCACCTGAAATTGCATAAACTCAAATGACGGCACAGATCATAAATGAAATATTCAATTAATGCTGATATAGATCATCCCAATCACGAAACAGCACAAACTACTTAAATTCTCAATATACTCGGATTAAGTGATCCCCCCAAAACGGCAGAATTAAGCCACAATTCAGTAAACTGAAAAGCATCCGAAGTTGAAATGGGAAAGTGAAACAAAAACACAGAATTAGGGCTCTGACCCAAACGAATCGAAATTCCTGCTTACCTGCCATAGCAGAGACGAGAAACCGATATAAAAAAATGCAGTCAAGTTTAGTTCTAGATCGTTGACATCAGTGAGCAGCAGTCATGGACGAGTGACGAGTCCGACTCACTTTCTCTCTCTACGGAAGGAAGGTACATTTCATTCTCTCTCCAGAATATGCGCTCTCTCTAAACAATGCTCCTGAGAGTGCTAAAAGATGCCTCGGTTTTCCAGAAGCGTGTAATTTTACACTGCTTTTTTTTGTCGTAACATTCTTGACTCCTAATTGATTCTACTCAATATTCGAAAAAATAAAAGAATACAAAAGAAATTTAAAAATTTTGCATCACCAAAGGAACTTAATACTTTTAAAAAGTATTTGTTTAGAATATTATTTTGTTGACTCTTAATTTTCTATTGGAACAGTTTTATTGACTCATGTAACATGACCATTTGAAGAGATATAGTTTTTCTAATTTTTCATTAGGTTATTGGTGTATAAATACATCGGTTTTAGGTACGAACTTTAAAAATTATCACAAAATAAACAAACTTAATCACTTTAGTGATTTTACCACGATTTCAAATTCAGGCAAAATTAAATCTGACTAGGCATCTCCGAAATTTATTGTAAACAAAATGATCGATAATATAAATGATATTGTAGAGAAAGAACATAACATATCGTCATTCCATCAAAATAAATTAGATTTCTTGATTTTCAGGGTTTATCGCGTCAACCCTCATTAAAAAAAATATCTTCTCGTTAGTTTTATTTTCTAGTTCTCGTTGAGATCAAGTGTATATTATTGATTGTTTTGTCTACGATGAATTTTTGAGATGTCAAGTCATACTTAATTTAGTATGAATTTGAAATAATGAAAAAATCACTAAAATGATTAAATTTTTTATATTGTGTGACAATTTTTAAAATTCATGGGAAAAATCAAAATTGATCCAAAGTTAATGTATTTACACACAAATAACCTTTTTCCATTATAAAAAATTGTGTTACATCTTTTTTTGTAGATGTTAATATTAGGAGAGTATTTATTTATTGTTGAGAAGCATTTGTAATGTACTTTTAGGAACTTTATTTAAGAATAAGAATATTGATATAATTAATAGGAATTTTTAAGTCCAGGTAATTTTGAAACGGGTTTGATCTTCATGCATATATAATGATGATGACTTATATGTTACACTTGAAGTTTTTGACTAGGATAATAATTACTATACCTTTTGAACTCACACTATAGTACTTATATATATATATATATATATATATATATATATATATATATATATATATATATATATATATATATATATATATATATGGTTATGGTGAAAACCCTTAATGTACGAAAATAAGAATAGTAACACATCTTTCATATTTATGTAACACATCGTAATTACTATATCGCATATGTTAGTTTAGCACATATTTCATCCATTCGTAGCACATATGTTAAATATATTAGTTTAGCACATCTTTCGTTAAACAGAAGACAAGAAGAGTTATAATATTGCACAATAATCCGTGTACCACACAAAACACAAAATCAGAAGACAGAAAATTAAATCTCAACCATTGATATAGCAAATCAAAGGCTCGATTCATTCCTATTTTCTACCTAAATTATCAATTCCTACCTGATCCATCTCTATATATATATATATATATATATATATATATATATAAGACAAGAGTTAGGTAATCAGGAAGGAGAGGCTAGAAAGGCGAGGCAAGAGGCTCTCTATCTATAGGAAGATTGTGTCCAAGATCTAGTAATCTAAGCCTTATTTCTTCTGGTCAGCTCGTATTAGCATGTGCTTTATTACAAGTAGTCATTCCCCCATTCCTTTAGTCCTTTCAAGGGTACTTGAATCAACATTTAACTATTCTATATTATGTCTTTCTTTCTGAAGGGTTTGCGGTTCATTACACCAAAGGCTTTCAGTGAACTATTGAAGCTATTAAGAGAGTACCAAATCTTGAAGGTGATGAAGCAGATAGAGAAAATAAGGTGGACATAGAGCTAACGAGTTCAGTCGAACAACATAACGAGTATAAGGTTACAAAAGCCTTCTCCAACTTTGATAAGCATATCATTGCAAGCAAATAGAGCAGAGAGCTTACCCTTTTCTTTCTATTAGAGACGTGAGCTTGTTGTAGTCGGTCCTAATAAAGGGAGAACCTTGCTGCTTACTTGCTATATCCACATGTCCTTACACGGCTTGGCTCTTTCTTCGAGCCCCTTCCCTTAGTCTCGTTCCTACCATCCAAAACTTGCCTTTGAACTTTAGCAAATAAATAGTTGTCTATTGGATAGAACAGAGAGAGCTCGTTGGGGGAGCTCTTTGCTAATCGAGGGTTGAACTTTTGATTTAGCTATTTCACTTCTCTACTTCGGTTCGAAACTAGCTAGGCATCTTCCTCAGTCTTGTTAACCCTTCAACTTTCACTCACCGTCTCATTACCACACTAGCTTGAATAGCCAGGCATTTACCTTGGAATGACGGACTGAACACCAAACTTTCATACTGGAATTGTTCTCTGGCGAATGCCTTTGTAGCCGCCTACGATAACTATTTTTCATAACCCGAGGTATCCTCTTGCCAAGAACATAGATTCCAGCAGGGCCTTCTGAAACCTCGGATCCATTATGTCGAAGAAAGTTGTAGGCAAGAAGTAGAGGTACCAGTTTGCAAACGAATGAGCCAGTTCTTCTCTTTACCACGATTAGTGTGCTTAGGAGGTTTACACGCACCGATATTGGGGGTACTGGACTGGTGGTACTAGTGGTTGTCCCGGCTACCACCCTATAATCTTATGGAGGGAAAAGCCAAAATGTATTTGTCTTGTTCACCGCCTTGACCAATTCCCTTCTCTCAACGGTATCGTCCCATACAGAAAGAAAGAACGTAGAGCCCCGACCCGACATGTAGGTCCGCTAACGTAAAGCGAGGAGTTGAGCTTGAACTAGTGAATCGAAGTCACTTTCGAAACCATACTTCCTACAACTAAGATGGAGTTATGTTCTAACTGATTGGAATAACTAAACTATAACTCTCCTTGTGCGAGTGAGTGACCTACTAGTTGTAAGTCACGAGTGTCATAGAGTGTTTTTTACTGAGCTCTGAGCGGATGTAACTACCCGCTCCTACCATTCCTGAGTCATCAAGGGAATGAAAGTAAGGAACGCCCGTTTGTATGTAGGAGTCTTGAGTTAACACCCCTACAATTCTTTATATATATATATATATATATATATATATATATATATATAGGAAACTACTTTGATCAAGATTTTAAGTGACGTAATTTTTAATTTTGTAAAATTAAACGATATATGATCGATCTACGTTTCAAGTAGATGATTGTGGTATAATCACATTCTCAAATTCGATTTTCGGTGAGTGAGAAATATCAAATCAAAGTTGGTCACTTAAATATAAAGTTATTTAATTATGGGGATAAGCATATATTATTATATGATAATCTCACATTGATTAAAGTACCTTCATTAACTGTCTATATAAATGGTTCATTGAACACTTAGTAAAATTATATGCACATGTGATGGGCTGGAAAGCCCACCCGTGCACACGCGCACGTCGCTGTCATCACCCGTCCACGTCCTCGCCTGCCATCGGCTCCGGCTCCATAGTCTGTGGTCCGATTCCGTAGACTTGGATCTTGGCAATTGGTATTTGGGTATTCTTTGGGCCTGTTCGTAGGACTAGTTTGGGGCCCAATGCCCTTACCTTTTGGATCCCTATTTGATCGAGCCTAAAATTGAAGTTGGTTCGAGGCCCAACTCGTGTGGCCCAATCCGTTGGACTTGCTGTGCATTTGAAGAGATGTCCAGATTTTTCATAATTGTCTGTAACTTTCTAATATGATGCTCTGCGGGAAACGTGAGTGTAACTTTCACATTGTCTCTAGAAACCGTCGCATAACTCCCTATGTACCCAATGGGAGACATAACTTCGTAACACCCGATATCAATACGGGTGTTCACTCCAGCAGACTCATCATGAGGGGACGACGCCTATAAATAGGACATGTCTCCCCTGCATTAGCCATCTACTGCAAATCTGCATTCCAGCATTCTAAAGCACTCTCTGCATACATAGCTCGTGTTCAAGCTCTATCCTTACCTCGTTCCAATTCGTCAGAGCTCGTTGGTCTGTGGTGCTACCACATTCGAGACACTACCATTTTATCTTTGGGGATAATACGTCAGAACCGACAGTACTACCAGGATGTATATTGTCTTGCGAAAAGTGGCATCTTCGACTCGGTATTACAATATAGTTTCAGTTTCATTATGTATTTCAATTGTTTTAAGTTCCTTGTTAGTTTGATCGTTCTTCTACATTTCTTTTATATTATAATACGACCGACAAGTTGTACTGTTTTGTACGCTTTAATTCCAACAATCGCAAGACGAGATAGAACTTGCCACCAATGAGATTGAACTGTTTAATTTGACTTAAAACTTCCGAAACTAAAAACCTTTGATTGGAGATGTCGAATGTTCCTACCACTAATTCCGCCTAGCAGCTGCTGTTTTCTCTAACGCCGTCATCGATGTTGCTGCTACTGTCCCATTTGGCACTATGGCTTTGGTCATTGCTGGTTCGATGCCTTCGGGGTTGATGGATCCCACTGGGTATATACTGGTGTATTGGGGGGATACAACAGTTAGACAAATTTAAAACTTTTTCTGAAGACAAAACTGACTGGTTACTGATAGCAACAGGTTGGGTAACTAGCTGTCCAGTACTAGTGTCTGTACTGTTGGTCAGTTCAGATAGTAAGTGTCTTGTACTGAGTGATATCTGTTAACAAACCCACTGACTGCTAAGACAACAAGTCAGTTGGACTGATAACTGATGTACGTACAGAATGTGGTGGTTACTGGATTTGCCTTGTAGAAAACTAAGACTCAGGTTTAAACACTTTGTTGAATATTGATTAGTCAGTCTTCAGTTTTATATCTCTTCACTATCGAACTACTACTGATAGAGGATTTCAAACAATATTGTGATGCTGTGTGATACTGATGACAGTTCGATAACATGCAATATTAAAGCAGAGTTGAAAGTAAATTACACGTTGAGTTTTACGTGGTTCGAAGAGATCAACTCCTACGTCAAAAGTGCCCCAAGCAACACAAAAGGATCGTTCGTTGCAAAACTAACAAAGAACACATGACCTATTCATGAAGAAAACTACCTAAGAACACACAATCTAGGATGTTCGAAACCTTATTTTGATTAAAGAGCAAGAGAATATCAAGCCTTGCTGTTACCTAGCCTAGCTAAGGGTCCTCGAACGCTGCAGCCAGCTCCTCAAAAGGCACTTTTAGCCAATCCTTCTCTCCAACAAAATGAATTGATCTAACCTTGATGAGGTCGTTGGATCCCTAAATTTCGACCCGGATATGGATACAAACAGACTTATAGGTGGATGCTCTTTCAATATCTTTCCTTGCATCAGTACACACATTGCCTAAAATCACAAGATGAAGCCCCCTGTGGAAACAATCAACGAGCCTTGAGATTTTGTCGATGATTTCAAGGTAAAAGATCACAAAAAAATTGAGTTTTTCACCTGAGAGAAGCCTAAAAGGCCATGAAATGGACCATTTATTGTTATGTGGTTGCACAAGTAGTCTATACATGCATTCTTGCCGTAATCCTTCAAATAAATTTTTCTTGGATGAGATCACTTATGTTATCTTGGCTATGAAATACGATAAGTAGGTGTCCTATCTTACTGCATGTATACACGAAATTTATATAAATAGTTTTATGCTAGTAGTAAAATATTAGAGGTTGAATATGAAAGAGTTACACCCGGCGCACCTATTAGATTGGTCGTTTTTACTCTTTTATTTAAATTGTAAATTTAATCTTATTGGAAATTATATTAATAAAGGCATTTATTTATCTAAAGTATTTGTTATTTAATAAATTATGTACTTTAGATAAAGTCCTTAGACCATGAAAAGTTATAAGATATGATCACGCATATGATGATGATTATGAAATATATCTTTGAAGCTTTGGTCTTAAATTAGTTCCGAGTGAAATAACTATTCAAGATAGGACATTGAATTGTTGATGTAACTCGCACATATGATACATGCTCATAAGATGAGAATATTGTGTTTCATCAATATTAACGTAGTTGACGTAAGTGTATACATGTGGGTGCTTGTTAGAGAACAAGTACATTGAACTGACCCACTAGAAATTCTTATATGGAATTTATCGAAATAAGAATTACTAAATTATGATAGTACATGATTAGTCCTTTGACTTGAGACACCATAGTAATCTTGTATGAGTTCTATTTCATTTTGATAAATTCTCTGATTGCAAGACAATCATCAAAGAGTTTATATTGGATGTAATATGAATGAATATGGAGATTGATGTGTGGTCAACAAAGAATCTATTACTTGTTTGAGACAAGAGAATTTCATACAGTTTTCATTATTCATAACTCGAAGACCTTGACCAAGGCATGATGAATATTGATTCATAAGGAGTTATTGAGTTTAATGAAAATATAACTATTGGGATTATTTATGAGTTTTCGATTTAATTCCATATATACTCAATATCCAATTGGGAAATTAGATAATAGAAGGACCGTACGTGTATGCTGATTCATAATCAAAATAGGTTTACTCGCTATTTCACCTAGTGCTAGGTGACCATGCTACTTGCTAGATGTTCTCATGGTTTATAGGTTCTTGAAATTAAAGAGTTAATTTATTGAATAAATTAATTGAATAAATGTTATTCGATTAAGTTGTATTTTGTTACAAGCCTATTACTAGTGCTAGTTGTGAACCTAAGAGGGTCACACACTAAAACATAGAATGAACCGATTGAATTGATTCAATAGTTGAATCTAATTCTATATTAAATTAATTAGATTAATTTAATAAGATATAAAATTAATTTGATTAATTTTAAATCTAATGAAATCATTTATATATATATATATATGGATATGGATATGGATATGTATATATATAAATATATATATACGCATGGAAGTTGAAGAGCTTATGGTTTTTGCTAATTAAGAAAAATCAATTCTTTAATTATAAGAATTAAAGAATTTTTATGGATGTTAATTGATTAACATAAAAGTTAGTAACCGTGAGACTTTTCAAAATGCACGGTTATGACTTTTCAATTAGCACAATCATGCCTTTTCAATTTAGCATGTGATGCTGTATGCGTGAAGGTATATATGAAGAAAAGAAGAAGTTTAGTTGGCTTTTGCTTAACTTTTCTTCGGCTATTCAAAGATTTCAAGAGAGAATTTTGAGTGTTTAACTACACATTTGTTCTATTTTGTGTGGACTTGATAGAGGGGAAACATTTGGATCCCTGCGAGTTTGGAGAACGAGCAATTGATTGCTCCAAAACCCGACATCAAACGGAGTGCGAAAAGGTATGCTATGATTCGATCAATATGCATTATGCTTATACATCATGTTAACGTGAAGTCGATAAACATTGTTGGAATGGAATAATTGTTATTTCATTTATTAACTCGAAAAATTTAATTTCCGCTGCATTTTTCGACCCGACACCAACAGTGGTATCAGAGCCAGGTTTCACGTTAACATGATGTTTTTCGTTCTTTGTTGGCATGGATTAATTGTTAATTATGCTAGAATTTATTTTGTTATTGATAGCATGAACGAAAACTGAAAATCGCATGAGTGTTTATGAATATTGTCTTGCCGCATTTCATCAAACACTTGGTGAGCGTCAAGTAAATGGACGTGTTGTGGTAGGAGACAGCCATGGCTGACTGAGGTGTGTGACGCCGAGGCCACCATGGGTGTTTAGGACTGCCTCAATGTGTTCCATTCACTCAAGTCGCCACGTGGGATTGATATTTATCTCAAGTTTTGTCTAAATGAGTGTTAGGCAAATGTGATATCGTTTTTATGACGAATGTCGTCATATAAATCGATATCTTCAGTTTTAAATTTGATTTTGGCATTTTAGAATTAATTGTTAATTCTAAATGTGTGATAAAAATTGTTTTTATCCAAAATTAAATTTTATGCTTTTAATAATGAAATAAATTATTAATTCCACTTGGTAAATTTATTATGTTTTTATTCATGTGATGAATGTTAGCATGATTTATTTAGGGATGATCATGGGCCAATACCGATGTGATGGTTTATTTTTTATATGCTTTGAGTTTTTAAAATGGGGACTGCGAGCCTCTTATTCCATTCAATGTAATCGTTTCATTTATGCAATGAGTGTAGAATAGAAAGTGAGGTTTTCTATTTTCATTGTAATTTTTTTTTTGGAGGACGTTCGTCGCGAAGAAAATAAGAGGCGCTTAAAGACCCATATATGTATGGGGTTACATATAATGTAATAGATATATCTTTCATTTTAAAATCCTTAGATTGACCCTGACCCGTTTTTGGCTCAAAACGGGTCGCATAGGAACGGCCATGATCATCCCATCGCTTTATGTATAGGATGCATGTTAGTATTTATTTAATGCTTATTTGCGCAAATCATGTGATGATGTTTGCATTAATTAAATTCACCTAGATAATAGTTTTCGATGAGGTCTTGAAAATAAAACCCTAAGTTTTGAAACTTTTATAAAGAATTTTAAAATTCGATTTCAAGTTAAATTGGACAAGTTGAATTGGATTCATCGCTCCAAGTCTACCATCAAAAGTAAAGACATGAGATGCTACCACACTATATCACTTATCACGAGTCGTGGAGTGATTTAGTGATGGAAAAGCGTGATCTTCACTAAGTATAGAGATACTCATGGAATAGATTTATCAATGTATTGTCCATGAGTCGTGGAATATATTGGTGCTCTATTTACATGAATGTTTGATGGGTATAACTTGACACTTAGTACTATATGAGCTCATAAAATTGAGGTATATAGGAAGAGTGAGATAAAATAAAATTAAGGGTTATATAGAGATATAATCGTCAAAGAGTTGACTACCGATAAAAATATTTCATGTCTTCATAATATTGAGTTATGGAATATTTTTATTGGACCTTAATTCCTACTAGGAAATTCGATTTCCCGAATTCCATTTGGGGTTATGGAATTTGAATAAATAGTGGGAGACAATTAATTATTAAAGACCTTATATTAATTGAATATATTTTCATAGTCTGCTAATTTTCTGCATCTTATTTGTAGATTGTCTGCAAAATGTCAAAAAATCCATTATCATCAATTCTTGACCAAAACAAACTTACTGGTACAAACTATGTTGATTGGGTTCAAATTTAAGAATTGTTCTAAATTCAAAAGAGGGCTTATGTCTGGATGCCCCAATGCCCGAAAAACCGCCGATGACGCCGCAAATGATGTACTTACAGTACCAAAGTCATGTTGATGACGATTTGCGAGGTTCGTTGCTATATGCTAGCATCGATGTCAAATGAACTTCAAAGACAAAATGAAGGTGTGGCTTCGCTTATGAGATCCTTATCCGCTTACAAAGGTTGACGGAGAAAGTATTAGACAACAAAGATATACGATATCTAAGGAGCTTTTCCAAGATCGTATGATCGAGGGCTCTTCACCCAAACTCATGGGTCAAGATGATAGCTCTTATGGAAAGGTTGGGATCTCGGGAGTCGAGATTGAACCCGAATTGCAACCGACCTCATGTTGCAATCTTTGCCACCATCATTTGACACTTTTGTCGTCAACTTCACTATGCATAGCATGACAACTAGTCTTCCCGAACTTGTCAATATGCTAGTGACGGCTGAGTCCACTATGAAAAAGGACAAGCCTGTTTTTCTTGTTGGTTCCTCCTCCTCGTCGAAAGCTCCAAAGGCTAAGACTAACAAGTGGAAGGGGAAAGAAAAGATGAAGGGTTCATCTAAACCCAACAAGTTGAAGGCACAGGGTGGAGTAGGGAAGAAAAAGAAGAATGCTCAATCCAATGAAACTTGCCATTTTTGCAACAAACCGAGACATTGGAAGAGGAATTGCAAGGCATATCTTGCAAGCCTGTAGGGTTCAGGTATTTACTATGTTGAAGTTAACTTATCTGTTAATGATGCTTCGTGGGTATTGGATACCGGTTGTTCCTCACATCTTTGTAATGAATTACAGGTGATGGTGGGAACTAAGAAGTTGAGCAAAGGAGAGACAGTTCTACGTATGGGCAATGGAGCAAGAGTTGTCTTGAATGTAGGAACTGCTTACCTAGCTCTTGATAGTGGTTTTAAATTTGTTTTGAACAATTGTTTTACGCACCTAGTTTGATTAAGAACATCATCTCTATTCCGTTTTGGATAGAGAAAATTATGAATTTTCAATAAAGGGTGGAATATGTTCCATCTTGAAAGATGCTTCTTTAATTTATTCTAGTGTATTGGTTAATGGTCTTTATACTATTATACCACAAAACCCTATTTTGCATATTCAACAAAGTAAAGAAAATTAGATAATCATAGTTCCATAGAGCTTTGGCACTCCAGACTAGGTCATATTTCTGAGAAAAGAATGAATCAATTGTCTCAATTGCTTGGTCTTTCGAACGAGCAAAAGTTGGCAACTTGTGAATCTTGTCTCAAAGGAAAGATGACCAAATCATCATTTGTGGGACAAGTGGAGCGAGCTCAACATCTATTGTATTTGATCCATACAGATGTTTGCGGACCACTAAGTGTTAGTGCTCGTGGGAACTACCACTATTTCGTAACCTTTACTGATGATTACTCTAGGTATGGTTATGTGTACCTTTTAAGGCACAAATCTGAAGTATTTGAAAAGTTCAAAGAATTTAGACAAGAAGTGGAGAAACAAACTGGCTCGATTATTAAAGTTATTCGATCTGATCGAGGAGGTGAATACTTGAGTGGTTCATTTCTTGATTATCTAAAAGAGAATGGGATTCTCTCACAGTGGACGCCTCCTGGCACTCCTCAACTCAATGGAGTTTCAGAGCGCAGGAATCTTACCTTGTTAGACATGGTGCGATCTATGATGGGCTTCACTTCATTACCTCTTTCGTTTTGGGGATATGCTTTAGAAATTACAACACATTTGTTAAATAGAGTGCCATCTAAAGCTGTACCTAAAACACCATATGAATTATGGTTTGGCAAAACACCTTCTTACAAATATCTAAGGATATGGGGTATCGCTTATGTGAAGCGATTAATGGGAGATAAGTTGGATATGAGATCCATCTTATGTAATTTTGTGGGATATCCAAAAGAGTCTATCGATATTATTTCTATGATCCTCGTAACAAAAGGTGTTTGTTTCGAGGAATGCTACTTTTCTTGAGGAAGAGTTTATGTCAATGTAAGTAACAAGATTGTAGAACTCGACGAAACTCAAGAACCACAAAGTGTCCCGCTTGTGGTGAAAATACTCAATCAACAAAAGGTGAAACTTTATGCACAAACCCGTCAAAAGTCCACCGTAGTTTCTAAGCCACCTGATAGGTTGAACTTATTGATGGAAAACAATACGGAAAAACCTCATATGGATAATGATCCAAGAACTTATTCTGAGGCAATTTATGACATTGACCGAGATAAGTGGCTAGAAGCTATGCAATCCGAAATGGATTCTATGTACTTTAACAAAGTATGGATCTTAGTGGATCTACCAATTGGAATTGTTCCTATTGGATGCAAGTGGATTTTCAAGCTAAAGCTTGGAGTAGATGGAAATGTGGTTACATATAAAGCACGCTGGTTGCGAAAGGTTATACTCAAAGGAAGGAATTGACTATGAGGAAACTTTCTCACCGCCATGCGATGCTTAAGTCCATTCGAACTCGCTTGCCATAGCTGCATATTATGACTATGAGATATTGCAAATGGATGTAAGATCGCATTCCTTAATGGAAACATTAAGGAGGATATTTATATGGTGCGACTCAAGGCTTTGTATCTAAGGGAATGAACAAAAGGTTTGTAAACCCAAAGATCAATATATGGACTTAAACAACCTTCAAGGAGTTGGAACATCCGATTCGATGAAACAATCAAAGAGTTTGGTTTTCAAAAGAATCCGTAAGAGCCATGTGTGTATAAGAAAGTTAGTGGGGCCTTGAGAGTGTTTGTTGTGCTTTATGTTGATGACATCCTAATCATTGGGAATGATGTTGGAATGATGCAATCAACAAGAGTTTGGTTGTCAAAATAATTCTCCATGAAGGACTTGGGAGATGAATCCTTCATCCTTGGAATTAAAATCTATAGAGATAGATCAAGAAGGATGATTGAATTATCTCAGTCCATGTACATCGACAAAGTGTTAAAAGGTTTAGCATGGAAGAATCCAAGCGTGGGTTCTTGCCAATGACTCATGGTATTTCTCTCTAAATCTATGTCTCCTCAAACACCGAAGGAGAGAGAAAATGACTGGTACCTTATGCTTCCGCGATAGGAAGTATAATGTACGCCATGTTATGTACACGACGATGTCGCACATGCCCGAGTGTCGCGGCGGATATCGTCTAATCCAGCGAAGAGCATTGGAAGGTCGAAATCAATTCTTAAGTACTTGAGAAGAACTAAGGATTTATTTTGATCTACGAAAATGGAGAACTAAAACTAGAGGTTTCACCGACTCTAGTTTTCGATGTGATAAAGATGACTCCAAATCTATGTCGATTTATATTCACTTTGAATGGTGGAGCAATTTGTTGGAAAAGTTCCAAGCAAAAACAATTCTTGATTCAACCCAAGTCGAATATATTGTCGCATCCATCGATCGCAAAAGAAGTCGTTTGGATAAGGAATTTCATTCAAGAGTTGGGCGTAATTCCATCACCGTTGATCCAAGACCTATATACCGTGATAACAATGGAGCTATCATGAAGCTAAAGAACCAAGATCTCATCAAAGATCCAAACACATTATGAGAAGATATCACTTGATTCGAGAAATCATTGGTAGAGGCGAAGTCGTGGTGGAGCGAGTTGCTTCAACAGAAAATATAGCAGATCCGCTAACTAAACCCTTGTCACAAAAAGTATTCGAGGACATCTTGATAAGATGGGTCTAAGATACACGGTGATTGGTGCTAGGCGAGTGGGAGATTGAAAGAGTTACACCCGGCGCACCAATTAGATTGGTCGTTTTTACTCTTTTATTTAAATTGTAAATTTAATCTTATTGGAAATTATATTAATAAAGGCATTTATTTATCTAAAGTATTTGTTATTTAATAAATTATATACTTTAGATAAAGTCCTTAGACCATGAAAAGTTATAAGATATGATCACGCATATGATGGTGATTATGAAATATATCTTTGAAGCTTTGGTCTTAAATTAGTTCCGAGTGAAATAACTATTCAAGATAGGACATTGAATTGTTGATGTAACTCGCACATATGATACATGCTCATAAGATGAGAATATTGTGTTTCATCAATATTAACGTAGTTGACGTAAGTGTATATATGCGGGTGCTTGTTAGAGAACAAGTACACTGACTGACCCACTAGAAATTCTTATATGGAATTTATCGAAATAAGAATTACTAAATTATGATAGTACATGATTAGTCCTTTGACTTGAGACACCATAGTAATCTTGTATGAGTTCTATTTCATTTTGATATATTCTCTGATTGCAAGACAATCATCAAAGAGTTTATATTGGATGTAATATGAATGAATATGGAGATTGATGTGTGGTCAACAAAGAATCTATTACTTGTTTGAGACAAGAGAATTTCATACAATTTTCATTATTCATAACTCGAAGACCTTGACCAAGGCATGATGAATATTGATTCATAAGGAGTTATTGAGTTTAATGAAAATATAACTATTGGGATTATTTATGAGTTTTCGATTTAATTCCATACTCAATATCCAATTGAGAAATTAGATAATAGAAGGACCGTACGTGTATGCTGATTCATAATCAAAATAGGTTTACTCGCTATTTCACCTAGTGCTAGGTGACCATGCTACTTGCTAGATGTTCCCATGGTTTATAGGTTCTTGAAATTAAAGAGTTAATTTCAAATGAATTAATTTATTGAATAAATTAATTGAATAAATGTTATTCGATTAAGTTGTATTTTGTTACAAGCCTATTACTAGTGCTAGTTGTGAACCCAAGAGGTCACACACTAAAAATAGAATGAACCGATTGAATTGATTCAATAGTTGAATCTAATTCTATATTAAATTAATTAGATTAATTTAATAAGATATAAAATTAATTTGATTAATTTTAAATCTAATGAAATCATTTATATATATATATATATATATATGGATATGGATATGGATATGGATATATATATATATATATATATATATACGCATGGAAGTTGAAGAGCTTATGGTTTTGCTAATTAAGAAAAATCAATTCTTTAATTATAAGAATTAAAGAATTTTTATGGATGTTAATTGATTAACATAAAGTTAGTAAGTGAGACTTTTCAAAATGCACGGTTATGACTTTTCAATTAGCACAATCATGCCTTTTCAATTTAGCATGTGATGTCAGATGCGTGAAGGTATATATGAAGAAAAGAAGAAGTTTAGTTGGCTTTTGCTTAACTTTTCTTCGGCTATTCAAAATTTCAAGAGAGAATTTTGAGTGTTTAGTTTGGCTAGCGAAAAACTGCACACTTGGTTTGTTCTATTTTGTGTGGACTTGATAGAGGGGAAACATTTGGATCACTACGAGTTTGGAGAACGAGCAATTGATTGCTCCAAAACCCGACATCAAACGGAGTGCGAAAATGTATGCTATGATTCGATCAATATGCATTATGCTTATACATCATGTTAACGTGAAGTCGATAAACATTGTTGGTTGGAATGGAATAATTGTTATTTCATTTATTAACTCGAAAAATTTAATTTTCGTTGCGTTTTTCGACCCGACACCAACAGAATATAATATAGAAAGCTTCTCGGGATTTTGTTTAATAGAATGATATACATATTACATATTTCTCCTTGTGATGAGAAAAATCGGTAGCTGCTATTCTGAAGAATGTGTTTATGATAAACTTTATTTTAGTTTAAATAATATGCAAATCACGTAAATACGTAAGTTGCACTAGGAAACTATGCGCAATACTTTTGAGTCTACGTAAGATATATGTATAAGGTATGGATCAAACGAAAACCACAAGTATTTTGAAAAACTAGAACTAATCTTATGCGTAGATCTAGGTGCATCCGGCTGTTTAGATTTAATATTATTTTAAGATACTTTTTTTTTTACAAATTTTATTAATCATTATTAATGTATTTTTGCTATTTAGTGTAATCAATTTACGGTAGCTGATTAGTTGCAAAGATTTATTATCTCCATCTAATTCAAATTTTATGGTCTGTAAGAAAGCATATTACAGATTTTTGTTTATGAAAATGTTCAGCTTGCATAGTAGGTTCTTTAATTAGGAGAAATTCATAGTAAATTTTCGTTTTTCATTTAGTTCGGCTTGTGAGTTTATTATAGAATCTTATGCGCAATTGAAATGTTTGTTGTGCCGAGGCCGACCTGCATATTTTGAAAATATTTTTACGTAATTAACATATTGATTCATGCACACAACGATCACTACCATATCTATATTGTATTGTATCTCATAATATAATAAATATTATTTTATGATCGTTGTGCATTGTTCATGAATATGCTAACAGGATATTGTTCATCAACATAATAGATGATTTATATGTGAGTCTTTCTTGTGTTCTATACACAATTACTATCTAGTTAGACATATTAGTTGAATCACAGAAATAACTATAGTTGTATATCATTATTATTATTTTACTCACAAATTGTGGGATTTGTGGTGAGAAATTCTTATTTGCGATATTTATTTTAAGGTAAAAAATTATTTTTACACTAATTGTTATTCAAGGTAATTTTATAAATTTGATACTTGTTTACATTATTATTATTCAAATAAAGATTCTCAATTCTGTATGTTTGATTCTTATTTACTCTTTTTTTTATTTTGCAGTATTATTTACAATCATATGCACAACCATCACTATCTTATGCACAATTACTATTTTCAGAAGAAAAAAATCAAATTACAGAGAAATAATATGAATTGCACAGAGGCGAAAAATCAGGCTGAGCGAATCTTTATATTGACCTTAACTCCCCTAACACGTTTAAAACAATAAAAATAGTATAAAAATAATCAAACTTGTTTTAAAGCATGAATTAAATATGATCCATTATATTAGATGAAATCAAGGATGATGATAAGTTCTTCATTCTTATTTTAGGGAAGTTCTCCTACTACCAAGTACCAACCCTATATATATATATATATATATATATATATATATATATATATATATATATATATATATATATATATATATATAGTGCTATTTTCTGAAAATTTATTTCCACAATGAAAATTGGCTTATTGTAAAGACTGCAATTTAGCATTTATGACTAAAGAATCAAGAAAACAAAATCATGGGCCTATGGTTTCCGTTGGGACTATTAAAAATGGTGTAGCTGAAATGGGCTTTTAAATGTGTAGGTGGAGGTCCATAATGTTCGTGAATAGATTGGAAACTAATATGGATTTCAAGATCATGTCAATAAATTATTATTTTTTCTCATCAAGATATAAAATATACAACACGCATTATATTATATCTAATTAGAGTTTATAATCAATTTTTAATTAATATGTGATAACTTGATTATTCCATAAATAGAGCATATTATTTTAAAACTTTTATTATTTTAGTAATAAATGTTAGTTATGGTCAATTATATTAAACATAATTACTAATCGGACACAAACCGGACACAAACCGCTAGTTATATGTACAAGACATTCCCATGCATTACCTGCTTCACCACTAAAATTTTGTAGTATTCCATTTGAAGGTGGTCTCCTGTACATCCGTCCGTACATACGTACTTTGATATTTTTTTTCAGTGTAAATGATATTTTTCTTTATTATAAATGATACTTTCTAAATTATAGAGTAAAAAACAAATGATATTTTTTAAAACAATAAATGATATTTTTATCCCTATATATGGTACGTACGGACTTAAAAGAGTTTTTGTGTTCCATTTGACTTTTGAGGCAACAATATTCAATAAAACTCGTCAACATGCACTTTGAATAATAATTACAACACATAAATTAGTCGCACGCCAAATCCCATACCCTACCTAATTCCAAAAACATCCATACTTTAATAAATTTCAAGAAACCGAAAAATGTATAAATACGGGTTTCTCTCTTCCCATATCCACACAACGACTAATTACTATTCAAAATCTCGAAAGATGGCCAGCAACCACGCCTCCGCCCTTTTCCTCACCGCCCTCTTCCTCTCCGCCGCCGCTGGCCCAGCCCAAGGCGCCGGCATCTTCTTGAACGGCCTCACAGTCAGCGGCCAACTTTGCTGCACATCCACCGGAAATTGCCAGGGCCAGGGCGTCGGCGGCGCCCCAATTCTATTGAACTGCACCAATATTTTCGGCGGCACCACCACCGCCGGTCGCACCACCACCACCACCACCGGAGAATTCAACATTACTGTTCCACTTCTAGGGCTCATTCTTGGCAACATTATTCCGTGCACCGTCGGCGCCAGCTTCCGCTTGAAGCCGCCGTCTGCCACGTCCTTGCCACCGCCACCGGCGTCCTCTCTTCCGCCGTTCAGTCCGTCGGCGCGGTGGTTACGAGCGTGTTGGGCTTGGTTCAGAACGCCACCATAACCGGGTTTAACCATCTGAGAGTGTAATTGCATGCATGAATATTGCTTTTGTGTTTAAAGCTATTTATATGTTAGGGTTGAATTTGGAATAACAGAAATACATAATATCTTTACCTCATTTACAGTTTGACTTGGTATAGATATTATTATATACGATTTCTTGTTTTTGCACTATATATTTTTTTTTGTCAATTAATACATAAATTTTAAAGGCTGCGTCACGGTGGACTCGAAACCGAAACCTTTGGTCTCGGGCATTAACCACTCTACCACTAAGCCAACACACACACACTATATTTTTATTTTCTATTTCTACATGCTGGTCATGCGTTGTGTATAATTATAACAATGTGTAATATGTAGGGAAAACTATGTTTAGCCCTCTCCCGAGGATCTATCTTGGATGTTTAATTCACCATACATTGATTATATTCCTAGCATGCGCCTATATAATTAATTGCAACACGTAGGGTTTCTCGTGTTTACCTTTGAATCTGCCGAGGTGGATCGGGATGAACGGATCGAGACTCGTGCTTTGACCTTCCGGATCAGATCCGGTTGCCCAATCTCCAACGCCGAGGGGACGATCTATGGAGAATGCTACGTAAAATCACCCTAATCCTCTAGTAATTTTCAAAATATCTCACCAAGGAACTATGGTGATTCTCGAAAATTATGCTTGGATAAATGTGAGGATTAATTTTGATCTTATCTCTTACCTTATATTTATAATGCATTACCATAATCCCATTAGGAAAGGATCCATGCATATCCCATAAATATAATAATATCATTATGGATAAAGAGAATCAAATCATATCGTAGAGAGGTAGGAGGGGCGCCGATTTTCACTGTGCTACGGGCCTGGATGGGCCAGCCTAGGGATCAAATGCAAGGAATAAAGATGAGTCTCAAATAAATTAATTATCTTATGTTCACCGTAACATAAATTAATTTATAAACATTCATTCATGTCACTAGAGAATAAATCTTGACTTACCCTTTATTACCGAAGGTGAGTCGGCTTGCACTTAGACATTACGAATCCTCGTATTTAAGATATCGACGTCCATTAATTATTTGAGCATTCGACCGCTTAAAATAATTAATATATTTAATTCCTTAAGTAGTACCACTCAACCTTATTATTGTACTTGAGCTAACTCAACCCGCGGGGTTTAGTACAATAAACCTTTGAGCTCCTTAAGGGACGCCATCATCCTAAACGGATACGGTGACTGATCTGAGATAACTAGCATGACATACAAGCACCGCCACCACCCAAGACGGGAGAATATGGGTTAGAACATATAACCTCACCCATAACAAGTCAAAGTGATGGTCAAGAACTCATACTCACCTAATACCTTATCGAGGTTTAGATCATCGTAAGTCACCGAGATCTTGGTTCTTCACGACGGTCGATAGAAGAACTCATCTCACCGTGATCCATCAATACGCCCGAGACGCACAAAGATAGACAAGCAACCAAGTCAAGTCACTTCTCATCTATACCATGACTATACCGATAACTCGTCCTCAAGTTGTCTCACTTTGATTCTTTTATATCTCATTAAGTTCGACCAATCATACGGACTTCGTGATCTTCTACACATCGTATGATCTAACTTATATATGAGATAAGAGGACACGATATATGCAATCAAGTAATCAATTCAGATAGAGATTGTAATAGTGGTAACAGAAACATTGTATACAAGCTCAACCAAACCGCTTTCAAGATACAAACCAACAATCTCCCACTTATACTAAAGCAAACTTTTAGTATACAATGTGTCTCTACTAGTTATTACAAACAAAACCATCACTTTGCTTCTCCCACTTATACAAAAGTTTCCTTTCTAAATGGGTGCCATCAAGCGCAATCCAAGTCCTCGAACGCACTTCGAGACTTTTTGCGGCAGCTCTTTGTGAATGGATCCGCTAGTTATCCGTCAGATCAATCTTTTCAATCAAGACGCCCCTCGCCTCACGATTTCTCGTATGACATGGTACTTTCTCTATGTGTTTAGTCGCCTTGTGGGTCCGTGGTTCCTTCGAGTTTCACATCGCACCGAAAGTTATCACAAGAAACTATGATACTCTTGGGCAAACCAGTACCACACCTAGATCCACGAGGTAGTTCTTGAACCATACAACCTCCAAGCGGCTACATATTCGCTTCCATGGTAGAGTCCGCAATGCATCGCCGCTTTGCACTCCGCCAGATACGGTTCCACCTCCCAAGGTAAACACATAGCCCGAGGTAGACTTTTTCTCATCACGGTCACTTGAAAATCCGAGTCCTGTAACCCAAAGGCATTAGACTATCGCATGGTAAACCAGCCTATAATCTCGAGTCCTTTTCGTGTACTTGAGTATATGCTTTCATCGCAGTTCAATGAGCTTGTCCAGGTTAGATCGATATCTCAGCTACTATGCATACCGCATAGCGTATATCGGGCCTCGACATAGCATTGCGTACATGAGACTTCCTACGGCGAAGCGTAAGGAACTTGTCTCATTTCCTCTATCTCCTTTGCGGTCATAGGTGATCGCCTTAGATAAAGGAACGCCATGTCCGAAAGGTAGCAATCCTTTCTTGGCGGTCCGCATACTAAAACGAGTAATCACAGATCAATGTAAGACGCCGAGATAAGCTCAATATTTTCCTCTCGCGATCTCGGTAAACCATGATCCCAAGAATGTACGCGATCTCCTAAGTCTTTCATTTGAAACCGATCGGATAACCAACTCTTTACGCCCCGATAACAACTTCACATTGTTGCCAACTAGAAGAATGTCATCTACATAAAGTGCAAGAAATACCACATCACCGCTGACATCTAAACGATACACACAACTTTCGCTAGGCATTTGGGTAAATCCATAGGACTTTACCACCTCGCCAAAGCGTAAGTTCCGTGATCGTGAGGCTTGCTTAAGCCCATAAATGGACTTCTTAAGATTCCATACTAGATGCTCTTCACCGACCACATAACCTTCGGGTTGCCGCAGATAGATGTCTCTACCTTCCTCAAGGTAACCGTTAGAAAAGCGGTTTCACATCCATTTGCCAAACCTCAAGGTTCAAGTGGGTCGCTATGGCCGTAAGAATTCGATGGACTTGAGCATTGCTACAGCGAAAAGTCTCATCGAAATCGATGTCTTCAACTGAGTGTACCCTTTCGCCACAAGCCCGGCTTTAAATGCCAAACCTCTCCATCCGAATCTCTTCTCTTCAGATACCCACTTACTACCTACGGCTTCCTTACCATCCGGTAGAAGTGTCTTTTCAGATACATCCATATCTCGCATGGACTCAATTTCTAAGTCCATAGCGATATGTCATGATCTTGCATCAATGTCTTCAGATCTCATCAGACGTCCATGTGTCGATTATTGCCTGCTCGCTTCCGGATTAAATTCAAGATTCACCCACGAACATAAATCGCCGGGTTGACGAACAACCTCCCACTACGACGAGGCGCCATCGCACAATGGCAACAATGGGTGCAGAATTGTGGTTCTCTATCTCGCACAACTTGTCGGATAGAGCCACTTGACGGCCGGTATCTCCAAAGGAACTCGACCCACTTCAATTTCTTGAAGTATCCGTGTCGATCCTCCCACTGACACACCACATCTCGCACCTTCGCTTAATCGGTGGTGGAATACGATCATCTTCTAATTCTCAAGAATGATTTCAACTTTGGATTTATGGTTTGTCATATAATCCTCTTCTAAGAATCGGGCATTAGTGCTAATAATGACCTTCCGATCCTTAGACTATAGAATAAACCACCTTTGTCCCTCTAGGATAGCCAATAAATGACCTTGCGCCGGATCTAGCCTCCAACTTGTCAAGATTCTTGTTCAAAGACATGTGCCGGATCGTCCCATATCCTTATGTGGTTTAAACTAGCTTACGCCCAAACCACAACTCGAAATGGGTCTTTTCGACCGACTGATGGTACTAGATTTAGCAAGTATGCCGCTTCTAAGGCATACCCTAGAACGAAATAGCAATGCCGCATAACTCATCATTGATCTAACCATTTCCAAAAGAGTCATATTTCTTCGCCCGACACACCATTTTGTCTGCGGTGTGCCGGTGTAGTGTGCCGGGAGGTAATCCCACACTTCACTAGATAGTCCATAAACTCGTTATCGAGGTATTCGCCACCGCGATCGAACGCAGATGACTTGATACTTTACCAAGTTCGCCTCCACTTCCGCCTTAAACTCTTTCAATTTCTCAAAGCATTCGGACTTGCGCAAGCGGTATATGTATCCGCACTTGAGTAATCACAATGAAAGTGACAAAATACTGCATCCTCCACGAGCTTGTGTGGACATCGGTCCACACAGTCGAATGGACTAGCTCCAACACTTTTTCGCTCTATAACCCTTCGCTTTGAAGGGTCTAGTCGACATCTTACCTTCTATACTGTGATTCGCAGACTGGGAACATAGTAACTGTTAGATTACCCAACGCTCCATTCTTAGCTAGTCTTTGGATCCTATTTAGAATGATGTGACCTAATCTAAGATGCCAGAGAAAAGTGGTATCGCTCTTGCTAAGAAAACTTTCTTTTAAGGTTTGTAGACGATGCAAAGATAGTTATAGGTATTATGTTTAGCGTAAATAGTATAAAGTGAATTATATAATGTGCCAACACGATAACTTCGTCATTTCTTATGATAGAAACACCACTATCAAAAATAATGTAATATCCAAGAATAAACAATTTCAAACAGAACAAGGTTCCACGAAAATCCGCACATATAAAACATCTTTAATACTAAAACTGTTCTATCAAAACATAAAGTAACATCTCCGACCGCAACGGCCTCGACTTTCGCTGCTGCCCATGGAGATCGTTATCTCGCCATCATGCGACTCCCTTGTCCGTAGGAACCCTCGCAAGGTGTAACAAACATGATCATCAGACCATGTCTACTACCCAAGAATGGGTAGAACAAGTCGCTAAACATGTTTCACATTAAAGCAAATGGCTTACCTTGAGCCTCGAGCATAGGGCACTGGCCTTCCAATGCCAAGTCTTGCCGCACTTGAAGCACTTGCCTCTCCTTCGCTTCTTCAAGCCTCCGTGGCGTGCATGTTCTTGTTCCCATTACTCCCACTATTTCCTTATCCTCGCCACCTTTGGTGCCCCTTTTCTTTTCCATTTTGCAACGAAAATTTGGGCCCCTAGATGTGCTAGCAAGAGCATGTGCTCCTTTACCCACGATTCTTCCGCGGTCACGAGATCATTAAGCAACCGACTAAGTGTATACCGGTCTTGCTCATGATCGCTCACGCCGAAAGTTCTCAAAATACTTGGGCGGTGTGTTGAGGATGATATCGATCTTGGCTTCGCCATCAATACCTCCTCCCAACCGATCAAGACTATCCATGAGACGAGTCATGGGAGACATGTTCATGGACCGAACTCTTTCTTCCATCTTACACGCCAAGATTTTTCTCATTGTGTGGAAGCGGATCGTCCGATCCGATTGCCCACACTTACCTCGAGACTTGACCATATTTCGATCGTTCACCATCGATCGATGTCGCAGCCTACAAGCCTTCGACATTGTAGTCATCATATAGCACTTGGCCATATTGTTCGACTTATGCCAAAGTCCGCTGACCGTCACGCCATTAGTCGACGTTAGTAAGGCCATCGGTTTAGGAGTAGTGAGAACAAACATGTGTTCTTCAATGATAAGAACATATTCCATGTTTCGCTTTCACCGATAAAATTCAGACCGGATAAGGGATTTTGTGTAGCATATTGATAATCGTGTAAGAGACATATCCGAAAAGATAATGTAAACACATAAGCATACGATCACACATAATTCGTAATAATAATATTGTAACCTTTGATAAAACAATATTAATTGAAACCTCCAATCGCCCAAGGAATTCCACATGCAAGCCACGCGTGTGGACGTTATACACGAACCCCCGACTGCACTAAAATATACCTTTAGTCATTTAATTTCAATCCATGTCAACTTATCCTTACGACAAATGAAATTAATGATGGACCTTACTAGACCACATCACTATCGCAAGAAGGACTTCACGGAAGTTGTACTCGAGGTGATGTCAAGCAATGACCACAATTTTAACAAAGAAAATGAATTTTAGAATCGCATACCACTAGACCATACCGCCCAATCCAAATTCCTTTGTTATCTCATTTTAAAACTATCTCTAGAGAACTTATGAAAATCGCACATGCAAGCCACACGCGTGTGGACGCTATACATGAAACTCCCACTTCTCAATAGATTTAAAATGTTTTATTTAGAAATCTCATCTAACAAACTTATGATAAACAAAGGCAAGCAAGCCACGCGTGTGGATCGTTTACTCACAAGGCCTCACTTTGTTTAGAGATCAAAAGTGGAGGTCTTTGACATTTTAATTTTAAAAATTAATTTGTCGGGTTGCTTGCTTAGTCTTTTGTTCAAAAGGTTTGTCCATGCAGATCACGTAATCCTAGCATGCTTTTCTATAGAACTCAACATGTAAAACATGCTCGCAGTAATTCTAAAATATGCTTGAAAACGCGATAAACCTAGCATGCTTACTATGCGATCCAATCACGAAAACATATAATATGTTTGTTCACGTAATTTAAACATAAATAGCATGCTACCGCATAATTTAAACATCCACGACATGCAACGAACGATTAAAAATAAAATAAAACCTCATCGTGGCCCACTGTGGAACTCGCACTTTCGCCTAATCTATTACATAGAGTTGCAAAGAATGATCATCATCAACTTTGAAAACGGGCCTCGCGGCACGGCATGGACCGGATTCACAAACCGGATTCGACCGAAAACGGGTCCTGGCCGAAAACGGGTCCGGGCCGGGTCCGCCCAAATGGGTTGGGGCGCGCCAGGGCACGGCCCATGCGCGCGCCCAGCCTTACGCGCCTCCACCTCGCGTCGCGCGCGCGCTTGTGGGCTGCCTCGCGATCGCGAAGAACGACCGCGACCCGCCGAGCATGCGGCGCTGCCACGCCGCTCGCGTTCGCTACTACGCCGCGATCGACTCGCGATCGCGAGCCCGCCGCAAGCCCCGGGATCTCGCGCGACAACGCGCGCCCGCCGCCCACGCCGGAATCTCGTGCGACAAAACGCGCAAGATCCTCGCGGACGCAAGGCGCCACGAACAACCGAGAAAACGCGCCGCCGAGGCGGCGTCGCGCGAGAATCGCGCGCCCGCACGCCTGTGCCGTCGAGCCGTGCCGCCGCCTGCCGAGAACGCGCGACGCACGCGATCCGGCGGTCTTGGCGAGCGCCGAGCACGCCGCTGCGTTATCGCCCACACACCCGGCCGCCGTGCGTCCGGTTTGTGTTCGCCGTCGCGTTCTTCGCGCTTTTGTCTTCGTTCTTCTTTACGTATAAGATTTACGGAAAAACAAATCTAATCTAACCACGGATTTTCTCGTGGAAAAATAAAACCGACAAAAAAAACGAGCCACGATGAACGATGATTCAACAATTAATTAATTGCACACGTAATAATCAAACGTGAATTAATCCAACAGAGCCAAGATATCGATCCCGTGCTCGATACCAATTGTAGGAAAACTATGTTTAGCCTCTCCCGAGGATCTATCTTCGATGTTTAATTCACCATACATTGATTATATTCCTAGCATGCGCCTATATAATTAATTGCAACACGTAGGGGTTTTTCGTGTTTACCTTTGAATCTGTTGAGGTGGATCGGGATGAACGGATCGAGACTCGTGCTTTAACCTTCTGGATTGTATCCCGGTTGTCCAATCTCCAACGTCGAGTGAGGACGATCTATGGAGAATGCTACAGAAAATCACCCTAATCCCTCTAGTAATTTTCGAAAATATCTCACCAAGGAACTATGGTGATTCTCAAAAATTATGCTTGGATAAATGTGAGGATTAATTTTGATCTTATCTCTTACCTTATATTTATAATGCATTACCATAATCCCATTAGAAAAGGATCCATGCATATCCCATAAATATAATAATATCATTATGGATAAAGAGAATCAAATCATATCGTAGAGAGGTAGGAGGGGCGCCGATTTTCATCGTATACGAGCCCGGACGGGCGACTTAGGATCAAATGCAAGGAATAAAGATGGGCCTCAAATAAATTAATTATCTTATGTTCATTTCGTAACATAAATTAATTTATAAACATTCATTCATGTCACTAGAGAATAAATGTTGACTTACCCTTTATTACCGAAGGTGAGTCGGGCTTGCACTTAGACATTACGAACCCCCGTATTTAAGATATCACACGTCCATTAATTATTTAGAGCATTCGATCGCTTAAAATAATTAATATCTTTAATTCCTTAAGTAGTACCACTCAACCTTATTATTGTACTTGAGCTTACTCAACTCGCATGGTTTAGTACAATAAACCTTTGAGCTCCTTAAGGGACGCCATCATCCTAAACGGATACGGTGACTGATGAGATAACTAGCATGACATACAAACACCGACACCACCCAAGATGCGGAGAATATTAGGTTAGAACATATAACCCTCACCCATAACAAGTCAAAGTGATGGTCAAGAACTCATACTCACCTAATACCTTATCGAGGTTTAGATCATCGTAAGTCACCGAGATCTTGGTTCTTCACGACGGTCGATAGAAGAACTCATCTCACCGTGATCCATCAATACGCCCGAGACGCATCAAAGATAGACAAGCAACCAAGTCAAGTCACTTCTCATCTATACCGCAGCCTATACCGATAACTCGCCCTCAAGTTGTCTCACCGTGATTCTTTTATATCTCATTGTTTCGACCAATCATACGGACTTCGTGATCTTCTACACAATCGTATGATCTAACTTATATATGAGATAAGGGACATGATATATGCAATCAAGTAATCAATTCAGATAGGAGATTGTAATAGTGGTAACAGGAAACATTGTATACAAGCTCAACCAAAACTGCTTTCAGTATACAAATCCAACATAATACACATGGTGTATGCCTTCACATTTACATATTCTCCATTTGTAAACTATGAAATATGAAATGTAACATAAAAACATTTAATTTATTAGTTACGTATCCATAATGTTTGAATCTGATGCCTAAAATACGAACCATACTTTAATTTAAAGCAAAATTTGAGCAATAATTATGTTTTTACCAGTTGATGATATCTGTATGTTACGTACATTTTACATTTTGCAACTTTCTTCTTTAGTATATTCTGTGAATATATATTTATAATAATATATTGTTATCGAAATAAACTAAATTAAGTCATAAATATAATGGGTTAGTTTGACATGCTTTCTGAAGGCATGATGAAGGTCCAATGATGAAAGTTTAGTAGAAATTATCTGAAGAAGCCTATATATCTAGAATATATAGGAGCTGGATGAAACCAACGTTCGTCGGAAATTAAACCTAATAAGTCTTTGAATATTGTTTAAAAACATAAGATCTCGTACCCTATAAACAAAATTCAGTACTCTGAAAAATACAAACCATTAGTTGGCAACTCATTTCATTTCCGTTTGCAATTAAATTTCTTTAATTTATTCCAATCCTAATTATATACATATAATGCACACTATACATACTATGATTGGATGATTACATCACCTTACTAGTTGTGGCAATTAAACAATATTGAGGCACACTTCGGTGCATTTGGATGCACGGTGCAACCATTCTATTTAAGTCTCATTGTGATTAATAAATCCTAATGGGATTGGTGAACCCTAACTGAGGTACTGGATACATTATAATTGGATGTACACAAGTTTTTGCCAATAATATTGCGTTGAAATTATGAATTTGTCCGAATACACTTGCGTTGGCTTCCACGTATATGAGGAACTCGTGTTTTAGAAATAAATTAATAATGAAATTAAATTAAATGAAACAAAAAAAATAATCAAAACGTTCAACCTTTTCAATACTAATCTATCTAAAGTTACATTAACAATTCTAATTTATTCATGAAATATATAATCGTGTGTGTGTTTAGATGACCGATATTGCCTTACATGATTTGTAAACACTGTTGACGAGTAAGAATGGCAATGGACCAGATCTGGATCGGATCTTGTCAGGTCCAGATCCAGATCCAATTTTTTTTGCTTGGGTCTGGATCAGGTCCATATTTATTGGGTCCGAAAAAATTAGATCCAGATCCATGAGATTCATAGGGTCCAGGGTCTAGATCTAGATCCACACATTTTCTCTCTTCTAAAATAAATCCTAAATCAATTATAATTTACAGTAACACCATAATAATAATAATAATAATAATAATAATAATAATAATAATAATAATAATAATAATATACAATAACACTATAATAATTATTTATAATTTCTATAATCATCATTATACAAGAAGATGTTAGTTACAAATTCACTTTTGTTTTCATAACAAGAAATAATATTACAATAAGAATAAAAGTAGCACACATATCTTATCAAATAGACCACCCATATCTAATTCATATTTTTTTTTTCAAATTTAAGGTACAATTTTCTAATGTTATTGACCTACCATTCAATTCTATAACATAATTTATTCAACTTCGATTAGAAAGAAAAATAATATAATATATTTATATTTATATATACATGGATCCATGGATCGAATCTAGATCTCAGAAATCAAGATCCAGATCCGAATTTTAAAGAAATGATCCGGATTTGATTTGAAGATCCAGATCCTGAAAAATGGATCTGGATCCGTAAATCTATACCGAGTCCATGATTCACTACCATCTCTATTGACGTGCTCACGCTGACATTTTATCTTTCTAATGTCTTAAAAATTATGATCTAAGGTCATCAAATTTTAAAATTACAAAAAAATATTCATTATCTTCAAAAGGATGAATTTAATAAGGCTTTCATCCTTATAATACTTCCTAAGATATAAGAGGGGGGAGCTGACGTGGACTGTTTTGTACAACAATAGCAATTGAGATATGTGCCCGAAAATGATGTGCGACAATATCGGTCACATATTCGTATATCTATGCTACTACAGTAGAACCTCTCTAAAGTAATACTTTATTTAGGAATAACCTCTTATTTTTGTCATAAAAATTTATGGTCCCAACTTGGGACCAGTTATATTTCGGAATAAACTCCATATTTGTCATAATTCATATTTTTTTAAGGTCTCACCTTAAAGAAATACACCTTCATTTAGGAATAAATCACAATAAATAATATATATATATATATCTCATTATAATAAATTTATGCAGATTTAAAATATTTCTCTAAGGTTGCTTATGACAATGACTTCATCTTTTTTGTTGCAATTATATCGAGTCTTCAATAGCTCGTCCATATGACCATCTTCTTGTTGAACCCAAAATATTTCCAATTTGTCGAGCAAACTCAAAGCTTCTTCACATGAAACTTTTGGGACTTCTACGCTATCATCTTCCGTATTATTTCCCTCCTCTTCTTGCCTCATTTCTTCAATGATTTCTTCTTCAATCAAAGCATGCACAATATGTTGCTCATTTGGATGGTTAAGGAAAACATCTATGTCCATCTGGTTTTTGTTGCTCATTTGTATGGTTAAGGAAGACAAAAGTTACATGTACTTACATGCATCTGCTTTAAGAGATTAACTCTACATATTCTAAGTCAAATAAATTAAATATGTGTCAATAGGGCAAACTACACAAATCTCGTAAGCAACATGAATATATACCCAAATGTTATAAAAACATGCAAAATCAGGAAGGAATACCCCAAATACCCTTGAAAAAAACATTATCTGATCGGGTGAATGACTAAAGCTGAGATCGGAGTTGACTTAAAGTCGAAAAAGTCGCAAAAACAACGCCCGAATGTGTCCGACTCGGAATCTTGATTGAGTATTGAATCCGATCGGCGATCGGATTCGATCAGATTGTTCAATACCGATCGGATCCGATCGGATTCTTGCCCATTATATACAGACGTCCTCCTCACTCGGATTTTCACTCTCACCCTCTCCGATCGAACTCCCTCACTCTCCGATCGCACTCCCTCACTCTCCGATCGCACTCTCCCTCTCGGATTTCTATCTCTCTGGATCGCTTGCTCTCTCCCTCTCGGATCGCTTGCTTTCTCCCTCTCGGATCGCTCTCTCCCCCTCTCGGATCGCCGAAAATCTCACACCGATCAGTCGGATTACTCTCTCGGATCGCACCATGGCTTCTCAGGTACGTCGCTCTCTTCTCCTCGTTGGAATCCGATCGGTGTTCAAGGAATACGATCGGTCGGATTCCTTGAACACCGATCGGATTCTTGTTTCAGTTACGCGTTTAATATGGTTTACGTGCTTATTATGCGTTTAATATGGTTTACGTGCTTATCATAGTTATTAATGTGCTTATTATGCGATTAACGTGCTTATTATGCGTGCTTATTATGCGGCCTTATTAAAACGTGCTTATTATGCGGTCGTGCTTATTAACGTGCTTATTATGATTTAGTTATGCTTATCATTTAGTTATATGCTTATCATTTAGTTATGTTTATCATATTTAATTATGTATTTAATATGCTAAAGTTATTATGCTTTATGTATTTAGTTATGCTTATCATTTAGTTATGCTTATCATATTTAATTATGTATTTGCTTTATGTATTTAGTTATGCTTATCATATTTAATTATGTATTTAATATGCTAAAGTTATTATGCTTTATGTATTTAGTTATGCTTATCATAGTTTATGTATTTGAATTCGAAGGTTCAACTAATCATTATTTACGAAATTTAGACAGCTCTATTGTTTTTATAATTAAATATGTTTTGTATGATTTATTATGTCATTATTATATGTTTTATTTTTATGATATTTATACACTTTATTGTTTTTATTGTTAGGGTGATGTTGATTATTTGAGACCCGAGATGATAAATGTTGTGGTCCAAATTAGCACATATTATAGAATCAATTATTTAGATATCATTAAGACTAGATTATTGGAGATTGGTGGTGAAGAGTTATTGGATAGGTTTGGTAGTGGATGCTTCGGTCATTTACTTAACTGGAAGCCTGGTGTAAAAAATATCATGGCTTTGCACCACGTGATTTCCCGTCAGATTATGACGGATGATGGTCTAGTATGGTTTCATATGAACGGACGGAGAGTTTGTTTTACTGTTCATGACTATGCACTAGTCACCGGTTTAAGTTTTGGAAGCTCGTCTTTCAATCTTAGTAGAGAGCACCGGTTGCAACGTGTTCGGGTGTTTAGAGATTTCTGCCGTTCTAACCATATATCTATTGGGGAATTAGTAGCGCTTTTTTCGATAGAACATGCATATAGATGATGCGGATGGTAGTTTATACCTCCGTGTTGCGATATTATTATGCTATACGGATGCTACTATCAGAGATCCCAGTGTGGTGGACTCGTGGGCCCGGCATTGGTCGATGATTCGATTTATTCGCTAGATTTCGTGGGGTGCATATTCGTATCGTGTATGCGCCACTACTTATATCAGATTCAAGCGAAGAAGAAATACCATTTCTATGGACCAGCATGGGCATTGGTTGTTGGTCGATCGAGGTCATACCTGGTCTGGGTGTGGTTGTTGGGAAATATATAGACCAGTTTGCCTACCCTAGATGCTTGAGATGGAGATTCAAGAGCAAGTCCTCAATCGATGATTTATCGATTCTATTTGAATCTCAGGTACTACTTTTTGCATATCCTAAAATTTGTGTTATAATTTATTATTTTAATTTTGATTAAGTCTTGTTTATTTGAATTGTATATAGGACGATCAGTATATTCAGATCATACTGGCTACGGAAGAAGAAATGGCCACATACTACTGGATGTCACTCCGACACGACGAGGCGTTTGGTGTGCCCTATATAGAGCCCCAAAATCCGTTGAGGGATGGGGAACAGTTTCCCCCACGAGCACGAGTGATTAGTGATGACGATGTGGGGGATTCTCGTGCCTCCGATGGTACTTCTCGTTCGCGTCCGAGACGTGGTACGAGACGACATATTATTGAGGAGTCAGAGCACAACGCACATGGTATCGAGGGCTCCGATCGGAGAGCACCGCCCACATCTCGCCGATGCAGAGAGATGAACCGGGCCATCCTCCGACTTCTTCCTCGAGCAACGGCGATCACCACGACCCAGTGATCGGCGCCTAGAGGACCTATCGAGAGACATGCTCGGAGGGTGGCCGAGCTATCGAGCAAGCACCTTGAGGAGGTTGAGGTACGGATTACGACGAGGTCAAGGGTTGGTTTAAGGAGTTGATTGATGTCGTCCGTTGTGGTAGTTCACGACGACACCGGCATATTCTCCATCCGATCGTCATACTCATCCGTGGCACGACTATCATTGATGAGGCACGCCAATCACCGATGTAGACGCATCTTCTCGAGAGGATGCATAAATGGCGTATATGTAGGCGCACCACCGACATTTACGTGCACGAGTTTGGTAGGACCGAGGCCATGCCATCGTGATCAAGAGCCACCGTGCTTCCTATCGTGAGCCACCTCGTGTCTATCGTGAGCCACATTATACTTCCTATCGCACCACCTCCCGCCTCCCATCGCCACCACCTCCTCGCCGCTTATCAATGTACCACATTCACCTTCATTCACGATATGTTTGATATTTTAGTGATTGTGGACAAGTAAGTTCAATTTAATTAAATAATTTAAATATTTTATGTTTATTTAAATATTTCTAAGTCAAATGATATTTTCTACGCAGATTGTGTCGATTGGGATGACCTCAAGTCCCACGTGATCCACTACTATAGGAATGTCCGATTATGGACACGGTGGATGACTTTAGGATGCCCGTGACAGGATCACATCGAATGATGAATGATGCACGAGTACTTGTGGTGACACCGGTGTTCGCACCTGTGAAGAGTGGCCGACAGCGATTCCCATCGATAACCCTATCATCTCCATATGTTGTTACTGGTAAACCGCGTGAGCTTGATCTGACGAACTTTAATGTCTTCCTTGAAGCCACCCCTCCACGTACGATGATGATTTCCGAGAGTGGTGGAGTTCTTAGTCGGGCATTTTTCATGGATATTCTTAAGCCGACCAGCTTATTATCTGCAGATGTAAGTACTTTGAATTTCTAAGTATTCAGAATTTATTTTAGTTGAATTAATTAATTAATACTTATACATTCAATTGTTCTTATTGTAGACGATTGATCTGTTCATGATGAGCTGTAGAGTTAGGCTGATCAAGGGCGATATTGTATTGTCCACTATGAACAGTGCAAACACGATTATATTGGACACCGACTTCTATGTAAGTATTGATTTCCCAATAATTTACATTCATTTATTTATTGCTTTGCTCAATTCAATGTCCGATTAAATTATTTGAATGTCTCAATAGCGGTACCTTCAAGTTGGTTGGGAATCTTGTTCAAGCGGTTGGAAGGTCCCCAGGAGTATTATTTCCCTGATCAGGGGCACGACGGGAGTATCTATTATGATCGATTGGTCCAGCATGCAACAAGTGATTTTTGTAATTCAATATCATGTTATATATTTAAATTTTAATATATTTGATTTTAATAATTTATATATTTTGTAATAATTATGTTATATAGGTGATTATGCCTATCCTTATCGATGGACACTACGTCGTCGCTGTTATCAAAGTGCTTGACTGGACGCTTGATCTATATGATTCGATATATTAGAGATTAGAAGATCATGCGAAGAGAAACCGTCCCAGCAGATGGCTCCCATATTGCATTTATTTGGATTCGTCCTGGATGAAGCTGATTATTGGAGCTTCAACGATATGGGCATATCGAAAAAAACCGAGCCACTTGTATTATCTATCCCGCCACCTGCTGACCAATTCTTCCAAAAAGACGTCGTCGCTTGTGGTCCATATGCATGCATGTACGTTGAACGTATGATATCCGGATCGTCGAGTATTACTTGGGGGAGTACTCATATACCAGCATATAGGAAAATTATAGCTGCTTCTATTTTTGAGTTGTGTGAAAACACTTAGATTTGTAAATTTAAATGTGTAATATCTTAAATTTAGTTTTATTAATATTTGTAAATTTAAATGTGTTGTATTCGTGTGTACTATTAATTTTCACTACATTACCTATAAATTTTGCTTTCGAGTGTCAATAATGAAAGTCCACAAATGACAATTCAAAATCATAACAAATTTTACTTCTATATTTTATAGTGAACATAAAATATAGAAGTAATATATAGACTTGTTTAATAATGTATTTATTCTTTAATTCTTCTATTAATTAAGTTTCTCAGCTAATATATTTCACATATCTTCGTGGCTTAATTATTTAATATTAAACTAAACAGTGATCTATTTACCACAATTGTTTTCAAAATAACTTCATAGTGAATTAATCCAATAATTTTTAAACATTAACAATACAATTTCTCAAAATACATTAGCCATCCAAGGATTTATTAATTGCATGGCGCCTTCTCCCACATTTTTTATTTATTTAAACTCCTAACTATGTAAGATTTTAAAAAATCACTGTGTAATTTAGTTCATGTTTTTATAAGATACATGATCACGTTTTGTCTTAAACAGACAAAGCAAACATGCACCCTCTAGTTATTGCAATTCGAATCATCAAGATGCTCTAGCTCCATTTCACTAACTACCAACCAGATTACTCGATCGTCAGACATTTAACAGCAAAATCGATTATTATTATTATTATTATTATTATTATTATTATTATTATTATTATTATTATTATTATTATTATTATTATTATTATTATAGCACAACACAATGTATAAAATTGGATGATATAAAGAAGAATAACAATAGAAGGTGCCAAACACAATAACTTCGAAATATTAAAAAAAATACAACAACTTTAATTAATCGCTTATGCCTTCATCCATTCGGGAGGGACATGTCCTTCGTGTGTGTCATGGTTCCCTACAATGGCTGCATTTCTTTGGTGTTCGGCATCTACTGCTAGATGATTCTCCCATATGGTTTGTAGGCACTCTTCTTGTAGACCTTTCACCACCGGATGGAATCCGACTTGTTCTAGGTCGTCCAGCCTATCTTGTCACAATAGGAGGCAATACATTCGCTTGAGCTACCTCATTTGGAACCAGCCACTCATTGTATTGAGGGACATGATTCACTGCACCACTGTATGTCTCAATTAAAGTGTTGGTCGTGTAGTATGATTCGACGTAATTATGGATGGATTCTCCGGCCTCACTGTCAATGAAAAGTATTAGTATGAGTTACATGAAAAATAAAACGACATGCAGTATTAGTATTAAAACATACTTAATGGCAGCAATTGCGTGTGAACACGGCATCCCGTCCTGGTTAAATTCTCGACAATCACACGATTTGAGTTGAAGATCGACCAGGAAGTTCCTAACGCCAGATTGCACCCTATATTTTGCATTTGTAGACCTCGTCGTAGAGTAACGACGACTTTTCGACACCGCTACTGTAAGCTTTTTAACTGTCTCCTCAGTGAGATAGTTGTCCGACCTACGTGATGCTGCTCGTCTATCGTTGAACCACTGCTCAATTACAAGTCTGATTGCCTCCAACATTGAGCATATTGGAAGACGCCTCGCCCATAATAATCGAGAGTTAAATGACACTGCTGCATTTGATGTTAAGAAACTAAAACGGCTCACGGGGGACTTTGAACGGGCCCATTTTTCTGGTCCTACACGGAGCAGTTTTTGGTATGCTTTATCATTTATGCTCGATAGCGCAGACATAGCACGTTGGTATTGTCTCGCTCGTATGCATAAGCAGCTTGAACATTTCCACCACAGTGCTGCTATGAAACTGTTTGATCTTATTCACTAAGTGGTAGAAGCATAAGGCGTGGACGAGCTTGTGGAAATACTCTCGGTGGCGTTAGCTATGGACACGTGTGCGTCCGAGACAATTAAGAGGTTTTCAAGATTTCCAAATACCCGTTGGATGCGTGAGATAAACCATGACCCAAGATTCATCATTCTCAATCGCCCAACACCATATGCCAACGGAACACTTGCTCGTTGGCATCCTTCACATCGCAACAAATAAAATTCCTTATTCTTTCCCTCGAGGTGAGTACCATCTACGACGATCATCGGTCTCAAACAAAAATAGAAGGGCAATAGATGCGGAGAACAACAAATGATGCCGAATCGACCATCACCATCGATCTCATAATCGATAAATGTACCGAGATTCGATCGTCTCAACATCTGCAGATAACCCGATAGCATTTGGAATGACTGATCATGCCGAACGTATATCAACTCAATCGCTGTATGTCGGGCTCGCAACGCCACATCATAACTGATGCGGACACCAAAATCATGTTTTAACCCCGCCATAATTGATTTAGGCTTCATGATTTTACCTATTGTGCGCATTTTTCGAGCATAATACGCTGCAACTATCTTTGAATGAACCTTCAATTGACCAACACAACCCAAATTACGGTGGCATTGGTGTTCAGATATAAACTTATAAACTTTCCAAATATTACCTCGTTGGGCAACTCGTAACTCAAAGTTACACCTCTCAGAGTGCTTGCATTTAAATGTCGATCGTGTTGTATCGAGCGACCAACAACGATTCGCCCCCGCCCATACGCCACACACCAACAAAGAAGATAGAGGTAATCTTTGCTATAGTAATATGAATTACTACTCAATTCTCCATCCCTTGTCGGGTCCATTTCACGAGCAACAAGTGAGACTGCAGCGTTGAGCGGAATGACCGGAACTAACTAGTTAGTTAGTTCTTCAGCATCGGGTTGGTTGACATCTTCTGAATAGGTGCTTGGATTAATCAAAGATAATAGTTTGGGAAGTCCTCATTCTCTTCGAATCCATCCTGCAAAATCAATAAACGTATTATTTAAAATTGATTATTCGGGATGGTCGTCGGAGGCATCTGAGTCGGTTTCTTCGAGATCTTTGGTCTCAGGTACATATTCTTCTTCTTCGTCGTCTTCTCCATCAACATCATCATTCTGAATAGGAGTTGTTGGCCTTGTTGTCTCCGTGGCGTGCCTTTGGGATTCGTAAACCAATCACCGTAAAGCATACTGGAACATCTTGTAAATATTCTCCTTGCATCTCCGCTTGGATCGAATGATTGGGCTCTCCCGGGTTTGATCCACTCGCAATATTTGTAGTGTTGTGAACTACATAAACCCGTGGATATTCTTCTGGACACGCACAATCGAGCAAGCAGTTCATCATCGGTTAACAATGATTTTATTATCGCACCATATCGAGATGTGGATAAATAAAATAATTGATAATCCGTGCTCAATTCATTCGCCTCGCAATACGTGATTGATATAGTATATGAGGTCAGAAAGAAAACGATCCGTAATTTGGGCAATTTGTCGACACCCGCCAATATACGCATAATCACTATCAAACTCTCCACCATAATTCACAGTAATGAATTTACAATTGTCCATCTACATAAAGAAAGAATAAATAAAAATATTAAAACAAATTTCCCAATCAATATATACGTACATGTAAATATAGTATATTATTGGGGTTCTTGGCGGCAATTACCTTTGATATTGGAAAATGATTGAATTCTCCATGGTTTTCCTTCAAATACTCTGCTTCAACTTCAATTAGAAAGTTTATGATATTGGAAAATGAAGTTATGAGATGTGAATGAATGAATTCGTAAATTTTATAGAAGGTAAACAACAACAAATGATGGGTGTCTGTGTAGCATTCACGTGAAATTACTGTAGCTACAATGAATTCAGACTCATTATTGTACAAAGTTACCGTAATAACAGTAAAATCAGACCTATTATTGTACTAAATTCAGACCTATTATATCAGTTTCATGTGAATGAATTGAATGCTACAATAATTTGAGAGAAAATTCAAAGCACTTACAAAGGCGAAATAATTTTAAAAAAAATTTAAACCGATCGGATCCGGTCGGTGTGTAGGTCTCGGATTCCATACACACGATAGAATCCGATCGGTATGCTAACGAATCCGAGCATGCAATATACGATAAGGAATCCGATCAGTCCGATCGTAATCCGGTCGGAATCCGATCGAATCTGACCGACCTCATAAACGAAATTTCATTTTCTGAATACGGTCGTATCCGAGCACAAGATTTCAGATTCCGGGCGTATTTCGTTATTTTACACAGAAAACAAAGACAGCTTTTGTCAACATTTGAGGGTATATTTGTCCATACAATATAAACCTACCTGATTTCACATGTTTTTATCCCATCGGGTATTTATGCATATGTCTTATGAGATATGGTTAATTCGCCAGGTGCCCCATTAAATATTATACATGTATTTATATATAATACATATACAATACATGTATTTAGTAATTATAATATTTATGTATTGTTCATGTACATTAAAATTAGAAAAAAAAAAATCTTATAACTCTATTTAAGAATAACCTCAATTCTGTCATATTTTTCTATAGTCCCTAAAATATTCCTTAATTGAGATTCTACTGTATATCTTTTTACTGATAAAGAAAACATATATTTATGCACAATAAAGTTATAAAATTTTGTTAGATATGACGAAAGGAGTGGGGCTATGGGCTCAAATTATACTGCTAAGAGCCCATAAAATATGGTGGGCTGCTCAATGCTTATCTTCTCACATCACCTTTTTATTATATTATTATTAACAAATTTTCACGGTATATTTTATTTTATTTGATTGTCCCTTTCTCCTAGTTTATTTTGGATTCATTCCGAGTTTGTTAGTGGCTTGTTCACATACTCTGATAAGAGTCCTCACCAGATTATTTTCTTTTTCGTAATTTTATTGTATTTGACTCGACGGATTGAGATATAAATTTTCAAAAATATTTATCATTTGCGAGACGGATCGAGATCATATATATATATATGGTTGAGTTCTCGTAGCACCCGATCCTTAGATAGTATGTAAAATCCAAGCTGACATGTGGTAGCTTCTTTTCCTTTTTTAATTTTTTTTTAATTTTGTAAGAGGCAAAATGGAAAGAAAGAAAATTAGTCTTCTTCTACTTCTCCTTGGCGGCAGCGGGCAACGACGGCGATATCGACGAACAACACTAGCAACATACACGAACAACAACAAACAACAGATTTGAAAGAAAGAAAAAAAATGAGAACAAAATTGATTGATTTTTGAGAAAAAAATAGAAGATGAATTTGATAGATGATTGAAGAATCTAGAGAGATTGTGGTTATGACGATGGTTCACGGTGAAATTTGTCGGTAATCGGGGAAAGAGATGGAAGAATTGATGGAAAAATTAGATGAAAGATTTGCTGTCGAAAACCATAAAACTGCATTTAACAAAACATAAACTACTTGTTGGCACGAAACACAAACATGCATTTAACAAAACATGTTCATGTATTTAATAAAACATGTTCATGCATCTAACAAAATATAAAAATGCATTGTCGGCCAACGTAAAAACGCATTGTCGCCCGACGCGTGCTTCCAACCTATATGCATTATTGTGTTCATTTAAATGCATAAGTCAGTTCAACTAAATGGATTGTTTGTTTTTCGCAATCACAACAAATCAAATAACCAATATAACATTATTGTAGCAAAATCTCTCATCTATCATTCTCCGTCAATTCCGCCGTCTCTTTCCCCGATTACTCGTGAATTTCACTGTTAACCATCGCCATAGCCACCGTCTCTCTCGATTCTTCAATCCGCTATCAAATCCATCTTCTATTTTTTCTCAAAATCCATCAATTTTGTTCTTAATTTTTTTTTCTTCTTTTTTTTTCTTTCTTTCAAAATATGTTGTTTGTTGTTGTTCGTGTATGTTGCTGTTGTCCGCCGGTGCCGCTGCCGCCAAGGATAAAAAGAAGAAGACTGATTTGTTTTCTTCTCATTTTACCCATTGTGAAAAAAAAGGAAAAGTAGTTGCCACGTGTCAGATTGTGGTGCACCACATGTTCAAAATATATGATCTAGATTGAGTACTACATACTATTTGAGGATTGAGTATTATGGAAACTCAACACTATATATATATATATATATATATATATATATATATATAGAGAGAGAGAGAGAGAGAGAGAGAGAGAGAGAGAGAGTTTGGTTCAAATGAGAACCATTTTTATCTTAAAAACTAAGAACCAAATGAATTCGCCATGAAAGTTGATGAATCTATTGAGAAAGTTACTGAATTCAAAAATTCAGATTTTTTCTCATGGGTTCGAATCCCATGAGGGACGAAAATTCTATTTTTTGGATTCAGTAACTTTCTCAACGGATTCATCAACTTTTACTATGAATTCATCATTTTTTGGTTCTCACGATAAAAATGGTTCTCACGTTAACTCTCATATATATATATATATATATATATATAGGAGTGGATCAAATGAGAATCACATATTTTTTGCGAACTCTGCGAACCATGCATAAGACGTTGAAGATGATGCACAAAACGGTATAAAGTTGTGTATAACGAAAACTTTCTAAAATTATTTTGTTGTGCAACAATTTTAGAAAGTTTTCGTTATGCACAACTTTATCTTGCTTTGTTAGCTATCTTCAACGCCTTATGCATGGTTCTCAAGTTCTCAAAAAGATGAGTTCTCACTAGATCCAACCCCTATATATATATATATATATATATATATATATATATATATTTCGGAAAAGAAATAACCAAATTAATTAAAATAATAATTGTCATATCTTATAGATGGCTAGTTATAAATTTTATATAAACAATAATAATATGATAACTTTTCAATTTATAGCTTAATAGACATTGTCCAAATTTTAATGACACTTAAAAAAATATATGCATGTTTTTTCACGTTAATAGAACATTCATTTGAGAAACTAGGAGGGTGTTTGGCTGAGCTTATAAGCTCCCCAAAACAGTTTATATGCCGTTTTTCAAATTTAAAAAATAGCTTATAAGCTGGTTTGGGAAGCTTATAAGCTCAGCCGAACACCCTCTAGAGCATCGCATAAAAATCACACCGTTTTTCTTTTTGAATTTGTGTATGTACATATATATTTTACTACAAATGAAAATTAGTTCAATTTTTATACTGAAAATTTATTTGAAACCAATTATCAGATTAAAAATAATGAATAGTTTAGCAATTAATTCAATAATAAATAAAGTGTAGTAAAAACACAAACCACTATAATTAGGACTTCGTTCCACGTTCTCCACACAAAAATTTAGCACCAAACTTCATTGCTACAAACCATATAAAATCTCCTGTCGCCGCCACCAATGGCCTACAACCCCACTGCCCTACTTCCCTTCGCCGCCGCAAGCCCATCCACCCACGTCGCTGCTGCCAACCTCAACTGCCTGACCGTCAAAGACCATCTTTGCTTAGGGCAGGCCCTAACGTATAACAATTGAGGCAATCTACGGCCCCAAATTTGATGAGCCTAAAATTTGAAAATGGACTCATGGATATTACCTATAACACTATTACATTAATTATATACACGTTAAAAAAATTCTTAACCCAATGGTTCTCCTCACATCTTTGTGTTGGAAAATGTACAGAACAGTATAAAACTTGCCGGGCGTATTACAACTCGAAAACAGAAATGTAGGAGATCAAAACTAACAATGAATTTGAAATAGATGTAAATACAATAGAAACTGGAAAAACCGTAAACAGATGCCGAGTCGAGGAGGCCTATTTTCGCAAGACGAGATACGCCCCGGTAGTGCTCTTGGTTCTAGCGTATCGTCTCCAAAGATGAAAGCAGCGGCTCTCAGAGGTGGCGACACATGCACCAACGAGCTCCCGCGAATCGGACGGAGGCGGGGGATGAGCTTGGACACAAAGTATGTATGCAGGAGTGCTCTTAGGAATGCTTTAGACAGTAGGTGACTTATGCTGGGGAGACATGTCCTATTTATAAGCGTCGTCCCCTTTATGGGGAGCATGCTGGAGTCAACACCCGCATTGATGTCGGGTGTTACGAGGTTATGTTCCCCTATTGAGTGCAGAGGGTTTACGCGGCGGTTTACGGAGACAACGTGGGCACGTTTCTGCAGAGCCATCATGCCGAACGTTGCAAGCGATTCACGAATAACGGACAACGCGTGCGTCGTGTTCGTTGGGACGTATCCGATCGCGTCTCTTGAGCACAACAGCCCAACAGTTGGGCTACACGAGTTGGGCCTCGGACCAACTCCATCTTTGGGCTCGATCAAACATTGATCCAAAATATACGGGCAATGGGCCACGGAACCAGGCCCACGAAGCAAGCCCACGAACGCACCCAAAGAACGCCCCAAAGACCACCCAGACCAATTGCCAAGATCCAACATCCAAGGACCAAGGACCAAGGACCAGGACCACGGACCACGGACCACGGAACCGGAGCCGAGCCGAGCCGAGCGCGGCGCAGGCGCGGCGGCGGCGACGGCACAGCCTGCCCGCACGCGGGCGGCGGCGGCGCGCACAGCGTGTGCGCGTGTGGGCTTTCACCCATCACTTGTGCACATAATTATACTAAGTGTTCAATGAACCACTTATATAGACAATTAATGAAGGTACATTAATCAATGTGGGATAAGGATTAATTAATCCATGCTTATCCCCTTAATCACATAACTCCATGTTTAAGTGACCAACTTTGATCCAATATTTCTCACTCACCGGAAATCGGATTTGAGAATGTGAATACACCACGATCATCTACTCGAAACGTAGATCGATCCTATGCCATTTAATTTCACAAAATTAAACGTTAAGTCACTCAAAATCTTGGTCAAAGTAGCTTCCTGGTCAACTTGACCACATATATATATATATATATATATATATATATATATATATATGATCGCTGATTTCAACAATCCCCCACATGAGTGGAAATAGTCATATGCATGTATGCAGACACAACTCAGTCCTCAAGAGATATTAAAATATTTGGACAGGTGGTTTATGGCCTTGAACCTTCCATAGTTAGTATCATCGAGTACATAGGCGGATTAGTGGACACGATGTTTTGAACTATTCCCCCACAACATGCACTGAGACAATGGTATTAACACTTTAACACCTCAACCTCATCCGTTCTCACGTTTGATTCCATTTTGGTCATGGACATCCACTTTGGATTCATAAGTGTTTTGTTTGAAACGGCCCCGCTTCGCACTTACATAGGTGATTCTTTTCCGAGTATCTTGCCATACTCAACCTCCTCGAGGTATCTTAGGAATCATTAAGAGTCAACGACTCAACCTCACCACTAGGCAAGTTTTTCAACACTCGTTTGCTTTCTAGGGAACAGACTAACTTGAGTGTTTACACACAAACTCCTATAGCTTAGTTCTCCCATTGAACCAAGTTCTTGGGATCTCCAGTCATCATGGTTGGGTTACCACTATGATTGTTTTTAAGATGTGGATTTTAATCTCATTCCCTCTAGCAACTTGATCATTTGATCCCGGTTCAACCCTTTGGTTAACGGATCCGCGGATTATCTATCGACTTGACATAGTCAATCGAGATAACCCCACTTGAGATCAAATGCCTCGGTATTATGTCGCCGACGATATGTCGAGACTTACCATTATACAAACCACTTTTCGCCCTTCCAATAGCTGCTTCGCTATCACGGTGAATCATCACCGGTGGCGTGTTTAGACCAACATGAAATATCTTCCAAAAATTACGAGCCACTGCTTCCTCACCGCCTTTATCCAAAGCTATGAATTACGATTCCATGGTGGATCGGGCTATACATGTCTGCATTTTGTGGATCTCCAAGAAACAACACCTCCCCAATCGTGAACACGCACTCCACTAGTAGAAAGTGAATCTTTCGTGTCGGATATCGATTGGCATCACAAGCACTCTTCAAGTACAGGGGATATCTCGTGAAATGCGACCCATGATTTTGAGTATACTTCAAGTACCTCAAAACTCTCACTAGAGCCTTCCAATGCTCATTGCTTGGATTGCTCATGTAACGACTCAATTTATTCACGGCGCAAGCTATGTCAGGTCGGGTGCAATTTGTAAGATACATCAAACACCCGATGACCTTAGCATAGTCTTCTTACCCAACAGGTTCACCCTTGTTCTTACTCAAGTGAACATTGAGCTCCAATGGGGTCTTAGCAGACAAACTATCAAACGCGTTGAATTTCTTAAGCACTTTCTCGACGTAGTGAGATTGTGTCAAGACAATTCCGTCTGATCTTCTTAGAATCTTGATTCCAAGAATCACATCAGCTAAACCCATGTCTTTCATGTCAAAATTCATTTTTAACATGCGCTTTGTGTCATTAATGACTTGAGTATTACTTCCCATGATCAACATGTCATCTACATACAGACATACTATAACATAACCATTATCAGTGTTCTTAACGTAGACATATTTTTCACACTCGTTGATCTTGAAACCATTTGCCAACATTACATTATCAAATTTCAAGTGCCATTGCAACGGCGCTTGTTTCAAACCATATAGAGACTTCACGAAGTTTTATACCTTGCCTCTCGACTGTGTACAACAAACCATTGGGTTGCTCTATATATACCTCATCCTCGAGGTCACCATTAAAAAACGCAGTCTTAACGTCCATTTGATGAATCTCAAGATTGTGCAAAGCAGCAATTGCGAAAAGCACCCTAATAGACGTAATCCTCATCACAGGTGAATAGGTATCGAAGAAATCATACCACTCTCTTTGTTTAAACCATTTGACAACCAAACGGGCCTTATACTTTTCAATTGATCCATCTGTCTTATACTTTCTTTTAAGGATCCACTTGCATCCTAAGGGCTTATAACATTCTGGCAAATCAACCAGCACCCAAGTGTGGTTTTGTAGAATAGAATCAATCTCGCTTTGAACAGCCTCTCGCCAGAGCATTCCGTCTGACCGAGCATATGCTACTTTGATCGAAGTTGGTTCTTCGTCCAACATGAACGCAATATAGTCAGGACCAAAATCCTTTGGCATTCTGACTCTACTGCCTCATCTCGGTTTTGACCCCTCTAGATCAGACCTCGATCGCTTATGCGATATCGGTTCTTCCTCCAAAGGTTTAGAACTCGAAGCTTCACCATCAGCTCTATTGCTAGAATTGGCTTCACTTTTATCCTTGTCTTTACAGGGATAAACACTTTCAAAGAATATAGCATTCTTTGATTCAATCGTCGTCCCCACAACATATCCGTACATCGACCGTGGATCGAAACGATAAGCGCCGCTGTTCGGTGCATACCAATAAAGATACAATCGATCATGTTTTAGGTCCAATTATAACTTGTTTAGGAAGAGGCACTCAACCTTCGCCAAACACCCCACACTTTGAGATATTTGTACGATGACTTTCTTCCTTTCTACAACTCGTGAGAGTGAAATCCTTACTCTTTAGTGGAATTTTGTTCAAGATGTAGTTGGTTGTCAAAGCGACTTCCCTCCACAAGTTTCGGGCAACTCGAACTAATCAACAAAGCATTCATCATCTCCTTAAATGTTCGATTTTACGTTCAACAACGCCATTAGATTGAGGTGAATAAGAGTCGTCGTTTGATGTATTATACCATTTTCGTTGCATAATGCCTCAAGCGGAGCTACATATTCTCCTCTATCATTCGAGCAGTCTTAATTCGACGACTTAGTTGATTCTCGGCTTCGTTCTTGAAGTTTTAAAAGCTTCAATAGCCTCGTCTTTACTTCTTAGAAGGTAAAAATAACAATATCTTGTACAGTCATCAATAAACGTGATGAAGTACTTTTTACCACCTCTTGTTTGTACAAACTTTAAATCACACACATCAGTGTGAATAAGTTCTAGAGGTTTAGTGCTCCGTTCTACCGAATGAAACGGTAACTTAGCCATTTGGCTTCCACACAAACCTCACATTTCGTTTGTGTATTCACTTCATTTAACTTTAGTAAATTTAAATTTACTAATCTTTTATTGCATTTAGATTAACATGTCCTAATCTACAATGCCATAAATCGAGCACTCGGTCAGTAAGAGGAAGTAGATGCATTTTCATTCATCATAATTTTTGGTACACACAAGATGACCATTACATTTAGTTTGAAAAGACCCCGGTGAGATAACCCCTACCAAGGAATTTTCCAAACTTAGTCAGACAAACTTGTGCGATTCAAAACTAGTATAAAACCCTTATTAACTAGAATAGAGCCCGACACTAAGTTCTTGCGAATGTCCGGGACATGCAGCACATCTTTCAACGTGATCTCAATGTCGGACGACATCTTGAGCACCACATCACCAACTCCGGAAACCTCGGACGAAGCTTGGTTCCCCATGTTGAGCTTCCTCCCCTCAACAGCCTTGTAGGTGGAGAAACGCATCTTTTCGGAGCGGACGTGCACAGTTGCGCCAGTGTCGATGAACTATCCACCTTGATTCTCAACGTGGTTGACTTCTTCGGTCACCACAGCAACCAAGTCATCCTTGTCCCATTTGTCAAAGTCCTTCTCGACAACGTTGGTAACTTGCTTAGCCTTCTTTTTCTTAGGCTGACGGCAGTCCTTACTCGTGTGGCCATGCTTACCACAATTGTAACGGTCCCCGTCAAACTTATGGGCAACCACCTTCCCTTTGCCTTTGTCTTTGATATTGGGACGAACACGTTTGTTGGAGGGACCGCCTCTCTCCAACAGGTTGGCTCTAGCATCGATTAAGCCTTTCGCTTTTAAATCTTGCTTCTTCACGTCAGACTCGATGCGCAGTTTGACGATCAAGTCTTCAAGTGTCATATCCTTTCGCTTGTGCTTAAGGTAGACCTTGAAGTCTCTCCACCCGGGGGATAGCTTCTCAATCACTGTAGCCACGACAAAGCCATCCGAAACAGTGTGCCCTTCGGCTTGAACCTCGTGTACAATGAGTTGAAACTCTTGCACTTGGTCCATGATCGGTCGAGAATCGACCATCTTGTAGTCCAAATATTCTGCTACAATAAACTTCTTTGTACCTGCATCATCACTACGATACTTCTTTTCTAGCGCATCCCACATACATTTGGATGTCGTTACAACAGCATAAACACTATACAAGCTCTCTTCTAAACTATCAAGTATAAAGTTTTACAAAGATAGTCGCCGAAGGCGATTGTCATATCTGTGCTCGGACGTGGAAGTCCGTCTACCGCCCCGTAAGCGGCGGGCTCATCTTCCATCAAGAAGTTGGCGAAGCCCAACGTTGTTAGTTAGAACAACATCTTTTGCTGCCATCTCTTGAAGTCGGATCCTCCAAACTTCGGCGGCTTCTCGACGGGCGGCATCATCCTTGCGGTATGAACAGGCGCCAAGATCGATCCAAAACCGGATCCACCAGCACCACTTGAAGTGTGCTGAAACATGAAACTCGTATGAGAACCACCAGTGTTAGATCCCGTGGATCCAACAGTCGACCCACTGAAAAGTGCAGTCGTCGAGCCAAAGGAACCACTAAAGTGGAACCAAAAGTTGAACCACCAAAAGTGGAACCAACAGTCGATCCAAAGGGTCCAATGGTTGACCCCGAAGGCATCAAACCAAACATGGCCGTAGCCTATTGTGCGAGTGGCGGCAGCGAGAGGCGGCGGCGGCGCGGCAAGCAGTCGGTGGCGGTGCGGTCGACATCTCAAGCAAAGGTATTAAGTTTGAAAGTTTTAAGTTAATTAAAGTCGAACTCCTTGGCAAGTTTATCTCGTCTTGCGATTGTTGGAAAATGTGCGAGCAAGACAAAACTTGCGGACGATTATAACTCGAAATGCAATGTAGGAGATCAAAACTAACAATGAATTTGAAACAAACGTAAATACAATAGAAGCTGGAAAAACCGTAAGCAGATGCCGAGTCGAGGAGGCCTCTTTTCGAAGACGAGATCGCCCGATAGTGCTCTCGGTTACGGCGTATCGTCCCCAAAGACGAAACAGCGTCTCGTAGGTGGCAACACCATGCACCAACGAGCTCCGCGAATCGGATGGAGGCGAGGACAGAGCTTGGACACAAAGTATGTATGCAGGGAGTGCTCTTAGGAATGCTTTAGACAGTAGGTGACTTATGCTCGGGAGACATGTCCTATTTATAAGCGTCGCCCCCTCATGGGGAGCATCTTTGAGTCAACACCGCATTGATGTCGGGTGTTACGGGTTATGTCCCTTATTGAGTGCGAGAGGGTTACGCGGCGGTTTCGGAGACAACGTGAGCACGTTTCCGCAGAGCCATCATGTCGAACGTTACCGCGATTCTGACGAATCTGGACAACGCGTGCGTCGGGTTCGTTGGGCGTATCGAGCGTCTTTTCAAGTGCAGCGCAGCCCAACGGTTGGGCTACATGAGTTGGGCCTCGGACCAACTCCATCTTTGGGCTCGATCAAACATTGATCCAAAATATACGAGCAATGGGCCACGGAACCAGCCCACGAGCAAGCCACGAAAGCCCAAAGAAGCCCAAAGACCACCCAAAGACCAATTGCGAGGACCACGGACCACGGAACCGGAAGGAAAGCCGAGCCGAGTCGGGCCGGGCGGCGGCGCGGGCGGCGGGCGTCGGGGCGGCACCGGCGCGGGCGGGCGGGGGCGGCGGCGGCGGCGGCGGCGGCGGCGGCGGCGGCGGCATGTGGCGCGTGGGCTTTCCGACCCATCACTTGTGCACATAATTATACTAAGTGTTCAATGAACCACTTATATAGACAATTAATGAAGGTACATTAATCAATGTGGGATAAGGATTAATTAATCCATGCTTATCCCTTAATCACATAACTCCATGTTTAAGCGACCAACTTTGATCCAATATTTCTCACTCACCGAAAATCGGATTTGAGAATGTGAAGACACCACGATCATCTATTCGAAACGTAGATCGATCCTATGCCGTTTAATTTCACAAAATTAAACGTTACGTCACTCAAAATCTTAGTCAAAGTAGCTTCCTAACAACTTGACCACATATATAAAATATATATATATATATATATGAGCGCTGATTTCAACACTTTGTCTACTCTGCCTCTCACTCTTACCCTCTGCTCGATTTCTCTCTCAATTCTTTATCACTCAAGCTCTGCCTCTCCGCCGTTCTGTGCTTTCACTCTCTTTTCTCTGAATTTCACACCCTAATATGCGTGTCTTTCGATAGTTACATAAACTTGAAGCATTTTCACTACATAATATCTTCAGACTAAATAGATTTGGTTGAAGACAAGGACCCGTAACGCACAATCCAAATCAGGTTTTGCTTGCCTCAATCTATTATTATTTTTCCTATAGAGTACAAGGTTAAATGTTTGCTTTCTATTTCAATAACTATTTAGTTTGTTGAATGTTATTGATTGTATTGAGTTTCTATTAATTTTTGAGAAATAATTGTCTTTGATTGTATATTATTGATAAGTAATTATATAATATGTTACCTATAAAATATGTATCTGGAAGTCAAATATGTTGCATAGAAAACATGTAACTTAAATATTCTTGAAGCTTTATTTTTGAAGGGGCCCCTTTTATAATTTTCGTCTGGACCCTCCGAAATATTAGAGTTGGCATAGGGGGTGTTTGGCTAAGCTTATTTTAGAGAGTTTATAAGCTCCAAGAGCTTATAAGATATTTCAAGAGCTTATAAGAGGTAATGTCTCAAGTGCTTATAAATTGTTAAAGTGTTTGGATAATTGACCTGATAAGATAGAGAAAGAATCGTGAGTTAGAGAGAGAAAATCAAAGTTCGAGACATAAAATTGACGAGATGTGAAGTTGATAGTGTATGTGTAGAAAATAACGAACTATAATAAGGTTATTTTGGTAAATTCATGGTTGCTTATAAGTTTATGAAAAAATAAGTTAGGGTTGACCAACTTATTTTTAGGGGAGTTTATAAGCTGTTGGAGCTTATTTTCACAGCTTATAAGCTGTTTAGGACCTTATTTTGCCAAACACTTTGCAACAGCTTATAAGCTGTTTTAAAGAGCTTATAAGCTCTGTCAAACACCCTCATGGCTAAGCTTATTTTAGAAAGCTTATAAGCTCCAATAACTTATAAGTTGTTTTAAGAACTTATAAGATATGGTGTATTAAGAGCTTATAAGATGCTAAAGTATTTGGATAACAAGGGTAAACATGGAAATAAAAAAAATATATCAGGGTTATTTTTATAGTTTTGTTGTAACTTATAAGATCATTAAAAAATAAGTTGGGTTTTGGAGCTTTTTTTTAATAGAGCTTATAAGCTCTTAGAATTTATTTTGAAAACTTATAAGCTCTCTAACAACTTAATTTGCCAAACACATTGATTGAATTTATAAGCTCTTAAATAGCTTATAAGTTGTTTTAAAGAGCTTATAAGCTCAGCCAAACACCCTCATAGTCTCTATCAAAGCCTTGCTAGCGTGGGGTAAGGTTGAACTGCACCCTCCACGGCCTGACTAGCACCATCGTCGGCTTCGGCACCATCGCTAGCGTCCGGCTTCTGCTTGAGGTCGCTATCTACCTCGTGCTCTTCGCCACTGCCAGCCTCTTTGTCGGCACCCTCCATGATGTCGGCTCAGTGTGCTTGGGCTAGTTCAGGTCGCCACCGCGGATGCGTATGTCCGTATTCATTTCGTGTGTGTTGGTTCTTCTCCAATTTGACTACTTCAATGTGTGTTTGTATGAATAAGCAAAACATGCTTTCAGTGATGCATTGTTTTATTTGGGTTTGGATTATTGTCTACGCATGCTTCACAAGTTAATGGAGTAAAAAATCAAATTTAATTAAATTCCAATTATTGTATATCCTTCCTTAATTAATTGTTGTAACAATACTTGGTTAAAGGTTTTTAATGCTTATATATAATATAAATATTGGAGAACACTATAAGAGGTGAAATTTACTAAACCTTGTAATCGTATAATGCACAATACAGTATCACTGTTAGTGCAATAAGTAATAATAAAAACAAAAACAGTAAACCCATCAATATAATCGACGGGTTACCTAGTTTTATAATAACACATCTACATCTAGGGGGCCTCGTCCATGTGAAATGTTTTAATACCTGGAGATAAGTTAAAGATGACTTATCCAATGATACTCGTTCTTACTTAGCCTAAGGAATTTTCCAAACCTCCACCCACAGCAAATTGCTAGTTGTGCATGCACCATACACAACTTGAATATGAAATAGGTCCACTCACCACCCAATCCTATCCTAAAAAGTTAACAACTCTTTTGCAAGTGAATATAATCAACTACTATCAATTTTATGCTCATTACAATATTGTGCAGTCAAAGAGAATAATTCACAACTCGTTGGTAAAGTTATGAGCAAGAATAACTAATACAAACTAGTCAAAGTCGCTTCTCTAAAAGCTTCACACTACATTGATATAAGGTTCACTTGCAAAAACCTTAAATCTCTTAAAATCTTGCATTGTTGGATTATTTTCTTACTGAGGAAGATATCGAATCCAACTTAAATAATATTAAATATATCATGGGAATATATCTCAACATATTTTTATATCAATCTCGAATATATCTTTAGGAATCTGCAAGATGTCATTTTCTTCTTGGCCTCTTCCTGCATAAAAACTTCCTTATATAGTTCATGTTGAAACCTCGTGGCACTCACGGAGGCACTCATACCTGAGAGTGTACAATAGAATATATGCGGTCTACAAAATGACTATTACCTATACACTTACAACCTCCTCCTTTGTCATTTATAGACAAAACAAGTTGCATCAACATGAAATAAACATCCAACAATAATACTCAATATTAATGAGAACAACGCAAATAAAGCATGAACATGAGTTAGTCACCAGAGTAACGCAAATAAAGCGTGAACTTGGAACTCTCTCTCAATGAAGAAATGTGTTTTCGTTAATAATGCTCCCTCATAACCAAAGACTGGGTGCAAAACAGATACAACATCAAAGATATAAAGTTACAGACTTCTCTTTATTGTTCTCCTTTTTTTGTCAAAGAAATGACAAAGCAGGTAGTAGTGCCTTCAAGCAGGCTACACTCGCTCAGACCCATCAATCTCTTGTTCATTCTCTTCAATATCTTCCATTACGTGAGTACTTTGGTCGGACTCAGCACAAACAAAAAGATTCTTTGCAGCTTAAGAGGGATTGAGACTAACTTCATCACCTGCAATCTTTAAGTGATGGAGATCAAATAGTAAACAACATTGCGATGAAGATAGGTTTTGGACAAAATCGTGTTGAGGAAACTAAATTTCCTTTCCAACTCCAAAACATAGGATATAATAATACTTCATAACCATCTCCTTGAAGCACTCAAAGGATCTGAAGTTAGTCACAATTTTGTTGCAGATCAGAATTTTTGAAGATGAAGTCAGAAGAAGTTTGAGAGACTCAAAATGGGATCAGACGTGGATTGGGCTGAAGACCGAATTAGTTCTTAGAAAGAACTAAGTTGGTGCTCTTAGAAAAAAAGAAGCAACTCTGATGCTAACTGTAACTCCAGTGAGACTTGAACATAATTCATTCGTCCAAATCCAGATGGTGAAACTACTTAGGTCCAATATTCTATAAAATTACTTAGGTCCAATCTTCCATATCTTTAAGTCATACTTCAATGTAATAAAACTAGGAAATTCCTAAGGTTAATTGAAATCTACATGTTCGTTAGGTCAGTGTATATATGAGGGATTTCTCTGAACAACGTTAAATCCTTGTGTTGTTTACCTTTATGTTTAATTGACTGTATCTTATTTTACATATCCTTCACTCAGCATGTCCACGGTAAACTTAGACTCCATCTAGGAGGCTCCAAAAATCTAAACATCTGTCAGATGCAACTAACTTATGCTATAAATTTGTCTTAATGTTTCTAAGTATCTGAACGAGAAATTTTTTTTATTCCACCATACTCCGTACTCACACTGAGTCTGAAGCTCAACTCACTGATTGATAGTGTTTATCATCAGAGAGTTCCATTTTCGACTCAATCACACTCTTGTTAAGAATGGAAATACTAAAAAAAATCAATTAGATATGTTCCCCTCATATATCTGACATCCTCATTCTAAGCCCCTACAATTGAGTTTGAGTAGCATATTACATGTATTATGTCACAATTAAATTGCGTCTAAATCACTGATCAAGTTGATAAGTTAACTTAGACGTATTTAACTTAGATGTATTTAACACACATCCAGTGAATTAATAAATAAATTTATGTAAACTACTCAAATCATCGGCTTTGTGTTTTCCAAAAACAAAATCATGGCTTTTTGTGTGGTTCCAACTTCGAAGGTTACTATTTCAGATCATGAATTTACTTTTTTTTCTTGGTTGAAACACATGCATGTAGACTTTACTTTTTCTGCCTGCACTTCTTCTGCATGCACTCTCCTTACCCGTCTCACGGATTAAACTTAAATTCGACAATATTCAATTCCTTAGTTTGGAAATAATCTAGTGTGCTAACTCGTAAGCTAAATAACAATTAGATTATTTTTTTTTTCCAATTTTTAATTACCCTGCTTCGGGCATACAGACAGGTAGCGCTAAGTTCAACCATGAAGCAAAACAAGTCTTCACAAAATTAGGTTGTAATTTTTCTTATACTTGCATTAATTACTTCATTAATAATATCATCCGCACGCAATAAACATTAAACATGTGATAAAAGACAATAAAATGCTTTTTGAGAAGGAAAAAAAACAATGCAAAAGCAAATTTTCATAAGTTTGATCAATTCTACCAAATCGAAAGTTGCAGGTTCATACTTTTCAAGGAGTTATAAAATGCATGTCTAACTACCATCGTTCATGGCAACACAACTGCGTTGCAAGTCTTGCAGAAGTCGAAGTCGAGATGAGTCACGATTATCGACTCCGGCTCGAGGCTAATCCAAGAAAGAAGAAAAGCAATCACTGCTACCAACAGCAATGTCTCAATGATTCGATATTTGACATAAATACTAATAAGTTAATGCAACTAAGAGCCACAAACCTCACAAGAAAAAGAATAGTGAAGAATCCATCACTCGTTACAACACCATTCAAAATCTTTCCAACAACTCTAAACCATAAATGCAGCAGTGTTAAACCAACTAATCGCATTACACTATCCAACCATGACAATTTTATATATTTCTAGATTTTATTGCAGACAGGAATAGATTACTTGGCCATCATGACCTTAACAAACTCTTCGTAGTTGATTTGGCCGTCACCGTCGACGTCCGCCTCCCGGATCATCTCATCTACTTCCTCGTCAGTCAGCTTCTCGCCGAGATTCGTCATCACGTGGCGCAGCTCAGCAGCAGAGATGAAGCCGTTCTGGTCCTTGTCGAAGACGCGGAACGCCTCTTTGAGCTCCTCCTCGGAGTCGGTGTCCTTCATCTTCCTAGCCATGAGGTTCAAGAACTCCGGGAAGTCAATGGTGCCATTCCCATCAGCGTCAACCTCGTTGATCATGTCTTGGAGCTCAGCCTCGGTTGGGTTCTGACCGAGGGATCTCATCACAGTTCCCAGCTCCTTCGTCGTGATGCAACCTAGAGATGAGAAGAGTTAGTTAAAGGGAGGTTTGACCACACTGGACGTTTCTAGTGGCAAATCAAGAATATCTTTAGCATATTTTAACGGATTGTTTCAGCCAATGCATATTCCCAAAAGGAAAGAATCATCACTAAAAGCAAAATCAAGAAAAAAACAAAAGTTAAAGAATCATAAAAAAGAATGATCATAAACAAGAATTACACTACACTACCTTCGATGTGAAGCATACTGAAAATGTGTAAGCTTTAGCATATTACATGACACAAACATATCCAAGAATCTTTCATGAGACTTGAGAGGTGTATATATCAGAAAACATTTCGCCCTTTACCCTCAATTGCAACTCCAATTTTACTAGAGCATAGGCATAATCATAGTAAATGTATAAGAGTTAAGAAGCGTAATCATAGTGAATACGTTAACACTACCTCCCTATCTACACCATTTAATTTGATTTAATTTTTCATATTCACTTCCATTTACCCCCAAATCGGAAACCACCTCTCTCGTTCCCCTAAGGGGAGTCACTTCACAAAGGAACCAACAGCCCAAATCAAAGACCACCCCTCATTTTCCTCATGCAAAATGTCCCAAAAAGGAACCACTCACCCTGAAAGAATTACCCAAGCAACCATTCCCAAAGAGGAATCAGTTCACACACATTAAAACAACAACACTGCGCCCATTTTCCTAAGAAGGGAAAGAAAACATCAATCCGACTCAAATACCATGACGGACATCTTGCAGAAGTGGGACGAGTTCAGGAAGGAACCATCAGCCCAAATATCAAACACCAGCAAACTCAATTCTACTATGAAGGCACTAGCTCACTACAGCCAGTCAGTTTTGGATCATTTATCAAAGCCACAGCTATAGTTCATATCAGATCAATTTCTCGTCATAATCAGCTTTTTGATCAAGTTATATACCAAAGCAGAGCTATGGAAAATCCCCTCTATCGAAGAAAAATGAACACTAGGAGCTACACAAGCCCACATCACACACAAAAAAGCCCCAAAAAAGAATCTATTCGAGCAACAAAAAAAACCTAATCCCAGCTGAGCCAGAGTATCAACAAACGTTTTTCCTTTCCTTTTTTGTTTTAAACATAAAACAGATAAAATCACGGTAGCCCCAAAAAATTTTGTATCAACGATTTTTTCTGTATTTTACAGAAGGAACAAAAATAACCCGGTGGCCCCAAAATCCAATCAACATAAACTCATCCCAGATACATCTAAATTTCAACAAACAATTATTTTAACAGCAACCAAACAAAATGATCAGATCCAGCATAGAAACAGAAAGCCCATGACGAAATACAAGCATGTAGACAAATATACAAACAAACATAGCACACACATGCAAATTCGAATGCACAAACAAAAACCCAGCCATAATGAGACACACAGAGAGAGAGAGAGAGAGAACCATCGCCATCCTTGTCGAAAAGGCTAAAGGCCTCCTTGAACTCAGAGATCTGATCGTCCGTCAACTGATCCGCCATTTCTTCTCAAACTATCTGATTTCCCTAACCTTTTTCTCGATCAACAAATTCTGTGTTCGGATTCTTTTTCTCGATGAAATGGGGAGAGGAAAAGATGATTCTGGAAGAAGGAGATAAGCACTCCGTTTAGTTTTCTGCGACTAAGCGTTATATATCCGCTACACAAACTATCAAACAAAAGGGGTGTGCGTGGAGAGGAAAAGGACAGCTTATTCAATGGCGAGCGACAAATTTAGTAATAATCTAATCTCAGAATTCGCTCCTTTTTTATCTTTTGCATTTCATCGTTTCCTCCCGCCTTCCCCGCTTTGCCCTTTATTTTTTTCTGATTTCATTTTTCCTTGTATTTTTTTGGTCGAAGTTTCTTGCTACCTTACTGTTTCACCTCTTGTTTCAAACTTTCAATATGATTTTAGTAGAAAATAATTTATGAATAAAATACCAAGCCATAACTGACATTGATTTTGATGTGGTAAATGGTAAACGTTTAGAGTTTGAATTGTTAGTTTTGATTTTGATTTAATAATCGTCAGTCCTTTCTAATTAATATTCTTAAAATAGGGTTGCTTCATGGTTTAATAATAGTTTTCTATTAAGTTAATAATTGCTGAGTGGGTCTCTTTCTTTTTGCAGGACAGACTTTTTCATTACTTGGTTTTATAATTCTTTCCAATTTTTATTTTTGCCAGTTAATTCTTATTCTATAGAGATGCTACATTAATGGATGCACGTTAAGTATATCATTCTTTATATTTTGTAAAAAATAAATAAATAATGTTCTTGGAATAAAATCCATTATTATGCACGCTCTGAGTCTGTGATAATTTAAATTTAGACGAGTCTCAATCATATGTTTGGGGCACAATGGTAATATCAAACACAAACTGCATCCAATTTCCAGACCAGAAATTCCAATTATGTGGAAGCATATATTAAAGTAAGGTGAAATAATATATTTTGTGGCTGTCCAATTATTGTCTTTAATAAAGGCATAGGAAAAGCAATACATCTTTCTCTGATCTTCCAATCCAATCCAATAATAATATGAAACGTGGATCTATCTTCGTACTTAGTTTAATTGATTAATAGTTAATATATTAATAGTTAATATGTGATTTTGGTTTCTTTGACTTTAAAGTATATAAACACTGACTTTATTAATTGTAGCAATTTCGATGATTTTTTTGGACAATTAAAGCGATGTGCAATGATGTGGCAAAAAATAATAAATAAATACAAAACAAACAAATAAATAAACAATAAAATAAATACAAACAATTCACATCAACACACAATCACAGAGCGAGACACATAAATAAAATATAATACAAAAAAGCACACTCTTCTGCATCATTTCGGATCAACGATATTAAATATTTGATTGTAACAAATTGTACAATTTGATGAAATGTCCAAAATCTCGGAAGATGTGCGTATATTTTAAAGTTTGGGTCGTATTTATTTAGGTTGTACATTTCATCAAATTGTACTTTGTTACAATCAAATATTTAATATCGTTGATCCGAAATGACGCAGAGGAGAGTGTGTGTTTTTTTTGTATTATATTTTATTTATGTGTCCGCTCGTGATTTGTGTGTCTTTTGATCGTGAATTGTTTGTATTTGTTTTATTATTTATTTATTTGTTTGTTTTGTATTTTATTTATTATTTTTTGCCACATCATTGCCACATCGCTTTAATTTGTCCAAAAAATCATGGTAAAATTGCTACGATTAATAAGTTCGTATTTATATACTCCTTTAAAGCAAGAAACCAAAATCACATCAAAGTTCGTGTATTTATATGCCAATATCCCTATTTAAAACAATGACTAATGATTGAATTTTAGTAGTAGAAGCTTCATCCTGTTTTGGATAGTTCCTTATGAATACTAAATAAAGTCCTTCTATTTTTTAACCATCCTGTTTTGGATAGTTCCTTATGAATACTAAATAAAGTCCTTCTATTTTTTAACCATTAAGTTGCGTAATTTACTTCTTCATATTTTTATGCGGTTGGGATGTGGTGACTTGGGGAAGGAGAGTTTCCCATTTTTGTAACAAGGAAACACGGATCTAACGCGGTGTGTCTCCACGTTGCCACGTAACGTATGTTCGGGGGCTTGCTTGTTTTGACTTAGAGCCAATTCATTTCTTGGATTTGTATGAAGTTAAGGCCTGTGGTTCCACATATTAAGACAAGTTTTAATATTTTTTCACCACAAAAATTTGGGTGGACGTGCATAGGGCTGTATACGAACCGAGCCGAGCCGAACACTGCCAAGCTCGAGCTCGGCTCGTTTAAATTTTATTCGGCTCGAGTTCGGCTCGAATTCGAATTCGAGCTTTAAATTGAGCTCGAGCTCGGTTCGTTATAAAATTTTTGAGCTCGCGAGCTACTCGAATTCGGTTCGATAACTACTCGTTTATGAGATATATTCGAACTCGAGTTCGAACTCGAGCTCGAACTCTGCTCGTGTTCGACTTTGCTCGTTTTCGAGTTCGAACTCGAGCTCGAATTCGGTTTGATAATGTGTTATTCGAGATCGAACTCGAATTCGAGCTCGAGATACTGATATATATGCTTATTTGTTGCTAAATAATTATAATTAACATATATTTTATAATTTATAATTTATTTTAATTATTTAAATATGTATAAATAATCTATTATTTTATACGTTCGCGAACATGTTTGAATCAAGGTTCGCGAACATGTTCGAATCAAGGTTCGTGAACATGTTCGAATAAGAGTTCGCGAACATGTTCGCGAACTAGCTCGTTTGAGTTCGAACCAAACATGTTCGCGAGCCTACGAGCCGAACATCTCTAAGCTCGAGTTCGGCTCGATAAACTTATCGAGCTCGATTCGAGGTTCGAGTTCGGCTCGTTTACAAAACGATCGAATTTCGAACGAGCTTTTTTCGAGCCGAGCTCCGAGTAGCTCACGAACGGTTTGGTTTGTTTACAGCCCTAGACGTGCATGCTCACATATTATAATTAATTAATTAATTGGATAAGGTGATTTGATACTAATTAGTCTGATTAGGGATAATTAAGGTTTATCAATTTTTATTATAATTTATTAATTTAATTAGAGTTTATTAATTTAAAAGTAAAGTTTATTAATTCATAATTAGGGTTTTATAATTTTATTAAATCAAAACTAAGACTTATTGATTTATAATTAAGATTTATTAATTTCAATAAAAAATTATTATATCATTTTTAGAATTAATTAATTTATAATCAATTAATTAACTAATTAATTATCTAATTAATGACTTAATTAAGGGTGATCTCACTGTGTGCTCATAGGGGACCCCCTTTTTTTTTTTACTTTTGTTAGTAAATTTGTGTTGTTGCTATAGTTGTATTTTCTATTTTATCTTTTTGAGTGGTGTGGAATTGGAGAATAATAGATAGTGGTGACGGATGTAAAAAAGTAACAACGATAGGGTACTTCGACTTGGAGGGTATTTCATTGAGCTTATAAGCTTTCAAAATAATTTATAAATTATTTTTAAACTTATAAACAGTTTTTGAGAGCTTATAAACTCAATAAAATATCATCTTCATTGGTATGTGATTGTGTCATGAAGATAGGAGTTATTTCTAAATTTTGTTGTCAATTCACCAATTTTATAGGGAAAAGGAGGAGAAAAAAATGTATGTATATAAAAAAAGAGGTGGTCTCGCATGCTTGGCAAGACAAATGAGACCCACCTTAATTAGTTAATTTAGTAATTAATCTTAATCAATTAGTTTTAATTAATTAATTAAATTGATTTTAATTAAAATTAATTAATTTAATAAACTTTAATTATAAATTAATAAATAATAATTTTGAATTAATATATCTTAATTTTGAATAATAAATCCTAATTATGAATTAATAAACCCTAATTATGAATTAATAAACCCTATTTGGAATTAATAAACCCTAATTTTGAATAATAAACCCTAATTATGAATTAATAAACCCTAATTAGAAATAATAAATCATAATTTTGAATAATAAACCCTAATTGTGAATTAATAAACCCTAACTTTGAATTAATAAACTTTATGTGTGAATTAATAAACCCTAATTATGAATTAATAAACCTCAATTATGAATTAATAAATCATAATTATGAATTAATAAATTCTAATTTTGAATAATTAACAAACCCTAATTTTAAATTAATAAACCCTAATTAGAATTAATAAACTCTAATTTTAAATTAATAAACCCTAATTGAAAATAATAAACCCTAATTTTAAATAATAAATCTTAATTGTGAATTAATAAACTATAACTTTAAATTAATAAACCTTAATTATGAATTAATAAACAAAATATAAAATAATAAAATAACACTGATAATTAATACTTAAAAATCACAAAACTTGTGCTTGACGCGAGCGAGCCACAGCGTACAAGTTTTGTGATAAAAAAATTAGTGGAGTCTTATTGACTTCACGAGTGACGATGGAGATTAAACACTAGAGACATGATCTCTTTTACATAAGAAAGTTCCACATTTTGGACGCATTTCGGAGGTAGGATTAGGAAGACTTTGTATTAGAAGATTTGACCAAAGTCAAAATATGGATTATTATTTGTCACAGACTTTTATGTAGGCTTAAGTCTTACATATTCGGTAGGGCTTTTGAATCGACTACAGTAATGTAGTTTGGGTGATATAATGATAATTAATAACATCATTGCTATGCAACTATGTGTTGATAAAATCAAATTTAGATAAAATTGTTGATTGGAAATTGAAATTGAATGTTCAACTAGGTTAACATTGAAATTGAAACAATATTCCAAAACAAGAAGTTTAATTGCCTATTTATCTCATTAGGGTAAGCAATTGAGTTCTAGGTTTGTCATTAAAAGTTTTAAATGTCAAGGCTATAGCCAACAAAATTGGCTCAGCCCGATGGAATTAGGGTCGGGTTGGGCTCGTAAAAATAGTGACACGAAAAAAATCGGATCTAAAAAGCCTGACCACCTAGCCCATCGGGCAAAATCGGGCTTTGGGGCTAAAAAAGTCTGGGGTTAACGGGCCTAAAAGCCCGCCCGTATTTTTAAAGTTTTAATATTTTATATTAGTAGTAAATAGTAAATATATAAAATAAAACAACTTTTAAAAAGTGAATCTAGCGTCCTATCTCTCTTTCCCAATCTCATTCTACATTTCTACTCCATTCCTCTAAAACAATTCACAATTCTAAAAATCCTACTTTTCTAAGTCGCCATCCAAGTCGTCGTCGAGTCGCTGTCCACTGCTGAACACCAACCACGTCTTCTCACCGTGTCATATAGAGGCTGTAGCCTGTAACTGTTTGTGAATCTGGATGTCAAAAAATCGTGAAACATGTAAGATTGCGTGGTGTTATAACTTAAATACATGAATCTAGCATCCATTTCTCTGTTTCCAGTTTATAATTGCACCTTACTTTATCTTTCCCCCAAGTTTGTTTAGTGATAAATCTTGTGTGTGCGAGATTTATGAAAACAGTAAAGAACACGAGATGCTTTTACGTGGTTCGATCAAAAGAAAGATCTAAGTGCACGGATGAGTGATTCCTCAATACTTTCACTATAAGCGATTACAATGAGTGTATCTAAAAGCTCGAGTATTCAAATAGTTGCTAACCCTTCTACCTTTAATCTAGCCTCTATTTATACATGTTGTGGATCACTACAGATTACTATGTGATCCGATCTCTGAAGATAGATTCGATCCTTGAATATCTCCTCCAATATCTCCTTCCATATCTGATAGGATATGGTTGATCTTGAATAGGGTTTAGGTGTTGGGCTTTTGGGCCAAACCGTGCAGCCGAAGTAGCTAGGCCAGGCCCAGTTCACGTGGGCCTGCTGTTGGGCTTGAGGGGTTAGGCCATATCCCATCGTAGCCCCCAATTAGTCGAGTAACAACTACACCGAGGTGAGGTGAAGGATGTATTTTGTCGAGGTTGGTTGTTGCTCGACTGAGGTCATCGTTGAGGATTTTCCTGCCTTTTTGATGTTGGGGTTGGAATCTGATGATTGGCCGAGGTCCGCATTGAGTTGGATGTTTCGCCGTTCCGGACTATGCTGGACCATTTGTTGAGTTCGAACTGAGTTGTCGAAGTGGATGGCGATATCCTTTCGTCAGGAGAATGTCGAGGTCCGAACTGACTGGGGTGATTTGTCGAAGTTCAGATTGATTTGGACGACGTGCCGAGGTGGGTAACCGGGCTGAAGTTGGACGGCGTTGTCTTTCGTTAGGAGAATGCCGAGGTCCGAACTGAGATGAGTTGCTATGGAATGATTTGTACAATTTGCCGAGGTCCGAACTGAGTTGACCGGACTGAAGCCAGAGTGATGATTGCACGATTAGACCGGCATGTCTGCGCGTCCTAGAATATGTCATATGTACCAGGCGGTTAGTTGGCGCTCGAACCATGCGCGCGTCTGCCTCACGTCAAGTCATGGTTGGCCACGTGGGAAGTTGAATAGGCGGTTTTGGGCGCCTATTTGTACTTTAAATAGGCCAGAGATAAAGAAACTGTTCACTTCCTTCATCTTCATCTGTTTTATCCTCATAGAGAATTTTCGAATCGGGGAAGCTTTTGATCATCTTTCAGAACCTTGCGAAGTTGAAGAAAAACCATATTTGAAAAAGTAAGTATGTCTTCTTCATCCTCTTCTACGCCTTATGGATCTGCCCGATCATCTTCCTCCCCCGATAGTGAGTTTGAGATTAGGGACTACACCTGCTATACCTTGATGGGTAGGTCTAGGGGTATTAGCGCTAGGGTTCCGGCGATACCATCTGTCTGGGATGAGTACAAGGTCAGGGACGCTAGGTCGTCTCTGACCGTCGCTGATTTGTGCAAAATAGCAAAGGAATTCCATATTCCGGCGGAGGCATGGTGGTGCCTGCCGCAATCCGGGGATAGAGCTATGGCCCCTCCGGAGGGATTTATCACCGTATATGTTGACGCCTTGAAGGCCGACCTTAGGTTCCCATTGGCCCCCATTTTTTTGAGCATTCAAGAATATTTTCAAATTTCGATATGCCAGTTGACCCGAACTCCATTAGGTCGGTGGTTGGGCTAGGTTTTGCCTGTTATGGCCTCAGTGAGAAGCTTACTTTTGAAGTCTTGATGCGTTTTTTTAGCGTCAAGAGTACATGAGGTGTGTACTACTTGTCACCTCGGCATACGTTCAGGGTGACTGCCCCCTCGAAGGTGCCCCAGTGGCAAAGTAAGTTCTTCTTTTTGCGGGCTGATGGGCACCCGAGTTACAATTGGGGCCTGGGCAAGATGAGGGATGTGATGTGTAAGGCCTTGGGTGCCATAGAGGATGAGCTCAACACGTTCGGTGAAATATCTTTTAGTTTCACCGAGGACGACCTGAATGAGGCCGGGCTGAGCATTTATAGGTCGGAAGATTCCGGATCGGGGTGAGGGCACCCCCCCTTTTTCCTTATATCCTCATATTTCTGATGTCATCGTGCTAATGAACTCCTCTTTTTATTGTGCAGTGAAGCTCGATTCTCGCAAGAAGGCGAAGGTGGCGGCTTCGTCGCCTCCAACACAATCGCCGAGCCAGGGGCCACCGACAAAGAAGGCGAGGCGGACTGAGCGAGCAAGGCACCAATGGTGGTGGCCAACCTTAGCCAGTTGGTGACGGCACCTCAGCCGAGGTCAGATCCGACCTCGGCAACAGATACCTGTACTAGGATTACATACGAGGTGTCGGTTCCAAGCTCCCCTATATCCTTCCCGAAGGTATAGGTTTATACCGTGTCTGCCGTTATTTCTTTCTGCTATGTGTTTCTTACTGTGTGATTTTCAGGATGCGACCATGGCGGCGGAGGATCTGCACCGTACGGCCGGGGATATGCATCGGATTGCGGTCTTATTATTTGAGGGCATCTCTCGGTACGACGCCCTGGAGAGAGAGAGAGGGCCGATGTTGAGGCCACGAGGGCTGCTGCTGAGGCCGCGAGGACCGATGCTGAGGTCGCAAGGGCCGCTGCTGAGTCCGCCCTGAAGAAGAAGACTCGGGCCTTGGAGGTGGCCCAGGCCGAGCTGAAGAAAGCACGAGGGGAGACGGCGTCGGCCGTGGGCGAGGCGGAGAAGAAGCTCTCCGAAGAGAAGAGTGCCCTGTTGGCGGGGCAAGGGCCGATGTTGAAGGCCTTTGCCAGTAGGCTCATCGAATCAGAGACCTTCTCCGCCTTCATCTCGGACCTGGCTGCCGTGCTCAGGACGCAGGTGGTGTCCGACCACCTGGAGGAGTTGGCGGCCAAGATGCCTGACTTTGACAAGGTCAGGCATGGCTGGGTCGAGGTCGATCCCAGGGTGCAGCAGAAGGACTACGCTCGCGTGATTGCCGAGGTGGGGTCCTTCCCTTTGCTGGAGACCTTGGCGGCCTCCACTTCTCTCCTGACGGCCGAGGCCGTCTCCCAGTGCAAGGAGGATGAAGATGCGGAGCTTCAGGAACTCCTTGCTGAAGTGCGGGCTGAGGCAGGCGGCGCTGGGCCGAGCTCGGGTCTTCCCTCTAGTGAGCCCCACCAAGAGGCTCAGGTCAGTGGACCTTTGTAATAGGTTTGATCGTCGGGGTCATTAGGATCCCGAGCTTTGTACAAACTCCCACTTTGTGAATAATAAATACATCTTTTTGAAATGAATGTGTTGTCTCTTGTTTTAGCACCCGTCTTCTCAATACATTGGTCTAGATCACGATCTTTTGACCAAGTTGAAAGAGGTCCGAGGTGCCCTTGCTGAGAAGGATGAGGAGGTGGTGTTCTGGAGGAGCCGTTCTGCCGAGCTGACTCAGACCATGCACAACATGGATAGTCAAGTCTCTGGGGTCGGTAGCACGGCATCGCCAACCGGGCTGAAAAAGTAGCTTCAGGTGGCTAAACGCGAGGTGACCCACCTTCTGGCAGAGAACGAAGCCTTAAAGCTGAGAATTATTCATCTCGAGGTCCAGGGGATGGATGTCTCTGCTGACAGTCTTCAAGGGCGCTTGATACAATGTGAAGAACAGCTTGAGCTGGCGCAAGAGAAGTTGGCGCGGGTCTCAGAAGAGCACGCTGAATATGAAGCGGTGATCCACCGATCTGGTGGTATCACCATATCCGAGGCAGACGACCGAGCTCAACTCCTGTTAGCCGAAGGCATGGTACTAAGGAACGAGGAGGGGCCCAACAGCAAGAGCTTTAAATATTGCCTTGAGGAACTGATCAAGTGCCTCCAGCTTTACGAGATCGTCCGCAAGCGACGTATGCCCGAGCCCCGTAGTCAAGCTCCAGCCGATGTGAGAGTTGAAGAAGTCGAGGTGGGCGGCGGCTATATGGACCATGCCGAGGTGCTCCGACTAATGGGTTCAGACATGTCGGAAATGTCATCTCGTGGTCGGGCCCCATCGTCGGGAGTTGGAGGAGCGAGGACATCAGGTCGGGGAGGAAGGATGTCAGGTCGGGGTCGGGGTCGGGGTCGTAGCCCCGGTGGGATGGCGAGATCAAGAGGCAGGAGTTCGACCTCGGCCCCAGGGGCATCCACTTCAGGTCGGGGCGTCTCTGTGCCTGTTCAAAGAGCGTCTAGAGCAGGTCGTGGCGACGCCGACCTTATTGACTGGGTTGAAGGTACTGAGTTCATCCCGGTTATTCATCGCCGACCCGGAGATTTTGTTTCGAACTGGTGTAGCTTCAGTGATTCTTGGCGAGGTGCAGCTCGGAGACCCGAGTGATCTGTATATAGCTTAAGACTTTATTTTTAGTCATAAATGTATTTAGACTTGTACCGAAGTGTATATTTTCCCCATAAAGAGGTACAAATATAGCTTAGGACTTGGTTTTAGTCGTAAATGTATTTAGACTTTTTACTGAAGTGTATATCTTCCTAATAAAGGGGTATAAATTGCACGAGATCCGATTTGGACGTCGTTTGCATGTAGATGTTCAAATTAATGAGTAATCTGCATGCCTTGCACGTAGATGTTCAAATTAATGAGTAATCTGTGTGCTTGCCTTGTTTGTCGAGAAATATCGACAGGGGTGGTCCCCTGGATCCGATTTGGACGTCGTTGGCACGTAGATGTTTCAAATTAATGAGTAATCTGTATGTGCTGGCACGTAGATGTTTCAAATTAATGAGTAATCTGTATGTGTTGGGGTGGTCCCCTGGCGCGCGCTTGGTTGAGTACCCTACTTTGTAGGTTTTTCATCCTCGCAAGGGCGTCCCCTTTTGAAGGTAAATTATGTTTCATCCGAGTTGAGAACGGATTTTCACATAGATATAAGATGCGACTCCACTCATAACGAAAACATATGTTTTATTGATAAGTAAATGACATCGTGCCTTGGAAAAATAAAAAGAGGCTAACATAATGCCGACGTGAAATGAAAGCTATGTAAAATACCTCCTCAGGTGGGTGATATGCCAGGTTCGGGGGATAAGTGCACCGGATAGGTGAGCAAGCTTATAGGCCCCTTTGTCGAGGTCCTCGTGGACGTGGTATAGGACTTCCCATGTCGGGTCCAATTTATTAAGGCGCTCGGCTTTACTGGCTTCATTGTTTTGTAGGACGAGGTCGCCTACTTGGAATGTGGAGGCTTTCACCCTCTTGTTGTAGTACTTTGCGACCTTGCATTTGTACTTGGCTTCATTGATGAAAGCGAGTTCGCGTTTTTCCTCTAGAGCATCGAGGTTGACTCGTAGGTTCTCCTCATTGCCCAGCTGGGCGAAGTGGAGAGTTCTTGGGCTCGGGGCACCGATCTTAACTGGTATAACAACCTCGGTGCCGTAGACTAAGCTGAAGGGTGTTTCACCGTGGGAAGTCCGAGGTGTCGTTCTGTATGACCAGAGGACTTGAGAGAGATTTTCAACTCAATCCCCTTTAGCTCGATCTAGCCTCTTTTTCAATCCTTGTACTATCGTACGATTCGTCACTTCGGCCTGACCGTTCGCCTGTGGATGTGCAATCGAGGTAAACTGTTGCTTGATCTGGAGCTCTTCACACCATTCTCTGAAATTTTTGTCGACAAACTGGGTGCCATTGTCCGAGATCAAGACATGTGGTATGCCGAAGCGGCAAACTATATTTTTCCAAACAAATGTCTGAATCCTTTTGCTTGTGAGGTTTGAAAGAGGCTCCGCCTCGACCCATTTTGTGAAGTAGTCTATGGCTACAACCAAATACCGAAGTTGCCCCAGTGCTCGGTCGAAGGGACCAACGATGTCGATTCTCCACTGCATAAAAGGTCATGGACTTTGTAGGCTACTGAGGTCGGTTTGAGGTAGCTTCTTGACTGTGGCATGGAGTTGGCACTTCGGACACTTCTTGACGAGCTCGGTCGAGTCTAGGATGAGGGTGGGCCAATAATATCCCGACCTCAACGTTTTCTTTGAGAGAGCTCGTGACCCGATGTGACTTCCACAAGATCTCATGTGAATCTCGTTGAGTACATAGTCCGCCTCTTCTGGCCCAAGGCATCTCAGGAGGGGTTGAAGGTAGGATTTCCTGTAGAGAGTTCCTTCGTGAATAAGGTACCTCTGGGACTTGATCATCATTTTTTTGGCTTCGAGCCGATCATGTGGTAGCACGCCTTCTTCCAGGTATGCTCTTATAGGAGTCATCCAGTTCGGTTCGGTCTCCGTGATGATGCCGATGTGGGGCTCTTCGATACTTCTGGATTGAACTTCCTCCACTGGTGGATTAGTTGATGACGAGGCAAATTTGCTGAGGACGTCAGCTCGGCTATTCTCACCTCGCGGAATTCGGTGAATTGTGAAATACCTGAAACATGTCAGCATTTCTTTTGCTTTCTGAATGTATTGCTTCATCCTATCCTCTTTGGTCTCGTATTTCCCTAAGACCTGGTTTACCACCACCTGGGAATCTCCAAATATCTGGATTTTATCTACTTTCAACTCTTTTGCAAGACGAAGTCCTGAGATCAGTGCTTCATATTCCACCTCGTTGTTTGTGGTCGGGAATGAGAACCGAAGTGCATAGGTTACTTCTTGTTTCTCCGGGCCGAGAAGCAAGATGCCTGCCCCGCTACCTGCTTTGCATGAGGCTCCGTCCACGTACATTTGCCAACAACCATTGGGTGGGTTGAGGGTAGGTTTCTCCGTTGTAAGCGCGGAGGTTGGAGTGACCTCGTTGGTAGGATTGACCTCGGTAAACTTGGCTTCTACCAGGAAGTCAGCCAAAGCTTGCCCCTTTATGGCTGGTCGAGGGGAGTATAAGATATTATGCTTGCCGAGCTCCAGTGCCCACTTAGCGATACGTCCTGACGACTCAGGTTTTGACAAGACTTGTCTCAGAGGTAAGTCAGTCAGTACCTGGATGGAATGGGCTTGAAAATAAGGTCGGAGACGTCGCTTGGCGTTCACCAGTGCCAACGCTATTTTTTCGAAGCTGGTGTACCTAGTCTCCGGTCCTTTGAGAGCTCGACTGATGAAATAAATAGGAAGTTGTCGTCTGGGCTCATCTCGCACCAGTACCGCACTGATTGCCTCAACCGAGGCGGCCAGATATAAGGAAATGAGCTCGCCTTCTTTTGAGGCGGACAGTGTGGGTAGGTCGGCGAGGTACTCCGTTAGCTGTGTGAAGGCGACATGGTTTTCATCTTCCCAGGCGAAATCCGGGGCTCTCCTCAAGATTTTGAAGAAATGGAGTTGCTTCTCGGCAGCCCGGGATAGGAACCTGCTGAGGGCGGCCAAGCATCCGGTGAGTTTGTGGATCTCACGAACGGTCTTTGGCACTTGCATGTCAAGTATCGTCTTCACTTTGGTGGGATTAGCCTTCAACCCTTCTTGAGAAACCCAGCATCCCAGGAATTTCCCCGTTTTTACCATGATGTGCACTTTTGGGGATTAAGCTTGAGGTTGACCGACCTGAGATCCTCGGCACAACTTTCCATCTTTTTGCTTTTGACCACTATGTCGTCAACGTAGACCTCCACGATCTTTCCGATGTGATCTTTGAATATTGCGTCCACCATTCGTTAGTAGGTAGCTCCGACGTTTTTCAATCTAAAAGGCATTTTTCGGTATGCGAAGACACCGAAGTCAGTGATGAATGCCGTTTTTGGAGCGTCTTCCTTACTCATCAAGACTTGGTGGTATCCCTTATATAGATCCAGGAAACTGAAGATCTCGTGGCCCACCAATGCCTCCACCTTCTTGTCAATATCGGGGAGGGGATAACAGTCCTTTGGGCAGTGTTTATTCAGGTCGATATAGTCGACACACATGCGCCATCCCCTCCTGGCTTTTGAACGATGACATGATTAGCCATCCAGGTTGGGTACTTGACCTCGAACAGTATCTTGGCTTTCTGGAGTTGGGTCACCTCGTCCCTTATCACCTTGCTGCGCTCTGCCGCAAATGCCCTTTTCTTTTGTCGAACTGGTTTGGTAGCCGGATCGATGTTGAGTCGATGAGTGATGAGCTCGGGTGACACTCCTGTCATGTCGAGTGGTGACCACGCGAACATGTCCTTGTATTCCCTCAGAAGTTGCATAACATGTTGTCGAATGTCAGTGGGACCCTGGGTGCCGACCTTGACGACCTTGGAGGAATCGTCGTCATATAATTGGAGGTCGTCTGTCAGATCATCCCGGGGTGACAACTTCTGAGGAGGGTTCTGTAATTGCTAGGCCTGAGGTAAGGCCTCATCTTGGGCTGAGATCCTCAGGCATTCTTTCGCCGCTGCTTGATCACCCTGGATACTCAATACTCCAGTCGGGGTGGGTATCTTGATGGTGAGGTGGTAGATCGAGCAGACGGCCTTGATGGCATAGAGCCAATCTCTTCTGAGGATGATGTTATACGGAGAGGGAGCCTTGACCAGAAAGAATTGTATGGCTTTGGTAACCGACCTGGGAGCACGTCCTACGGTGACCGGAAGGGTGATGACGCCTTCTGGTTGTATCGCCTCCTGAGTGAAGCTCGATGGTTTAGACAGTCTTTGGATGAATTTGGATCCCTCCGACCTCGAGTTTGTCTAGCGACTTTGAAAATGATCTTGACAGAGGCACCGATGTCGATGTAGACCCTATGGACGTTCTTATTGCCCACCACTGCTTGTATGGTAATAGCATCTTGATGGGGCATGACCTTGGGTACTGGGTCGTCGTTGGAAAACACGATGCTCTCACCATCCCGCAATCGCTTGTTTTTTGGCTCCTCGGGAATCGATCTCCGAGCTTCGGTTTTCAATGAAGACCTTGTCTTACCTATGGGGAGTTCGGTGATAGCGTATACTTGCTCCATTGCGTTGGTACCATCATCCTCGTCATCATCGGGGTGCACGGTCTTCGGGGTCGGCCCACAATTGTTGTCACCTCCGTTCTTTCCTCTCTTCTTGTTTCCCGACTCGCTCGTGGTGCGGTCGAGGTATTTCTTGAGTGCACCTTTTTTAACGAGCTCGTCTATTTCGAGCCCAGACTTCTGCAGTCGTCGGTGTTGTGACCATACCCCTGGTGGTAGTCGCAATACATGTCCTTCGATCTTTTCTTGGATCCTCCTTTCATAGGAGGTGGTTTTGGGAAGAGCTTAGTGTGGAGCTCGAATATCTCTGCCCTTGACTTGAGCAGATTATTGCCAAGATTTGGCCGAGGTCCCAATCTGGACTCCATTGGGCCTTTTTTGATTCTATCGAAGGCATTTCGGCGATCGGTGCCCTTTCCTCGATCATCCTGTCTCTTCTTCTTGGCTTTCTGCTCGTCCCATATCTCCCTTTTTTTTACGATCCGACTCGTCCCCTTTGACATAGTTATCCACCAAGGTCCAAAGGCTACTCTCCGTCTTCGGCTTCTCCCTGGTGATTTCTTTGTTCAGTACGCCAGGTCGGATCCCGTTTTTGAACGCATTGATGATGTAGAGATCATTACTATCATCGATCTTGAGGGATTCCTTGATAAATCGTGAGACGAAATTTGACATTGTCTCGTCTCGTCCTGGCGGATGGTGGCGGGTCGGATGATGGTTCGAGGTGGCATCTTTTGGTAAACGCCACTGAAGCGATCCATGAGATCTCAAGGCTGTGTATCTTGTTCGGCGGTGAGGTGAACCATCGTCGTGCGTTGGAGACCAAGCACCTCGGGAAGATCTTGCACATGTGAAAATCTTCCATTCCTTGATTTGCCATGTTAGTAGTATAGGCCAAAAGGAAATCTGAGGGATCTCCTAGACCGTCATAGGCGGCGATGTTGGGTGCCCGATATCGGCTGCGGCGGTGTATCGTGTATCCGAGAAAGGGAGATGATCTGTCCATGTCGGTCGAATCCTGGGAGTTCGTTGCCATCCCTCTCAGGAGGGGTGGGAGATCGATAGCGACGTCTATCGTCTCTTTGATGAGGGGATCGACTCTACCTTTCCTCTCTTCGGCCCCGTTCGGCCTCGCGGGCGTGTCTTGGCGAATGACTTCGATAATTGTACCGAGGTGACCGACTTCGTGGATGTCGTCGGGGTGAATGATTATGGGCGGCCCGCTGAGGTGATCGACTTCGGACGTCATGCCGAGGTGACCATTCTCGGGCATCATACCGAGGTGATCGTTCTCGGCTCTCGCGCTGAGGTGAATGTCCTCGATTATTTTGGAGAGGTGAGCGACCTCGGGCGCCCGTGAATGCCAGTCCGGGCGTTCTTGAGGTTCCCGCTCCGTTCGTCCTCTGGCTCAGAAAGTTTTGAAATTGGCCGATGTTGGCGTTGAGGAATTCAGATACGGCTCTGCCGAGGACCTCGTGCGATTGGTGAACTGCTTGTTCACCGGTGTTGAGGTCGGCATCTCCCTCTTCAGTAGGGCGGCGGTCCTGAGGGTGTATAGGTAGATTCTCTATGTAACCCTCAGGCGTGTTGTTGCTATCGGCAGCCGCGATCTCTTTTCCTCGGCGCTGCGTAACAGCTTGTTCGGGGTCTTCAGGTCGTCCGTTGCCAGCACCACCAGCGGCGCTAACATTTGCATGAGTCATTGCCATTGATTTTGTGTAGAGAAACGAAGCTTTTTGTAAGATGTTTCCCACAGACGGCGCCAATGATAAATCTTGTGTGTGCGAGATTTATGAAAACAGTAAAGAATACAAGAGGCTTTTACGTGGTTCGATCAAAAGAAAGATCTACGTCCACGGAGGAGTGATTCCTCAATACTTTCACTATAAGCGAATACAATGAGTGTATCTAAAAGCTCGAGTATTCAAATAGTTGCTAACCCTTCTACCTTTAATCTAGCCTCTATTTATACATGTTGTGGGTCACTACAGATTACTATATGATCCGATCTCTGAAGATAGATTCGATCCTTGAATATCTCCTCCAATATCTCCTTCCATATCTGATAGGTTATGATTGATCTTGAATAGGGTTTAGGTGTTGGGCTTTTAGGCCAAACCGTGCAGCCGAAGTAGCTAGGCCAGGCCCAATTCACGTGGGCCTGCTGTTGGGCTTGAGCGGTTAGGCCATATCCCATCATTTAGTAATACTATGTGTGTGTGATGTGTTCACCATTTTCGCGAGAGAGGCTAAGTACATAAGTTTTATGAGTGAAAATGGAGCTGCCATGAGAATGCAGTGATACTATGCGATGGAATAATTTTTTTGGTCTCTCTTTTGCTGCCATGCTTCAGTTTTGAAATACTACATTTATACCTAATTTAGTGCTACTAATACTATGCATCAATTTTTGAAATACTACATTTTTTCACTAACATACTTCAGTTTTCAAATACTACATTTATGCCATGCTGCAGTGATATTGTGCGATGGAATAATGTTTAGTACTTAATATTTTACCTAATTTATTTGTTAAAATGAAAACACTACATTAGCCTATACTAATCAATCATATTTTTATCTAATTTTTACAGAAATAGATACAACTTAAAGCTTAGAAGATATGAATGATGATATGCCTTTAACGCAATCGATTGATGCTCCGACTTCTATGAGCACTACAGGTACTACTTCTGTTGTTGATCATAGTAGCACACTGGATAAGTCTAAGAATATTAGAGAGGATGATCATGAAAATATTGATAGGGGAGCTAAAAAGTCTAAGTCTGAAGTATGGAACTTTTTTGATAAGGTTGGCAAAGTAAGTGAGGTAGAAAATATAGGTGCAAACATTGTCAAGAACTATTTACTTGTAAAGTTGAATCTGGAACCACTCATGTAAGATGTCATACGGAGAGATGTTTTAAAACCCCAAAGTATCATGATGTGAGTGCTTTGTTGGATAATCAAGCCACATTATTGAAGAAATAGAATTTCGATAGTAAAGCGTATCGAGATGCATTGGCTAGAGCTATTATTAAGCATGATCTTCCATTCAATCATGCTGAATATAATGGGGTTAATGAGGTGAATAAGATTATAAATCCAGAATTCAAGCCAATTTGGAGAAATATTGCAAAAAATTGATTGTTTAAAAGTGTTCCACTCTGAAAATGAAAACTTGAAGAGTTTATTAGCTTCTCATCATGGACAAATTTGTTTAACATCGGATTGTTGGACTGCTATGACTACACAAGGTTATATGAGTGTGACTGCACATTTCATTGATTCAAAATGGAAGTTGCATAGCAAACTACTTTCATTTTATGAGCTAGATACACCACATTCAAGCCTTGAGTTATCTTCTAAATTGCTTGGAGTGCTTAAGGATTGGGGGATAGAATCTAAAACTTTTTCACTCATTTTGGAAAATACAAGCTCCAATGATAGTATGGTCAGAATTTTAAAAGATAGACTAAATTTGCAAGAAGGCTTATTATGTCGAGATGAGTTCATTCATGTGAGATGTTGTGCACATTCTTAAACTTAATTGTTCAAGAAGGTTTAAAGGTCGTGGATAATGCTTTGAAAAGAATTAGAAATAGTGTGAAGTATGTAAAGGCGTCAGATGGGAGGTTGAGGGATTTTAAAAAATATGTAGAAGAAGAGGTGAACTTAAGCCATGTTGGTGGGAGTTTCTTAAGGTTGGATGTGTCTACTAGATAGAATTCGATGTATATGATGCTTGAAAGTGCTATCAAATATCCTCGTGCATTCGCTTGTTTGAGTTATAATGATTCCAACTACAAATATTGTCCGACTAATGAAGAGTGGGAAAGAGCATAATGGATATGTACTTTCTTAGCCCCATTTTACAATATCACTAACTTGATATACGGGTCATTATACCTTACCTCAAGTTTGTATTTTAGGAACATTGCATCAATAGAGTTGAAACTGAATGAATTCTTGAGCTCCCAAGATGAGGTGATCAAAGATATGGCGAGAATGATGAAAGTTAAGTTTAATAAGTATTGGGAGTCATACTCTACTACTCTTGCATTTGGAAATGTTCTTGATACAAAGAGAAAGATGGCATACTTGACATTGGTGTATAAGAAACTTTATCCTAATGGTTATGAAGAGAAAGTGAAAATTGTGAAAGGACGCATTATATAAACTCTTTGTTGAATATGAACGAGTTAGAACCACGTCAAACTCAATGTCTCCAATGACAAGTTCATCATCTATGGCTATGGTTTCCGATATGGATGTAAGTATAATCTTGAATTATAAATTTAACTTTTGGTGGTTTATGGTGTATGTATTTCTTTTTAGGAGTATGATAGATAATTTCTTGAAGAGTCTTTAAGTACTGGTAAATCTGAACTTGATTTGTATTTGGAAGAAAATTATGGTCCTACTTCTATAGTGAGTACTTTAGATGCCATCGAATATTGGAAAGAGAATGTTATTCGATATCCTTGACTTGCAATGATGGTTGCTGATGTTTTAAGTATTCCAATCATTAGGATTGTCTAATCGGTATGGGTCGGGTACCCTACCCGAAAAAATGGGTACACGACCCCGATTATGCATAAAATATGCTACCTGACCCCGACCCGATTTTGTAAATCGAGTACCCGAATACCCGAGTCGGGTACCCGAATCGGGTATTCGGGTACCCGAATATCCGACTTATTTTTATTTTTATTTTTTATATATAAATCCATATATTATTGTAAGTATTAGTTTATTAGAATTAATAATGTTAAATAATAATAAAAATTCTTCCTATATGCACCTTTTGTTTTTGTTATTTTGTATTTATTTATTTTATTTTTATATTTGTATATAAATCTATATATAAAATTATATAAAATATAAATATTTTTAAAAAATCGGGTATCGGGTAATACCTGACTACCCGTCGGGTATACCCGATACCCGACCTCACCTAAGTAGCCATACCCGACCCCGATCCCGACACCCGATTTTCGGGTAATCGGGTACCCAATACCCGAGAAATTTCGGGTCGGGTATCGGGTACCCGACTACCCGATTCCCAAATAGTCATCCCTACCAATCATAATTGTTGCTTCTGAATCTACATTTAGTATTGGAGGTCGCATCTTGCACAAGTATAGGAATTGTTTGCTTCCCGAAAATGTAAAAGCACTCATTTGTACTCGTAATTGGTTGCACGGTTTTGATGTTGGTGAAAATTACGGTAATGATATTTAATATACTTCATTTTTACTCATAATTTTTCATTAAGTAATTAATATTTATATATATATATATATATATATATATATATATTTGTGTATTGTAATACAGATGCGTAAGAAGGTGAAGAAGTACAATTATCCGAGAAAAATTCAATTGTGGTCGATGCTTGATGTTTGATGATATTTGAAACTTTCAATTTATCTTGTTTACATTGGAATTGATGTTAGACTTGTTAGTAGACATAATTTATCTTAGTTACTTTGAAATTGATGTTAGTAGACTTAATTTATTTATTGTTATCAATTTATCATATTTTTTGAAATTAAAAATAATGTTTTATTAATAAAATATTAGGCGGGTTTGATCCGGTGGCCCGATGGCCCGGATGGGGCTGGGCTGGGCTACCATATTTTCAGCCAGATGACCCAATAAACATAGCAAAGCCCAATGGGCCGGGTCGGATCGGCCCGACCCGTTCTTTTTGCCAGCTCTAGCCAAGGCCTTTGAGATTGAGGTAATCGTTTTGGATTTTTATTTATTATTAATGTGTTTTGCTTCTTCCATGTATTTTATAATGAAGTTTGTACAAAGCACAATTTTATAACGTCACTTTAGTTACAAAGTTCCTTCACAATACACATACAAGTAAGTCCTCTTCATGTAAGTTAACAGATATAGTGAAGAAACTCTTAATTAAGAGGTTACAGATTTTAGTATAAATACTGAACGTCGACACATTTCTCTTTCCTCATCACTCAAAGGAATATAGGCCAAAAAATCTTTAATACCCTCTTTCAATCCATTCATACCAAATCTATTTCAATACATTCATACCAAATTTATCACACTTCATAAAACACTATCAAATCTTTTCATTTCTATCATTTTTCAACATTTAAGACCAATCTACCCTTCAATTCAAAATATCTTCATGTATTACTTTACTACAACCAAACCATATTCATTAATGAAGATTAAACATGCAAAACTATCAGACCCAACATGCTTCCGTATAACAAATAAAAATTATCAACTAAGTATTCGACTTCATACCTTTTTGACCAAGATGTTGTTGGGTTGTGTTCCTTCAGGTCGTGGGATTTTTACGGGCTTTGAGCTACATCCGAGCTTCTACCAACCACACGATCGCAACCGATGGACTCCTCCCCGTTGGAACTCCTTCAGAAACTTAGCACAACCCTCGTTTATTTCTATCAGGAGTGTAGGGTACTTAGTCGATTTCTATGGAAGATAACTTCTAAAAGATACTTGGAATAGTCAGGCGAAAGCCTTCAACTTTTTTTGAGGAATTATAAAATACTTAATACGTAAGTGTATCTCCTTTTGGGATGAGACTTACTTGTTTAGCTACCTATGGTAGCCGGGTACACTATGCGCATACAAAACTAAAACATAAGAAAGAAAAGGGAAAACTTGAAAGAACAAAAGACTAAAACTATTATAGATGGATTTTTATTTTTTCTTGGGTTTTGAAGAAAGCTTGGATGATTTTTTCGATGATCTGAGCTTCCTTCTTCTCTTTCTTAAATAGAGGTCTGATGTGCTCTATCCTTTGTTGAATTATTGCCTCAGATTCCTTATCTCGTGACAACTTGCTTGTATGTGAACGTTGGGTCCCTTGTCTCATGCTGACACTTGAATTGTGATGGAGAGTGTGAGATTCATTGTCTTCACATGTTGCTGGGCCATCTGCTTTTAATGATGGCTCTTCCGTATGCTTCAGTTTCTTATGCCGAGTGGAGTCTGCATAAATTTCCCACTAACTTTTTCTTTAGTGGAAATCTTTCTGTTAATTTACTCACCCATGTCGTTTTCTTTTTTTTGTGGGTAATCTTCAGCCTTTGAGTCACATGACTCCCTTTTCTTTGTCGGCCACCTTACTATTTGGAGGCGCCCGAGGTGTCATTTTCTGAGAAATCTTATGCTCCCCATGTAGTAGCCCGAAAATTTTATAGTAATTAATAAAGTTTAATTAAGTATTATTAAAGGCTTAAAAGCTATTTAAGCCTTAAGAATTCGAAAAATTTAATATAGTAAAATATTAATCGGTATGAATCCGATTAATTTAAGATTTGATTATATGGAATTGAAAAATGTAGAGAAATATTAGAAATGAGTTTATTTATGATAAAATGTGAATTTTGTAATTATTAATGAATGTTGTATGAAAAATGCTATAAATTAGAAATTATGCTATGAATTTCATTAATTATTTTTGTATGTTATTTTCTTATAAAATGAGATAAAATATTATTTAAGATATTAAAGTCTTGAATAAATTTGTTTTATTAATAACTAATGATTAAAGAAATTATTTATATAATTTTCGACATTTAAGAAGAATTATAGAAATGAAATGAATTTTATTAAATAAAGTGATTTAAATTATGCTATATGGATCTAAATTTAATTATGAATATAAGTTGTATCATACTTTATAAACTATCAAAGATAAAATTTTATTAATTAAATTAACCTAAAGTATGTAAATAGCAAAGTTGGAGGTGTATTTATAAAATTCTTGAAATTAGTGTTTAATTGTGTTGAAATTTGAAATAAATGCAAATTAAATTTAAATTAAAGCTCTAGAATTATATACATATAATATATCATCTTCCAAACCCATTTCTTCCCCAAAACTTTCGACACACACTAGGGCACACACACAAATTTTGATTTCCAACTTTTAATCCATAATCAACCTTGGAATTAAGGGCTAATTAATCCTAGCAAGGTAATTACTTCATTTAATCTAAGTTTTTTTTTATTTAAATTGATAAATATCATGTTCTAATCTCCTAGGGTTTTCAAAAATTAGGAGGTTAAATTCATGATTTATTTGTTTAATTTTTGTTATGTTTATTGATTTAAGTATGTTTATTATGTATTATTAATATGTTCTATGGTTTTAAATTGTTTAAATTCATGAAGATTGAAAAATTAAAGAATCTAACCTAAACCCTAAATTTTGAATATGATTCATATGTTAAGATATGATTGAATTAAGCTTGAATACAAGTTTAGGGATGATTATAAACATCATATAAATGAAGAAATTAAAAGTTAAGCTATGCTTGTTTAATCCTTGAAAATTTTGAAAAGGGCATGTGATATGAACTTGATGATTTTGATTTTATTTGATTAATTTGACATGATAATTATGTTTAGAGATATAAATAATGTATAAAAAGAATTTATAGGAATTTAATTTAATCATATGCATTATTTTCAAAAATTTCGAAAATGAAGGGGACATTAGGAACTATGATTTCTTGATTTTATTTGATGGATTTGAATTGATATTTGAGATCTATGATAAAAATAAGGCTTAAATAGAATTTATGGAAATTTTTGAACATAGGTATCAAAAGTTAGAAAATTAAAGTTTAAACTAAAGTTATACTTATAAGTGATATATTTGATCTATGATAGAATGAATCATGAAATTATGATTATTAATGTTAATTGAGTATAAATATATGATACTTGATGTTTAATGGGTTGTAGATATTAAAAATCTTGAAATATATATATATATATATATATATATATATATATATATATATATCGAGTTAAATCACCTTAGGCGATTAACGTTGAATTAGATAATACTAGTCTTGTATAACGTTCTTAAGTGTATATTTGATGATGTAATGATGATATTGAGGAGTTTGGGATGATATTGGTGTAGTTTGGTTTATTTGGGCTATACCTATTCTAAACGTTACTTTGCCGAAATTTCGGTAGAATTAGACGTTAGTAAAACAAGTTATATGTTAATTGATAGTTGTTAACATATATATAAATTAGAAAGGAAGATTACTAAAGATTTATCATAATCTTTATGTTTAAGGATCCAGCAAGGGAAACCGAGAAGTAAAGGAAGAAGAAACGAAGCTGTTAGATTAAACGTCACGAGGTGGGTAATGCCTCTCAAAGTTATGTTGAGCAAAAGAATTTATGTTATGCTTGAACTTGTTTCATTATGAAAGTACTTTCAATCACCACATGATGAATATGTTGAAAATGAATGTTTTACCACATTGTGGGTATGACGGTAATTACCTATCTGCGGTAGGAAGATGTTAATTATCGTGCGTGTAGATGGTGTGAGCTTGCAAATGTAGGCCGCCATGGTAATCGTGGAGGAGGCCTACTTCCTTTACCGTATGACGTAGATAGGGTATGACCGTAGTTGTGATCATTCGGGACCAACTCGGGTATGTGATGCCGGTATGTTTCAAAATAAAGTGTGATGATATGTTATGATGTGAAAGTTTTCTTATGAACTGCTATTTGTAGAAAAGTTTTCTTGAATAAAGTATTTAAACTTTGAGTATTATATCGGCATTATCCACTGAGTACTTTCTGGTACTCATGCCCTCCAAATGTTTTTATTATGCAGGTTGAGTATGAAGAAGGTGTGGCAGGGAAACTGAGCTGAGATATTGTTTTGATCTTTTTACTTTGTTTGGTTATGTCTGAATATCATGTCTTCATACATGATATTCATTGATCTTCCGCTGCTGGAACCTTGCAACTTTGAAACTATACTTTTGATAAACCGTGTAAATATTTTGAAATTTCTATATATATATGGTGAGGCTGTGTCCTCATTTTGATCATTATTGTGGTGGGATATCTTCTGAATGCAGATTGTCGTATTCCATTTTCAAACGTTATGCTGTCCGTTTGTTTCAAAAATCAAACTTATTAAATCCTTGTTGTTGGAAGATTATTGTTGATTCAACCAGTCACGGCTTGATTATTTGATTAATTAAGTAGTTAAATAATCGGGTCGTGACACCCCATGCTTGTCTGCCTGGAACTTTTTCTTGTTTTGTTTTGGCAAGAAGCCTTTTTCGAACTCAAGTTCTCTTTAGTTCGGACAGTCTGAGCAGACTCTTAACATCCAGTGCCCAAAGTGAGCCATGTTACAAAATTTACGCTAGGTTTCTTTGCTCCTCATAATCTTGTTTTCCCAGAGTAAGCTCATATTCTTCTCGAAAAAGCTCTCTGTGAAGCTCGTTGTTTTCCCTGTCATGGTGTTTAACATGAATGTCCCATTCGCGGAATTTTGAAAGAATTTGAATGAGAACTTGACCTTGTTCATCTCTATGAGACTGACTCATAGACCCCATGCTCGCCTAGCTCTTCGACACTTCAAATCGATTGTTGTACGCTCACCGTAAATCAATAAGACCCCATTCGTGTAGTTAAAAGAGTGACAAGAAGATTAAGATTGAAAACAATCGATTAATAAAATGTTTGATCATGTTGTGGAGACTTGAGCTTCATCAATTGATCTCGTTATTGCTGTAACATAATTAAAAAATTTGCGCTAAAAATATTATTAACTTCTAACTTAGTTTTGAAATTCTACCGATTGCATTTTAATATTATTAGTTGTATCTTCTGATAAATTTTTCTAACTCTGATGCTGGTGTATATATTTACTTTCTTTTAACATGCAATTATATTACTATTTCTATCTCAAAATATATTAATATGCATATAAATAGATCTATAACACTACAAAAACATGCATTTGGATATTTATGCAACAACTTCTATGTGTAGTTAAAGTAGAGTATGTGTGGTTTCTGTTTATGCGAAGAGAATGGAGTCATTCAAAGCATACGTAAAGTAATGAATATAAGTTCCTCATGAATTTTTTTTTAAAAAAAAGAGGTCTTTGCATAGTTAAGTAACTAAATATGACTAAACGTTTTGGCATCTATCATTCTATATCTATGTATAATATAATTAATCATATATTATGATTGTATAATATAATAAAGGAAACTTGAATAAATATACTTCCATACATATGTGCATAGCGAAACGACATAGTTACGATTTAATGCATTCATATTTATAATTAAAGTCTGCATTATTGGTTGATAATCATTAAAATTCAAAAAATAGGAAGACATAAATTGGAGAATTTAGAAATTTAAAATTCTTGTAGAATGAAATGATAGAAATGTATAACAGAATGTAATATCAACTAATAGATAAATTAGATAGTTTGAGCTATAAATATGGAAAAGTGAGTCAGCTTCTTGCTCTCGGTCCGTTTTTAGCTCGAGATTTTACTTTATTAGTTTATTTATAGTTTTAGGGTTTTCTTTTTATTCTTAGGGAACTCATAAACGAGTTTCTTCTTAATTGATTATTTAACGAAGTCAGATTTTTTCGGTATTCTCATTTTGTGTCTATTTCATCAGCGAATCAACTACGAATTAAAATAATTTGATGTCTGGTTATTCGTAATTTTAGCATTCAACCAAATAACTACTAATTAAATAGAAGATTACTAGTGTTATATAGTCTACGATCTGATTTAAAATAGAATGTGTTGGGACGAGTTCTGCAACTTTAATTTCAAGTATTTTATTAAGTTCTTGAATCACACAACTGCATACCACTCGTAAAAAAATGAATGAAGCCCTTCCCAATACATATAGATACACAATGCATGCATCCTAATTAAACCTTAATTGACAATTTATAAACTCTACTTAACAATCAAAACACACAAGTTTTTGCCAAAATGAATTACTACATATGCTTGTTCAATATTCCACATCAAGACATCAATGAAGGGTAAAATCTGCATATGAGAAAAACAAACTTCCATCCAATTTCAGCTTCAACTATATCTACAACCATAACTACAAAGATGAGGAACTAGCTTCATATATATACACACATACACAACCAATCACGGGGCGTCTCGTGCCCCGTGTTGAAAAAACGACACCTTCTCACATCTTATTCCTCAAAAGAATACATGAAAAAACTGGAAACAAGAAATGCTGCTGTATCATATGAGAAAGAGGAAACTAGACTAATTACAGTAGCCAAAAGGACTCTTGGTATGATGGTCATACTAAGGAAAATGAGAAGTTGAACGCTATGCAAAAGGATTGCCTCCGATGGATGCAACCGGGCCTTGAGCAGGGCCACCCCTGCAAGAACGCCTGACTAATTAGTAAGAGTCGAGGGTGAGCTGAAAGCCAGTGTTTCTTGTCGAGAAAATGACAAAACTGCCCTTCTACCAGAGCCGATGAAGCAATGCATTGTTTCATGGACTATGTTAAGACTTCAATCACCTTTTATGTTACAATAACATAAAATTTAGGTTTAAATTATCCAAAATAACCCAAACTATCGACTTACTACAAAACATATCCTATACCACATGGTTTAAAAAGGCGTTCTTGAGACGTGCCTCGATGCGAGGCGCTGGGAAATCGCCTTTGAGGCTACGCCTCACCTCTTTCAGTTGGGGCTCCCGCCTTGACCCCCCGTCAAGGTGCACCAAGGCGCTGAGGCGGACCGAGGCACACACCTCTTAAATTCTTCAGTTCGTGTATTTTCCCCCCCCAGTTTTTTGGGCTTTGAAGGTCCGAAAATCAATGGGCTTTATTTATTTGGCCATTGTTTAAAAACAACCTTAATTAACAAATTAAAAGATAAAAAAAAACCTTAAAAAACCTATCTCCCGCTCACTCTCGGTCTCTCCCTCTCACTCTCTCTCTCCGGACACCTTTCACAGGTGACTCGGCTGCCGTTCTCCGACGACTCAGTGGGGCCGGCAGCAGCAACGACAACGAATCAGCAGCGAACATATTTTTTCCTTTTTTTTTCTGCTATTCTACACCCAAACTTGATAGAGTTCAAGTTATTTAGTTGGAAATTACAGATTTCTTATGTATTTAGTTGGAAATTACAGATTTCTTATGTATTTATGTTTTTAGGTGTTTTATTATATTATTTATAATTTTTGTGTGTTTTTATGATTTTACGCCTCAGACCGTCTCGGGGCGTACGGCTCGCGGGGCTATTCGAAAATGTCTCGGTGCTTAAAACGTATATTTAAACTTTGCTATAGTATTGACAATATCCCAATAATATCCAAAGACCGATGACATGGCACTAACAAAGATATGCTGAAATTAGCAGTTGCATTAGTGAAAAATAGACCGAGGTTCGAGGTTAGATTGGGATAAAAAATTAAACGTACGGGTATTATATGGGGTATTACTGATAGTATAGGATATTTTTGGGGATAAGTCGATAGATTGCGATATTTTGAATAATTTTGCCTAAAATATATAATTACTTCATCCATTGCCTTTTTCCTCCTATTTCTATAACAACTTTATCAATAGTGCCAAGAAAGAAAACTTTCCTACGCGAATACATTGATTTAGCAAAAGCCGAATATGAGATTCAAGACAACTTACGGTATTTGGGTGCTTGGCACGTGCCCGACTATATACCCCAATGAGCCTGCTGAAAAAGCAGAGTTTGGTGTGATTCACAGTGGGAATCTTTTTTGAAAGACAACAGTATGAAAGAAATTAAATACCATTTGGAGGATCAAATGCAATGGCTCCGGGGATATATGATGGATCGGAATTTTGGAGAAACCAGGATTCGTTTGCATCATTAACATAGGTAGCAGGTACCTGATTATTCGGGAGACCTGTTTGCAATGAGCTCATGTCCCAGAATTGCATCTAAACACACAATGGCATACAATCAGAATTCTTTGAAAGCATGCAGAAAAGATTTAAATTTATTAAAATAAAATCAAAATATCATCAACACTGAAAGTTTCAAGAAAAATTGTAAATGGCTCGAACATACCATATTGCTTGGTGCTAAGTCTGCATCACAGGGAAGATCAAATGGATTTGTCGGCTTATGAGCAGTTGCAATTGAATGTACTCCAGCCTATAATAACAGTAAAAATGAGCTATAAGAAAAAAAGAATTATAGAAAAAATGAGTTTCCTTTGAGACTATCAGACATAAGAAAAAGAGAGAATTTTTATCAACCTCAGGAACCAAGGAGAAACTAAGCAATGCCATACTTGAATGCAAAGATACGCTAGATGAAGGAGGTTCGATCCCATACGAAGTTTTAAAATTTCCGTCATTATGCAGAACCTGCAATCATAGATTGTGCAGATAAGCCCAAGAAGAGAATAGCTTACACCAAAAGTGCCAGAGTAAAACCTCGTATACACCACTGCCAAGAGATCTATTATCATTTAAATCATATAGAACTGGAGCTCGATCTCTATCTTCTAGCTTGTATTCGACTGGCTGTTTTTCAGTAGAATCTTTAAATGCATTCCACACCTGCAGCATATAAAAAGTACACCAGTTAAATTTCAAAAAATCTATTTACTGCAATTTAAGGGGTATGATCTTCAGATATAATAATTAATAATGCTAACCTGAGTGTTATTTGTGGTAGTTTTGGCATTTTGCAGGTTGTCCTGCCAAAGTGTATGTGTCGATGCAGTAACTTCAAGAAAGGGTGCCTTTTGACTAGATGCACTATGATCAAGTGAAAATGGGTTAAAAACTTGCAGATTATTTCCATCAGAAGATTGCACAGCAGCAGGGATAGAATTTTCACTGCCCACAGTCAACGAGCTCTGCACGACATCAAACGTGGCCCATCCTCCTTTCTGCGCCATTATCACGTCAGAAGTCTTGCCATCGAATGAATCAACTGGTTGTTGCTGAGGCAACCCAGTGAAGTTTAATGGTGAAGGTTGTCGAGTTTCTGACGGTTGCTGCTTTGTGAGAGTCGGAGCCGAAGATATAGCAGATTGCTGGAATAAATCAAGGGCTTGAGGCAACAATGACTCGGGATATTGAGAAGTGCCAACAGTTTTAGGAGGAGACATAATATGTTGTGGTGCAAAGGGTTCATTGAAGAGGTCCAAACCATTGAAGGTAGTGGATGTTGAAGATTGAGCTTTAGAAGGACATGACAAAGCTTTTTCATGGGACGTCTCAACAAACTGTCGGGCTTCAGCCACAGCTTCCTTCATAACCATAGAGTTTATGGATTTGAAGGACATGGAATCGAATGATCCGATACTTCCCGAAGATGTAGTTCTCTGCATATAAGAATACAGCAATCATGGAGATATGTGACAGCGACACACTAAAGAGAAGGGAGAGAGTAGGATCCATACAAAAGCATGTCTGAATCGGATCTTACCTGCGGATGCTCGGCTCTCCCACTTCCACCACGTGCATTCGAACTAGGTAAAATCGCGTGATGCCCGTGAATCTCACTCGAGAAATTACTTGAAGTCTCGCTTTCACTGAAGGGGCTCCATGTTTCTCTCTGAGAGCTAGGTGAGCGCACATCAGATCTGAACGGATCGCCTCCATTAGTAACAGAATAGTCTGAAACTCTAGGCCAAGATCCCTCGTTTGCAAACCTCTCATCATATGCTTGATCACTAGAATGACTAGGACTCGAGAAACTAGACAGCTTCCCCTCATATAAACCGTGATCCGAACCAGGCTTTCTGCTAAGTGAAGGTATGGGCTTCCCATAACGCCTCTCTTCATACTGAAAATCATAAGGTGGACTTTGAGAGTAAGAGTGATAGGAGCTTGCTCGCCTCATCTCGTCTTCATGGCTTCTTATAGTCTGACAAATCAATTGATTATCACCTTGTTAGCCTATACTGAATTTTAACGTCAGATACTGTTTTAGTAGCATTCTCGTCCAGAGGTACGACCTGTGGATCTCTCGGAGGCTTATCAGACAGCTTTTCAATAGCGTATCTCTTCTCCACGTAAACATGCTTTATAAACTCACGAAGTCTATCAGGATTGCTGCAAGACAAAAATGTACATGTAAAACTGTTTTCTTCTTCGTAAAAGGCACATATAATTTAGTAACAGAACTAAAACCTATTATCTGGAAGCCTCTGGCTTTGTGGATCCCAGGCCTTCAAAAATAACTCCCGAGCACGCTGGAATAATAATAATTATTATTATCATAAGTAATATCAAGGGGAACACTGCCACAGGGAAAAAGACCAGAGACACGTTTACCTGATTACCAGCTTTCTGAAGTGCATCCACTTCTTGAGAAGTAAACTTAGCCATGGAAACAGACTTAACACGATGCGTGAACTCACGACTGCAACTCAAACATACTGATTTGTTAAAACTTTAAATCTCACAATGAATCTAGGACCAAAAGAGCACACACCATCTAGATATAGGAGAAAATAACAGTTTCAAGGGTTAAAACTATCGACAAAATATATCTATATAAAATTCCCAGAAAATATTACATAAAAGATACAAGCTTGCTTTGAAACAAAGTCGGCAAAAAACACGAAGAGCGCAGGTTTAATATCAACTGTCAAAGCTTTTTAGTTGTCTCAAAGTACAGTCTGTTTCTAAACACAATATATGAGATCGATGAAAATCAGAACCCATGCATTTGAGTATTCAATCAGACAATTATTACTAGCTCACGCCAGAGACTAATAGGATCCACGCGTAAAGCATCCCAGAAATGATTTTCCAATCTATAACTAAAATTTGACAGAAGTTCCTTACCCAAAATCTCAATTTCTTTAAGTCCCAGAGAAAAATAACTAATTTTTAGAAACACTACAGCATTAATTAAGTGGATATTTCTCTAATAAAACAATAAATTTGAATCAAAAGATGCACCCTCAACCATTAAAGCATGATTACCATCTATAATTTATATGAGCATAAGGAAAACTTGGCTGAAAAGATGGATACTCACTGTACTCCACTACATTGCATACAAATAAACGTCCAAAAGTTAGTGCACACATATTGGGGACCCTGCGACCAGAAAAATATAATAAATAAGAAGTCTCAAGAACTAAATTATAAGCGAAAATTAAAAACTAAACAAGAATGAAATGCTGATCTTTATTCCCTATTAGAAACTAACTTCACTAATTTCAAATTGTTGACTGAAAAAAATAAAAAAAAAATGAAATCTTGATAATTCAAAGACCTTAATTAAAGGTACAATCAAATGACCAGCTCGCAATCAATTAAACGCAATCAAGCAAAATTAAAAAATAAGAACAAATCTCAAGGGACTACTAAATAATTTAAACGACCACATGAAAAACTAAAATAAGCTAATTTTTAATCCTTATCAGAAACTTGCTTCACGGAAGCTCAAGAGTCCCAGCTTCTCACAAAGTGAAATTCATTGTTTGAAATGAAGAAAATTGAAAATGAAATCTTTGAAAATTCCAAGACCCCAAAAGCACAAGATTCACATGAAAAGCTAGTAGTCACTTGAAACTTTTACAGCCAATTCACCAGAAAAAATCAACACGTGATCTCTGATTTGAAAGAAACATGTTCGTACGGTAAATTCAGCAAATATTACATTAAGGCACGAATATTTTTCAGTGAAGCGAAAGAACATTTAGAGTACCAAACTGTTGCAGTTAATGCATCGGCGATTGGGAGGGAGCTTCATCAAACCCCTGATAATTTTCTCGTTCCTCTCCTCTTCTCTTTTGCTGCCCATATTCGCGAAGATTTTCAAATCGCAACGCGTAAACTAAAAATCAAGTAATCAATGAAAATATCCAGGGGATTATTATTATTGGAAAATTTTGAGAGAGAGGATTGATTATCAACACAAAAAGGAAAAAATAGGGTTTTAGTTTTTTTTCTTTTCCTCTTTCAAATTTGAGAGAACGAGAATTTGAATCAGCTCTCTCTCTCCACTTTCAGAGAAGCTTCAGTTATGATTGATGTATAATTATTGGCTTATTGCCGTTGGGAAACACTAACGCCAGAATCTTTCATGGCGTGCTGCCTGTGATTTACTCGTGTTTTGGTTTGGAAGAAGGAGAATTGCCCTGGCCATAGAATTGTTTTGTACAGCACGTTGATTAACTGCAGTTTCGTTCATGCCACTTAAGGAATGCTTGGATGGCTATTTTCAGAAAAAATGGTAAATAAAATGATAAATACAGACACTATTATTATTATTATGGTCAGCATTTCAACACAAAAAAAGTAACTATTCACTTATCTCGACTTTTCAGTACCACATAAAATAAATAATACATATAATTTGGCCACATTCTTAAATATATTTTTAATTATACCTTATTTTTCAATTTTATTCAGAATGAACAATTTTGATTAGTTTCATTTTGTATATCAAATCATTTTTAAATTACATGAAATTATGCAAATATTTGTCAGAGCAAATTTCGGTAGTTGAATCTACTAGTAGAATCATCCTCACATCAAACTAGACATGCACGGTTTTTACGAACCGTCGGCCGACCTAGCCCGCCCTAAAGTCAACTGTTCGGTCCGGACGGCGGTCAACGGACCGAACCGAACCGTGAGCTAGGGCCTGGCCGGCTCTGGTTCAATGGAAAATCACCGAATCAACGGTTAACCGTCGGTCCGAACCGCTGGCTTGGGATGGAACCACGGTCCGGTTATAGCCGTTGGAACCATGGGCCTAGGGTCGAACTGGTGGGTCGGGCCGTGGGCCGAATCAAGGGCTTTTAGAGCCGTTGGAACCGTGGTCCTACCTAAACCGCGGTCCCAACGGCTAGAAACGGCTAGAAACGGCTATTTTCGATTTTCACCCCAAAATCACTCCTATAAATATATCCATCATCCTAACTCTATCCTCACTTCAATCTCTCATTTCTCAACCTTAATTCACTCATTTACATCTAATTTTCAAGCTCTCATTCTCACTCTCAAACTCAATCTCTCAAGTTCTCAAGCTCTCTCAATCTCTCATTCTTATTCTAAACTCTCAAACTTTCTCACTTCATCAATCATCATGTCTTTCTTTAAACGATTAAACAAGGGAAGGGAAAGGCCACGATGAAGGAGCTCCAGTGAGGAGGAAACATTCCAACTCAACGCTCACGAAGGGCCTTAGCAATGGAGGAAATCTCAAGGTAAGTTGCCGAAGGTTACAAGTCAAGAAGATGCTCGATTTTATGAAATGGTGCATCGAATGGAAAGAAGTCCCAATTCGGTGACGAGGCTCGAACGACCAAGACGACGATGAAGAAGGCGACGAAGGCGACGAAGAATATGACGACTTTGACCAAGATACGCCGCCACAACCACCAAAATCAAAGGAACTTAAGTCCGACGTTTTGTGAAGCACTTTAGTACGTAAATTTTACGTTTCTTACAAATTAGTTTCACAATTTTAATTTCATGTTCATAGTTCTTACAATATCTTGTTATATTTTCTTTAGAAAAGTGGAAGTGCTAGGTAAGCACCTCTTCCCGACGGCCGAAAGAGATACGTTGCTTATTGCAACTATTGCACGAAAACCTACAAATGGATCGAGAAAGGAGGTTACGGAACGCTCAATAGGCACATGGAGGGTTCTCATCCTCATGAGTATGGAATATCAACGAACCAAGCTCAAATTAAAACCCTTCTCAATATTCTACAACGGTACGCCCACTTTATTTAAATTTGATAAGGAAAATATGAAGATGCGATGGCTAGATATTGTGCTATGGAAAACTCCCTTTAATTATGCCGATAGAGTTACGTATGAAGAATGTTATAAAGAGGACTTGGTCCTAATGCATGCAAAGTTAGTAGAAGTATTATGCTTAAGAAGATTAGGAGACAATGCATGGAAAAAACATGATTTAAAGAAATATTTGGTTCGTTTAGGTCATAAAGTTTCTATTTGTGCCGATGTTTGACGGATGCTTATAATAAGAATTCTTATATGGGTATTACTTGTCATTGGATTGATTCGAAATGGGTTATGCAAAAACGCTTAATTGCTTTTAGAGAGTTTGAAGAGCCTCATAATGCTTTAGGTATTGCTAATATTATAATTGGTGTGTTAAATGAGTATTCTTTGATTAATAAAATTTTTCCGTTGGTTTTGATAATGCTTCGCAAACACCGCTAGTATTCCTCAACTTATCAAGCATGCGCACCTTCTTTTGAAGGAAAATACTTTCATTCTAGATGCATTTGTCATATTTTAAATTTATGTGTTCAAGATGCACTTAGTATTTTCAAGAATCCGTTAGTCCTATTAGAGATGCTATCAAATGTTTGCATGCTTCAAAACTTATGGGAAGAAATGGCAAAAATATTGTCGATAAAAATATTGCTTATACATGTTTCAAATTGGATGTTTTCATCGTTGAATTCTACTTATGAAATGCTTAATAGTACTATTTCATATAAGGGTCATTTATGTGATTTTTAGAAAAGAGTTTACATCTATTCAATTACATCTTAATAAGTCTCATTGGGATGCTTGCATTGATTTATATCGATTGTTAAAGGTATTTCATGGTGCAACGAAACAATTATCGGAGTTTATTATTGCACTCCGTTATGGTTTTAGAACATTGCATGCATATTGCCATGTCTTTTCGTAGTTGTTTTAGTAAACCATCTTTATGTGGTGTAATTTATTTTATGGTTCAAAAGTGGCTAAAATATTTTAGGAGATACCTACAATTTTTTGCTTGCTAAGTGTTTAGATCCTAAATGGAAATATGATGGTACTTGTCAAATGCTTAATGTTTATTATGATGCTTTTAGCAAATGGATTTTCAAGGTGCTAGTATAGAAGGAGAATTAGTTTATTTTGATCTCCGGATGTAGATCAAATCAAATATAATCTTGAAAAGAATTTAAGAAATCTTTTCAAGAATATAGGTCGAAATATGGTAGTGATGATGATATTCAAACTCCACCTCCTTCTTCTATGATGTCTACGATTAATTTTCCTTTTGATATGAATGAGTTTGATCCTTTGGTGCAACAAATGACTTGATGTACCAAAATAGAACATTCGAAAGGCCGAGAGGACAAGGTAATAGTGAATTAGATATATATTTGCAAACTCCTTTTGTCTTTGGTGTTGAAGATAGCGGTCCTTCGATCGATGTCTTGAAGTGGTGGTCGAAGAAAAGAGTACCCAATCCTCTCAATCATGGCAAAGGAGTTATTTGTCGTCCGGCATCCACCGTATCCGTTGAACAAACATTTAGCATTGGAGGACTAATGCTTGATCAAAGAAGAAGCAACATGAAGCCGCGAACATTGAAGCTATAATGTTGCTCGATGATTGGTGTAGGGCCGACCTTAGAGCTCAAGAACCACAATGGGAAGATGGTAACGAGAGCGAAGACGAGGCCTTCACCGAAACGGATCGATCGGAATCGGTGTGGAGACGGAGTAGAGCATTTAGAAATTAAAAGAACTACATGAACTTTGATTCCTCTATGATTATGAGGATATGTAGGCAACTCAATTTTAGAAATTAAATTGAGCTCAAGTCCTTTATTATTATTATTTTTCATCCCTATGTAAAAGTCATAAACGAATTTATGTAATTTTACTCATCATTTATTAAAAATGCAAAGTGTTGACACATATTTTATATTTATACGTATTTTAACAAATGCAAAAATGCAAATATTTACAAGTTCAAACATAAAAAATCACTTACAAATTTAAAAATATTTTAGACTTTAAAAATATTTACAAGTTTAAAATATTTAAAAGTAGTTTACAAATTTTACAACTTTAAAAATATTTACAAGTTTATTAAGCTTTAGACTTAAAAGTTAAAAGTTAAAACTTAAAAGTTTGTTAAAATCTTGGACTTTGATACTTGTTGCATATTTGATTGAATTTTCAGAAACATTGAGATAGAATTGGAGATTTTACCCTTCATAAGAGTTGAAGTATATCGCGATATGAGTTCGTGAGCGCAAACGGATCAAAAATCGGAGCTCGGACGAGAGAGAACGGATCGATAAAAATCGCTGCACGAACAGGCCGAACCACGGGCTCGGCCTAAACCGGCGGTTCGAGCCGAACCGACCGCTGGGCTCAGCCCGCCCTAAACCGCCAACTAGTATGTAGGGCGGGCTAGGGCCGTCACATTTGAACCGCCGGATCACGGTCCGCCCTAAACCGGCGGTTCCGGCCCGTCAACACGTCTACATCAAACCATGTCAAATATCTTATGCAGATTTTAGGTAGCAAAAATTTTGTCTATTGTCACAACAACAAATGGGCCCGGGCTTTCGTCATTTTTCTAGGCCCGAATATGAAATTTCTAATTCTTTTTGGGCCTGGGATTTCGTCATTATTTTCGACCTCTTCCACAAAATTTCGATGATTGATTGTATTTTGATAAATTGTTAAATCATTTACAAAACAATTAGAACTGATTTTTAATCCAAATTTGTAACCGAAGTACTTCCATAAAATCTTTGGGCCCGTTTGTTTGACAAAGATTATGTTCTGGGAAAGTAATCAGATTCTAACATTTTAAATTTTTGTGTTTGGTAATTGGTTGTACTTTTACAAAATAAGGAAAGTAACAAGAATCCCACAAAACAAGAAAAATAACGTAATTTTTTAGGATTCTTTCCCCAATAAATCTTAGATATTTTTTTCCATAGTCTGATGATTCTTATATTATTTACATATTTAATATTTTTATTATTTTATTGAAATACAAATTAAAGTAGTTTATTATTATTATTATTATTATTATTATTATTATTATTATTATTATTATTATTATTATTATTATTATTATTCAATTAATAACTTATATTAAGAAAATCTTTCTTAGTTAAATATTTAGAACTTTTTTTTTTAAAGGAAAACTTCATATTAACACGAACATGGGGAATGAAGAAGACTCT